>CM053788.1:395761648-396264148 GCA_028749045.1 Cupressus sempervirens
AATCCTTTTCATGAATATGTAATTTTTTTTCAAGAAGGTATAGATTTGATAGGAAAGTTTTGATGGGAGGAAAAAACTGTTGGATTCTAATAAGGTTGAACTTGAATACTTATAACAAAGAAAATATACAACAAAAATAATTATTTCTTTTTTTGTTCACTAGCTATACATGTCATCTATAAGATATTTTCAAACCAAAACAAAAAAAGATGATTTTCATATACTTGTTTGACGGGAACTACACCCTATATTTTTTACAGTTAAAAAAGGGACTTCAAAATAAAATAAAATGAATAAATTCCTACTCAAAAAAATTATAAAAATTATAGGCATAAAATTCATCCAATTCTACACATTTCATTAGTTTACATCATCTTCATATTTTAAACACAAATACAATTTTTTTGTCACTAATGTTGAACTATTACATTCTGATATCACATTTCTTTATAAAAGGTGACACGGGTTTGTGCTTTTACCCCATTATAATTCCAAAATATCTCTACACATGCACACTCAATGTTTGTATCATCCTCCATTGTTGAATCCATTTGAAGCTTGATCATAATTTGAGCACAAATACCTTTATCATTGTATAAATCCTCTACATTTTGAGTTATTGAAGGAGTGAGGTTTGCATCATTTCTTGTCTTTATTTGGATCTTCTTGTAGATTTTATCATATTTGTGGTTTTTTCTTATTTTTTGAATGCTTAGTTTAACTTTTTATTCCCTTTTACACAAAAAAAAATGTAGCTTACATATTGGCATGCCTAGTGAGACCCCACAAAAGGGTCATTCTCCCATCCTTTTCTTCTTTTTTCTTTCTTGAAAACCAGTCCAATATATAATATTTATTGTTTTTTGAGTTTATTTGCTACCTTTTTAGCTATTTTTTAGGTTGGAGTGAGAAAGAAGGCTAGAACAATGACTTTTTTGAAGTCAATTTTTGAATAGAAAGAAGAACATACACTTGTGGAATCGCTACTTTTTTGGGCAGGATCACAAACCTGTGACTACAAGAGTGCCACTAGAAACCATCAAACATAAAACATGAAACCTCTTTTTCTATTGTCTTCTATCCCACAACTATTTCTTGTGGGATTGTTGGTTAACCAGGTGGGAATGTTTGTTGACCTCATGGGAACACTATCTTGTAAGCCTTTGGGCATGAGCTAAAATTTTACTAGTCTATATTGGTGGGAACACCTACTATTTCGGTGGGAATGTGGTTATTGCAGGATTTCTTTGTGAGTTTTTACTCACAAGTTTTCCTTTTTTCTCTTTTTTTTACTTAGTCTTATTCTTAGTTTTTATCACAGTCAATGGGAATGCAAACCCATGGCCATGGGAATGTTGTTGTTTGTTGTTTTAACAATCTTCTCCAATATGCAAGAATGGAAAAAGGTGGACTTTAAATTTTAAGCTTAGAATAAACTCAAACTTGGATTTTTGGGTTTATAAAGAACATTGTATGTACTCAAATCATTTCACACTTGGTTTTGGGCTCTAAAAAGAATATTGGTAAAATTTTGAACAATTCAAATCAATATTTAGTTTGGCACTTTAAAATTTTAACGAAATCAACCTCGCATTTTTAGCTTGCCAATTAAAATTGAACAAGATAAACATCATGCTTCAATCTTTGGGTTTTAAAAATCAATCAAATACATTCTTGAATGCATAAAAATCAATGAACAATGCAACGAAAAAATTCTTGATTTGCGTTTAAAATGAAATCCATCATATCTTGAATATTTAAAAGGTTGTAAATATTTGTCAAATTTTACATTTTGAACGTATTGAAAATTAAATTTTCAAAGAGTGAATATACATGTTAATCATGAGTGTCTTTTTTCATAGATAGAAAAGACTTAAAACTTTCAATTTGGAAATGAACAACTTTTTGGTGTGTTTAAACAAGTGTTTCTTAGCACTTCCTTCAACTATTTGATTTCTTTCAAAGTAGAACCTTTTAATTACATGGTGTGAGACCCAAGTTTCTTGTAAGAGAAACAAAACAAGCTTTTTCTTCACTTCTAGAGAGGCATGTCTAGTGGAAACACACTTCCCCATTAGAGAACAACCTCAAACAGATAAATTCTTTAGCTGATATACAAAAAAGCCATTGAGTAAACTCTTTTCTATCCCCTCAATCTTAGTCAACGTGTGTTGATGGTAGCCTAAGGTAGGTGAATATCCCTATAATTTCATCATGATTAACTAGTCTATTAAGTGATCCATACGCATACAAATTGATTAGGAGGACATTGTGGACCTAGCTACAAACCAAATCAATAGCCACCCCTCTATCCTAGTTGGTACTCTGTTAATGGTGCAAGATAATATAAGGCTTATCTGAAGTTACTCACCATCTGTGTTTCCCCTTTCATAGGCATATGACTACTAGGAATTCATCTCCAAGAGTCATTGTCGACCTTGAAGAAATGGGGCTTCTCTTTTTCATGCCTTGAAGGTTCTATGATGTGTGATTTGTTGATTAACTATTGTATCAACTCGCCTGTTAGATTGAGAGGGGCATAGTGCAGGAGAATCAAGAAACATCAAGATTAGGCTCCTCCCAATGGGCCTATGAATAGTATATTGTGAGCCAAATTAACATAGAGATAATGTGCAAGTGTGTTACTTGTGACATGACCACATGAAAATATTTTTCAAAACATAGACAAGTTATTTTTATGAAAACTTCTTTTCAAAAGAAATCATTTTCTTGTATCCCTCAATGTTGATTTATCCTTTGAGTAATTATTTGTCCACTTGACCTATGCACATTTGCATGTCTTTCAGCTCAAGTTAGGGAACACATAGTGTAGTAATTGCCTAAGGTTGAAAGTTGTAAATCCTAAATAGTCAAGATGAGTCCTCATGTCAGATCAACCCATACCAAAATTCAAGAAGGTAAAGCCTAAAACATCAATTGTAGATAGAGAACAAAAATTTTAGATTATAAGGTTGGAACTCAATAAAAGGATTGTTAAAGAACTTTTTAGATAGAAATAATCCACCTAAACTACTCACCAAATACAATGGGAGTAAAATGTTCAAAACATGGAGCTATCCCTTTGGTGATTAGGTCCACCCATTTCTTCCTATACACACCTTTTCATTTGTACTATCACACCCTTAGAGTTCATCCTTAGGATCATTGTTTTAGCCTTTATCCTTTAGGAATTTTTATATCCACCATCATTGGAAGTATGCTTTGGAAACCAACCCAATCAAATAAAATCAATCAAACCCTATCCTTATCTCATAACTTGGTAACATCATCTTTGAGTTGTTAATCCTACATCATCCATCCATAATTTTTTGTGACTCTCCATTTGGATAAAACGTGTATAGAGTTAGTTAATCTCATCCTTTGTAACCCTAGTTAGTTAATCTCATCCTTTGTAACTCTCATCACCTTATTCTATAGATTGGGATTGCATTTTATTATCAACATCTTCCAAAGGTCATCAAACTACCCAAGGTTGACACATTCACTACATCTTGAGCTTAAATTAGGATACAAATCTAATCTATTTTTAAACACATCTTGTCCCCTTTTGCATTACACATCCTTTGATTCTTAGGAAATCATTACGTCATAAATTAGGAGTCATCCACCATTTGTAGAAAGTCTTAGATCACATCTTGTACTTTCCATCTTATTGATCTCTAAGCCTAAGTTTTTTATTAGTGTCTACCACTTAGTCATTTACAAGGTGGCCTTAGTCAATCATCATTGGGACCGAGTGATCTAGAGAAGGCCAAGCTACCAGGGACTTGTTTATATATAAATACATGTCGAGCAAGTCAAAGGTTGTTGAGCACCCCAATAAAGACCGAGTCATCATACATGTTGAGAAACACAGTAGAGAATAGAAAAGTTTATTAATGCCAAGTGAATCAATATATGCCAATCATATAGAAGTTGAGTGATAGCATGATTATTAGTTATGACTAAGTGTCAAAACATTCAAGTGCCAAGTAAACCAATTTTGACATATGAGTTTGGAATGGAACAAACACTTATGTAAATCATTTTAGTGAACTTCTACATGACATTTCAAGATTGTAGAGATAGTTAAGGAGAAAATTACATATTTTTTCATAAGGCATTAATCCCAAGAAAATCATATTAACCAATCAAATAATTAGA
This sequence comes from Cupressus sempervirens, assembly GCA_028749045.1. Lineage (NCBI taxonomy): Eukaryota > Viridiplantae > Streptophyta > Pinopsida > Cupressales > Cupressaceae > Cupressus > Cupressus sempervirens. The sequence continues at coordinate 395,765,813 of CM053788.1, forward strand.
AGGGTAAAACAACAAGAGGATGAAATATGGATTGTTGATTAAGATCTAGAACTTTCTATGATTATCTATTTATGAAGGGTCCTAACCCTAAGATTTTTGTGTGTGTGTGGAAGTGAGTTTGAAGGATCAAAAAATCTTAGAACAAAGAAAGGAAGGCTAAGTCTGAAAGGAGATAAAATAGAGCAACTAGAGAAGTGAAGAACATAACATTGCATATCAGATAAGGAGATCAGTTTAAGATATTAAAGAGAGGAGATCTATAAATATATTGTAGAGAAAACTAAAGGATTAGATATTGAATTAGTTTCAACAGATTGAGTCAAGGAAAATATCTTAACAGAGTGGTTTTAACAGACCTTATTTAAATCTCCTAACAGAGTCCTTACTTCATTGTAAGTGTAAAATCCTTTAATCAAGGTAATACCTAACAATCTTGTAAATATTTTAATAGAGTAGACCCCTCATAGGGTAGATCATAATAAGTGATCAAATTGTAGCCCTAACAAACAAACTTTGTTGTTGTAGTAGTAAATTTTTGTTTTCATGGATGTTATCAGAGCATAGTTCTCTTGAAATAAGTCTAATAGCTTGAGAGTAAAAATCTTGGAAATGAAGGAATACAAATTGGGAAAGATCATTGAGAACTAGATGATTGAAATCCATATCATACTATAGCAACTTGAAAGAGCAAAAGAAGAGTTGAGGAAATCCTTAAAGAAAAGGAAAAATATTACCATTCAACAAAATGCCACACTATACAAGGAAGTTGATATTAAGGAATTTCTTGACATTGCAAATATTGGTAACATTGATACATCAATAGCAGATCTACTGGAGAAGAATAAAATTCTAAGTAAAGAACTCAAAGAGCCCAATAGAGAATAGGAAATTCAATCAGTAAGACTATGTGAGGTAACTAAACAAAAGAAGAAAGTTGAAGAAGATAAGATCATGGTTGAAGAAGACAAAAGACAAATGGCTACCAGACTTGAAGAAATATCATTTGATGTGTAGAAACTTACAAACAATCAACTGGATATGATGAATTAGTTTTTACTTATAAATCAGGAGTTTAACATAAAGGACATGGAGATTTAAAATATGAGATCACTGAGTGAACAAGGAATGAGTTAAGATCTGAAAAAGAACTTTTGGAAAGAATGAAAAAACCAAGTGAAGATGTTAGATACTTTGAAGAACTGATGAGATCACCAAGGTTATCTAGTGATACTTTTGGTCTAGGAGATCAGGCACTCTTCATCTACTAAGGAAGGAGAGTCATCAAAGAGTGTTGAGAAAAGAAATGCAAAATCCAAAGGAAAACCTACTTGTCATCATTGTGGTAAACTTGGACATATAGAAAACTTTATAGAAGAAAAAATGGTATGTAAAACTTTAAACATAAGTTTAGTAATTGTTTTGATTGCAAGAATCAAGGACACCAATAACATGAATGCAAGTTAAAGATGAGTGATGCACCTACTACACCTCGATTTGAAGGACATAGCTACAAATATTAGAAATATGGACATAGAGCTCAAGAATGCAGATCCAAAGAAAAATCCAACTAGACATCTAAAGGGAAAACACATGCACTTAAGCATGGTAACTCTTACAATTGGGATTGCAATACCATGGTATAATTTTCATTATTGAGGAGAGTATGATTATATTTGAGAAAATTGCATCAAAACAAATTTTAGAGGAAATTACAAAAAATGGTTGAATGGAAACCTAGTTTGTTTCAGTTGTCTCAATGTTGGACATGTCAGTAAAAGCTATAGGACCCAAGCACCAACACTAAATGATGAAAGAAAAAAAAAAGAAATGGGAAAGTTGAGATTAGTAAATCATGGAAAGAGATAGTAGAAGCTAGAAGTAGTGGATTAAATAAAGTTGAGATCACCCAATTTAATGGATCATATGATCACACCACATCTAACTAAGCAAAGAAGGTGTGTAAGGGACTAAATACTTAAATTTTATATCAAAAACCAATTCCTAACAAGAAATGTGATTAAGAGTCCACATCAACATGAATAAAGATGCATTAGAAAATATCTAAGAGATGTTGTGCATCAGTAATATAGCTTGTATTGATCAAAATTGCAATATAGACCGAGAGCTTACATTGACTGAGATGATGTATTGGCCAAACAAAATGGTATCGATCGAGAAAAGTGATAGTGACCAAGTATTTGATTGAAATGAAGTGCAAACAACAATTTGTGAAGGCTAAGACAACTATTGTGCACCTACTAGAGTACAATGCACTTATTATAGACCTAAATGACAAGATTGAAGGTATATATTGAATTTTAGTATTCATTTTCATTTTTCCAAGTGATTCAAAGGCGATTAAGGAAATTTCAACAATATAGCAAGTGAATCACAACATGTCATTGGCAAAACTGGAAGTGCTTAGTAAGCCATGTTTTAGTGCTGAGTTAAATTGTTTTCAAAGTTGTTGAATCAAATTTGTTCAAAAACCTAGTTTAGAGATGGCATCCTCTAAGTCTTCATCTTCTAGGGATATGTTAAGGAACAATTAGTGTCCTCCGTCAAAATTCAAGGAATATCCTAAAATTGCATTGATTGGTGAAAATTTTTGCATCCTATCATCAATTGCACCTAGATATTAATGATTTACAATGTAAGATCATGTTACATGTGAAAAATGGCAAAAATTGGAGATTATGAAAAATGATTAGCATATGAAAAATTATGTGATAATCTAGTATTGAGATGAGAAAAAAATTGTTTCCAAGAAAGGGTAACCTATACTGTAGCCTTTCCAAAGGTTTTCAAGGTTGAATGGATAAAGATTGTGTTGAGCTAAGCTCACGATATGAAGATATGGTTAGAAGGTGGACCAATAAAGATTAAAAAGGCTATCATTTGTCAAGTTACTGGTTACCATACTTTGTAAAAACCAAAGATGATGAGAAGTGTTGCAAGGGATGTTGTCGAGCAACAAACAAAGGCAAAATGGAATGGTTATGGAATGTTGATCAATGAGATTATAGATCCAATTATTGAATTTGTAGTACGTTTGATTTGCACACAATTTCTATTAGTCAAGTTGACTAAATAGCCTACCTTGCATTTTAGTGGACCTAGGATATAAGATTGTAAACAAATATCATAGTTATGATCTTTTCGAGCTACAACTACAACAACTATCCAAAAATCTTGGAGCAATAAGGAATTCAAAAAATACTTCATGTATGTTTTGATCCTTACTTTTCTTTATATTTTTCTATGTAAAAAATTCATTACCCAGTATCAAAATAAGAATAGACCAACAATTAAGCAGATAAGTGACCTAATCAATCAAATAGGAGAAAATGTTGAGGTGTTAATGGATAATTGTTTTGAAGAATTAAAGAATAAGATGAAGAATAAGATGAGGATACTTAATTCTATGGTGGACAACTATTTTGATGATATATGTTTTATGGTAGATATAGATTTCATCTATCTATAGACAGTACTACCAAGGGTTCCATGGATAAGGCCAATGTAATATGAAGTAATGTTTACAAAGATACAATAGTAGTGATTGTATTGTTATCTAAAGAGATTGATAAGAATGTCGAGCCATTCGGTACCTATGAGATGGCCAAGATTAAAATAATGATGGAAACAAAATTGCCCAATATAGATAGGAAAAGAAAGAAAATAATCAAAGATCTTGAGGGAAAACTTGGTCAAGGTCAACTTCAAATAACTGAAGCAAAAGGTGATCATGAGGAATCCAATGAAGAAGTTGAAGCCAAATAATCAAAGGGAAAAGAGCTAGTTGTTGTTGATCCCAAGGCAACAAAACAAAAGAAAATAGTGATTGTTGATCTGAAAGTAAAAGAGGATCTAAAGAAAGAAGTGAAGAAGTTTGTCACAGCACTAGAGCTAGAGCCAAAGAGAAGAGTGATCACAAAATCAAAGGCATCTCAGTTCCCAATCGCAAAAGAAATAGAAAGCCTAACAAAGAGGAAGTTGGCCAAAACATCAAAGAAAATCTTACCTAAAAGGTCATGAAGAATAAGGCTCATGAAGTTGAAAAAGAGAGTATTCTTATATGGAAGGAAGCATTTGGATTGCTTATTACATTGACTAATGAAGAAGAAGAAGAAGGTAGAGATGTAGTAGAGCTAGAAGAAGAAGATGAAGAAGAAGTTGATAAGATAGCAAAAGAAATAAGGCAATTGGTAGAAGGGTGTGAACAACAAGATGTTTTCATAATTGAGGACATTATTGATTCATCTCTTCTAAATCAAAATGTATTGACTAAGGAAGATTTGATAAATGCTACACTAGATGCCTTAGATCCCTCTCTACCATGCACCAATCTAGTTTTTTACAAATATAGGATTATCCAAGGATTGATAGTGCAAAAGCTGATGATTTTTAGGTTACATCAATTATAGTTACTTCTAACATGAGTGTCAAGCAAAGGCAAAAATTTTATTTCCACAATTCACTCATGTCACAAATGATAAACCAGATGTGAAAGAGGTAGAAGAGGAGAAAGAGTTAGCAAAGAAACCCAAAGAACAAGAAGTTATTCAAGATCTTATACAATTGTTGAGTTTCATGTCAATAGACACATTAATTGTTACATATGTACAATAGGTTAGATCAACTCAATAGGAGTTGAGACAGACATCTGAATCGAGTGCAAAGGGAAAACAACTATAGATATCACTACCTAGATAGTCTGAGATAATAGCACATAAAGATGAAACATAAAAGGAGATAGTGAGTTTATATGAGGTCATCACACTACCTTTGTATGACCTAAATAACATGACTCTAGAACAAATGAAAGAACTATGAACTTTGTTGAGTCACAAGACAAAGCAAGAATAGTTGAGAAGAGAACAGTAGAAGAAACAAGTATTACATAAAATAAAGAACATTTTTTTTTATGCTTTTGATAATTTTGATGTTAATGAGAAACATCAAATTTTAGATCAACTTGTGTATATAGTTGAAAAAGTTCAAACAATAGATATAGAGACCAATAAAAAATTGATGAGATAGTCTATAAAGAAATTTAAGCACAAAGTTTTGGAGAAAGTTTCAATAGAAATTGCAATTAGGTAGGCTAAGCTTTATAAGCTTACCACTCAGTTGGAAGGAATTTTGAAAGTCATTCATTCTTTGTAAATGAGACTTTGTGACATTGAGTTCTTCACATTGCAGAATTGAAATTCTATTGATTTGATCCAAGTAGATATCAAGGCATGTACTAATTTTTTGAGCAAGAACACAAGTTCAAGCTCACAATCTTATAATAAGTTGACATTTGATCCATAGAGATAGTGGTATCAGGAATAAATTGATTTCAATTCAATTTATGCTACTACCCCATTTGGAGATAATTCAGAGGGAATTATTTGTGGCTCATAATTTAACAAGGAATGATCCCCATCTTTCAATAGTAGAGAGCCTAATTGATTTAGTTGCTCGGCCAGAGATTCACATTCAAGTCATGGAATTAGCAAGAGACACATGGAATAAAGGACTTGAAGAAATTTTGGCTAGTCACAAAACATTTTTTGATAAATACCAACTGACCCCTACAAACCCCAAGCCATAAGTGATAAAAACAAGGGGGGAATACTTCATGACACAAATTAAGGGGGAAATCTACTTATGACTGGAACAAGGAGTCAACAATGAGGGAAATATTATCTTATATAGAAAAAAGGGGGAAATGTCAAAATGAATAAGGTAGAAATAAGATGAAAGATCATAAATAGAATTATTAAATGAGTTAGCATCAGAGATTGCAAACATGTGTGTATGGATTGCAGAGATAATTTTTGAAGACTAAGTTACAGTCTTAGGGGGAGTACTATTTTTTATTTTGTATGGATAACTAAGTCATGACAAAGTATTTTTTCCACTAATTTCAAAGGGGGAGATTTTTTTATCTCTACCTTAAGTTTCCTATTAGTTTCTAACTTGTAGTCATTTATAAGGAAGTGTTGGTTGGTCATCATTGTGAGCGAGCCATCTAGAGAAGGCTGAGTGACAAAGGACTTGTTTATAAATTAATACATGCCGAGAAACTCAAAGGTTGCTAAGTACTCCAGTAGATACCAAGTCAACATACATGTCGAGTAATACAGTAGAGACCAAACATTGGTAAAGTTAATTAATTCTGAGTGAATCAGTATATGCTAAGCATATAGAAAATGAGTGACAACATGAATATTAGTTATGATCGAGTGTTAGAACATTCAATTGTTGAGTAAATCAGTTTTGACATATGAATTTTCAATGGCACGAACAATTATGTAAATAATTTTAGCCAACTTCTACATGACATTTAAATATTGTAGAGGCAATAAAGGAGAAGATTGTGCATTTTATCAGAAGGTATTGATTCCAAGGAAAGAAGATTAACCAATTAGAAAATTAGAAGGGTAAAATGAAAAAAGGATGAAATATGGATTGTTGATTAAGATCTAGAACTTTATATGATTATCTATTTAAGAAGGGTTCTAACCCTAAGATCGGTGTTTGTGAGTGGAAGCTTTTAATAGATCAAACCCCTCATGAGTAGATCATCAGAAGTGATCAAATTGTAGCCCTAATAGGAAAACATTATTGTTGTAGTAGTAAATATTTGTTGGTTTCATCGCCACCCTATTTTTTCCTTCATCTTGAAGTGTTTATGGGTTATCATTTTTTTTTTGTTATATGTTTATGTTTTCATGGATGTTATGCTTAGATACATTTCATTTCAGCATTACAAGTTATGATTATATGGTATGAGATATAAGATATGAGATGGATTAGATGTGAATACAGTTAATTGTTTTATCAGTGAAAAGTTTTATAGATCATGATTCATCCCTCCCCTCAGTATCTTGTATCCCAATAAGACTTCCAACACATCCATCATCATCTCATTTTCATCGATCATCTAGGATCATCATCATTTGACACCATCTAAAATACATCTCTAGAAGAAAAGGAGAAATATGGATGTCAATCCCATTAACAAATAATCTAGCTCACACCTTGACCCAAAGGGTTCAAAAGTTATGTATGGCTCACCTCCACCAGCTCCAGTATTAAACACAAATACAAGACCCATGATATCTTCCATGGAGGCATTCATGAGTTACCCATGGAATGTCTTGTTTTTTAATTCCATCATAGACATGAATAAAGACACAATCATTGAAAATATGCAAAGAGTAAAAATTGGGGCATTTAGCTTTGGAATAACACCACTACCCACAAATATCAATAGAACCCATGCATCCCCTATTTGGATTTCCACCACACTTGGGCCCCACGGACTTCACTCATCCCCTCTACATTATAAAAGAGCTCTATCAACTAGTGGTACAACATATTATGGACCTAGCTATAGGATCTTCTAATGTTAATGCCCCCATCCCTCAAAATAGCCAACCATCCACTACATAACTATTGGTTCATAATGAGCCACAACAACCTACCGCATCCCAATAAAAATCCATCAAGATTATCATTGCTACAACTAAATCCATGCAACTACTTGCATCTGCATCTAGCCTCCTTAACATTTTAGGTCCCACCATCACTTAAATAAGCACCCATATAGCCTTACAGTAACAAACATTCATTTTATGCACCTTGCCTACTAGTGGTTCTACCTTCCCATTCAAACAACCCTTGAAAGAAATGCCACAATACACTAAATAGATGCCACCAAAAGTCCCACTAATCAACCTTTTGCTTCAACCAATGCTACCATTAATTTGTTCTAATCTACACAAATCATGACTAGTTTATTCCTACTTGCACCATGGGGGCTAACACAAGCATAGATGTACACTACATACATTCCCACCATAACCCTCACTCACCATAGATGACCTTTTAGGCACAACCTCCACTACCATCACTAGAAAATTTTCTACCATCCATTACCAAGTACTTGGTCATACCTCTTCTTGGGAGTAGACAAATCATCCCACCATGGTAGTGAGCACAAATGGGAAAGCCCCTTATGTGAACTACTTAGTGTTTCTTAGCACAAATACACAAATATCATCACACATCAGTGTGTAGCCATCATACCTTGGGAAAGTGATGACCCCCTTACCCAATGCACAACCTTATCAACCCCAACAACAATATCCCATCACCAAATCTGTAATTCAATACATGAAAAATCTAAAACAACAAGCATACCCATTTGTTAAAAAATCCCACAACTACCATACACAAAAGTACGTGTATAACCAACAACCATAGAAATAATATTTCCTATAACCTTGGTCACAATAATTTCAAACATTTATACTTTTGATAGGACACTCATCATTCCAACCCTACCATTTCACATATCAAAATCCTCCATATTCACCCACTTCATTTAACACATACCCTACACCAAGGAACATAGATTGGGGGCACCTCATGAAGTATCAATTAACCCTGAGTGGGAGGAGTAGAGAAACACAATCAGAGAACTCAAGGATGAAAATGAGGCCAAAACATTTAAGTTCAAGGATGTGTTCCTATATCTATTCGATGGGGGTCTATAAAAATGACACTCTTCCCTAAACACTTTGAAATTTCTAAATTAAAAGAATTTAGAGGGAAGAGAGACTTGGTAGCACATGTAATATAGTTTTACATGGCCCATTAGGAAGTGGTATACAAAAACATATTTCTCATGCATCTATTATCAAAGAGTCTTGGAGGCCTTTCTCTTGAGTAGTTCTACCAAATACCCTATGCTATAGTCACCACATTTACTGAGCTCTCCAAGAAATTTATAACACATCATGCTCACTTGGTCAAAAATGAATTAATAATGGTTGATCTACACCACACAAAATAGAAGGGAGGTGAAAGGCTTGTCCATTACCTACAAAGATACCCTCACAACTTGAGTATCCTACAAATTATCAAAGAAACACCTGGTTAAGATGTTCATTGATAACACGCATCAAATACTTGCATGTCACATGTGTATGAATTTCTTACAAACTTACAAAGATATAAGAAAAAAAGGGTATGGATCTGGAAAAGAGACTCATCCAAGATGTAGTCATCAAGTTGTACAAATAAAATACCAAAGAATGGAGTCATTTTAATAAAAATTCAAGGTATTTGAAAGATAATGAGAATGCGGTAATAGATGGTACTTCTGATACAAATTGTGTCCATATGATAGTAACTACACTAAATCTACCTACATTATATTCCCAAATGGTGTTCTAGTAGAATCTACCATTCTAATAACAAATGGATTATTAAAAAAAACATTCCAACAACCCCAACAATCAAAATATCAATCATGCGTGCTAAAATTTTCACAATCGGTACTTGTCAACCAAAAAAATACAATATCAATAGCAGCTAGACAAAATCCATGCATCTAGAATAACCAAAAGTAGACCTCCACTCCTCTTCGAGAGCTATTAGATTTAATTTTTTATAGAATGGTAAAAGTTAACCTCGTATTCTACCCATAAAAATAACCACTCAATAAAAGTCAACCAAGGCCTATGTGGTACAAAGAAAATGAAATTTGTGCCTAGCATTGAGTTAAGGGGCATGCAACAGTAAAATCCATGAAGCTCAAACACTATGTGCAAGATCTTACTGATCACAAGGATATCACTATAGGGGCACTTAACAAGATTCTCCAAATGCAGGACTGTTGACTTATCAAAATGCATTGATACCATAAAACAACAACTCAAGCAAAGAACCCAACTAGAACAACAACAAAACTACTAGCATGAACAACAATGATAATAATGACGAATATAAGTAGGGTAACTTTGTTGATAGAAAATACTACACCGCTGCACATATTAATTACAAAAAAAATAACAGGTGCATATCCCAAGTTAAGCCCTATGTCAATGTCATACATGTGAAAGGTATAGAGAGTGAATGGATTATCACAACCTAATAGGGTCAGATATCTATCACAAGTCCACCTAAAATTGGTCTCTTAGGAGCATAATATAACAATTTGGAACATACTGAGAACACACCAACCAAATTTTCCATTTTAGATCTCATCCACACGAGCCCACTTCATCAAGAGATCCTTAAAAATGCCCTCCAAAAATCTTGTGTCCCCATAGACATTAATGAAGCCAAATTTCATAAAACTTGGTAGGAGACATATTTATATCTTACGCATTATCATTTAAACCCTCTAACATACCAAATTTATAACTAGATCATAACCTTCCCCTCTCCATCATGTTTGTGATCATTATCTTTGTAGTCAAACATGTTGTGATAGATAATGGGTCAACCTTAAATTTATGTACCTTAAAGTTCATCAAATATAAAGGGTACATTGAGGTTGATATTATGGATGATATCATTACTATCAAGGCATATGAAAACTTAGAAAGGAAATTAGAAGGCAATATCTTGTTCCCTACTAGAGTAGGCCCATCCATTAGAGAAATGGTATATCATGTGGTTGATCTTGACATCCCTTCAACATCCTCCTTGAATGACCTTGGATTCATTCAATAAAGGCTATTTATCCACCTACCATCGATGCATCAAATTTCAACATAAGGGCACTATGGTTACCATTTGTATAGATCATGTAACTCTTTGTATACTATTGTGTGTTCAAAGCATCATATCCCCATAGTAATAATTTTCCTAGAATTATGATAAACAATTATATTTTCATCTCCTTTACAAATTTCAATGATCCACACACAATTCTTGCACCCACCTTATCCTATATCAAGATCAATAGTCAAGGTTGTGGTGAGTATAACCTATTAGATGCATTCAATGTTATATCCTTTCCCCTTAATCCTCACACACAAGGGTGTCCATCACATCAAGGCCCAAATATATAAAACACCCCAACTCAAGCAATTAGGATCATAAATATTTATCTCCAATGGCATTTTAAATAGAAAGGAGATGGAAAATGATATCGAAACTTTTTTATATAGAGATTCCCTATCCAAGTACAAGGTATTTCTTGATTACTTCAAAGGAAATTATCTAAAATTGCATAAAATAGCTATTAAGTAATGGGATTACCAAGGAGGCATCTTAAGTCATGTAGAGTTAGGAATTAGAGACCCAATAGAAGCATATGTTCAACCGCATAACTAAGGCCTTCATTTTGGAATCCCCAAAATTGGGAGCACTAATGAGAATGGCCATGCCTTCCTTAAAATCTAGGGTGAGCTCATGGAAGCTAAAGACATATTAGAAGAGGTTGAAAAGATATTCTATGACAATATACACAATTATGGCATTTTCCTAGCAGTCTCTATGCTTTGTGAACTAGCCATCAACTTCATTGACCTTCCCTTTATCCACCATGAACTCATATATTTGGGTCAAGCAAGTGTATTACACATTGACGAGTTCCCTAATGAGGACACATTTCTAAGATACATGGAGTTTGAAATACTACACAAAAAGGAAAATTCACATTTTTTATACATCTACAAATTAGACCTGAAGGGGTACTTCGGGGAGAAAGAAATCTCTAGTCATAAAAAAAAAGAAAAAATAAAAATAGAAATAGAAAATAGAAAACAAAAGGGTCCACAAGTGGAAACTCCTTTGGAGCATCATAAAACCCAAAGAAAAATAAAATTAAGGATGTATCCAAGGATGGATATTTCTTCCTTCCCCAATAGGATTAAAGGCCAAAAGTATCATCCACATTGATCAAAGAAATGAAGCTTATCAACTTGGCCATAGTTGAGAACCCAAAAATCACATATATTAAAATATCATTATCAGGGATTGAGAAGGGTTGTCTTGTTGATTTCCTCAAGGAAAATATGAACAAATTTATATGGTCAAACATATATCTCCTTCACCCCTTCCATCCATTTTAGGTCCATATTTTTTTCCACCCACTAGTTCACAATCCACTTACCCTTTTCCATATGCGAGTCAGCAAAGGAACACATCTTGGAGAACCATCGACCCATCCAAAAGTCCTCCACATATCTATAATTCAATAAATCCACATGTATTCAAGAATCCACATGTAAAAGAAAATAAAACTATGATCCAAAAAGAAAAATAAATACCTAAAAGGCCTTAAAGGCCCATCAATCATAAAGAAATTTCAAAAGCAATATGTGTTACTAGACCTCTTATACAGATAATGCAATCAAAGGACCCACAAAAGAATAAAAAGTTAAAATGCAAGTGGATTCCCAAGAAGCTTCTTGAAGCACAAAGTCCTATAAAAAGATCAAAGCTAACATCCAAAATTTCTATCTCTCCATAGAAAATCCTTTCATCTTCCAAATCCATTTTGGGTCCTTGTGTACCAAAATCCACATCCTTTCCTCTATATAATCCAAAATTTCCTTTTCCTTCATCATTCCATCACCCTTAAAAGTGTGTTCCAATGTTGTTCTTGCATCCACTTCCTTCCACTAAACATCAATCCTTCTTCCACTCCCTCCATCCTCCTACATATTTTTCCTATCCTTTCATCAAGCCTATCCAATGTCTAGACTAAATCCCTTTCATCCCTATTTTTCATAACCCTACCAATGTCTTTGAGCCTACTATCATAGTCATGGTCCATAATAACATGCTCTTCAAGATAACCATTTGTAGTGTAAAGAAACTTGAGTCCCTTTTTTGTGTCATTTCATGTGTCCATTATCTTTTCAAAAAATCCAAAAAATGAAAGGAAAAAAAGGGAAAATAGTTTCCTTGATAAAAAACCTATAAACATGCATCTTAGCACAAAAATAAATAAATAAAGAGAAAGCATTTTGTCCAATGGTGAAAACCTAGTAAACAGGCACTTTGGGCAAGTACCATGATGAAAACTTGGCAAATAGGCATCATGTGTAGTATATGAACATATTGCATTCAATACTTAGGGGTAGGTTTTACTCATGTTATTCTCTATCATTTCCTCCATTATCCAATGCATTTTATATCTCTTTTCCTATTAGAATTCATATGTCCCTTTTCCCAAATTTGATCTTGACATGGATACAAATCTCCCTAGATGTACCATTCTATCATATCTTCTTTACACTATCTTGTTTCTTTTGGTCCATATTTTCCCTATCTTCTTGTCACCTTCAACCCATATCCTCTTGTCCATTATTGATCCTTGTTATCCCTTATATGTCCCATAATTTTCATATCCCAGTCCATGTCTTCGTCTTGATGAAAATATGAACATAAAATGAAAAATGTACTTTCACAAACCTCTTGACATGTTCATCCCCATGTATCACCTTTCATTTAATTCCAACAGTTCCACTAACCTATCATTATAAGATCCAATCCTTGAGCTTGCAAAAACATGTCCTCTCATTATGTGGATAATCCTTTATCCTTTATCCTCTATCCATATGCCTTTCCACTTGTCCATCCCCAATTCCCTTTCCTTGCTAGACACTAGGGGAAATTCATGTCTTTAAAGACCTAAGAAAAACCAAAAAATCAAATACATTCCTGAAAAAATGCAAAAAGAAAATCACATATGATTGTGAAATTTTTTTTTTAAAAAGATCCTTAGAAAATCCAAAAAATTTAGATACAATCCTAAAAATAAAATCTTAAAAAACATAAAATGTCCTGAAAACTCGACTACGATCCTGAAAAAAAACCTAAAAACACAAATATGAAGCTAAAAAATTCTATAAAAAAAAGTAGAAATCATAAAATGTTTGGAAAAAATCAATGAAAAAAAAACATAAAAAGTCCTAAAAAAACCTTTAAAAAATCAAATATGAAGCCGAAAAAGCCTAAAAATAAAAAAATGTCCTGAAAAATACAATACAAAAAAATTACCTTCAAAGAACCCAAAATTTTGATAAATCCACCAAAAACTTGCAATAAATGTTGTACATAATTTCCATAAGTAATCATCCCTTTTGCTAAAACACTAGCACATACAGACGCAAACCTAAACATTGTGCTTCAATGAAAACATGCTTTGATGAAGTGCATATTGACTTGAAGCAACAAACACTCTTATTTGACACCTTAGACACAATACCTTCACAATTCCATTTTCAGAACATCAATCAGACACAATTTTCAATATCAACAACACTTAATAAAGCAAGTAATAATGGATCAATATGGTTGTTAGCTCACACTATTTAGTTAGTGTTTTATTTTTGTTTTGTTTTCTTTTGATCGTGTTCCTATGCTACTCGATGATATAAACTAATAAATGAGAGTGGTTGGGATGGTTCATGGTCATTTTTTTCTATTTTTCGAGTGTCCCTTTGATAATCTGGGGCATGACACTATGCCTTGAGGTGGATAAGGTCATTCTCTATCTGTATCATGTTTATTTTTACACAAAAGGCTTTCATTTTTGCTCTAGCTTTCTATGTCATGTTGTATTGCATTCCATTTACCATATTAAATTAAATCTCTTTCATAAAGTGCATCTATGAAAGAAAGATTCATCATTTACTAACTCTTCTCAGTCACATTTCCTCTTTCTATTAACATTTCTTTCATCATTTTTCTCTTTTCAAAAATTATTCTCGAGTTAATTTCTTGCCCAATTTTTTGAGGGAGCATCCTACCACCTTCTTTCAATTTCACTAGTGCATTAATGTTTTACCTTTATTCTTTTACACAATGCTCAAATTGCATTGTATCAAAGAGGGGCAAAATGTAGATGCTCAAAAATGGTTTATGCCTACTCCTTCATCACTTTGACATTCTCACTTGTCTCATTTTCTCAATTCACTAACTTCAATCTTTTGGCCAACTTGATCATCATTCAGACTTGTTTCACAATGTTCTCTGAATATATTTTGACACATTTTTCATCATTTGTAACCCTTTTGAGTCAAATGTAGATCATCTCTAAAATGATTCATATCTAATTTAAACCTTTTGAAATTGATTCAAACCATTTCCATGTCATCAAAATCACTTGAAATCAACCTTAATCAATCATCATCATTGGTCCTTTAGGCATTGTTACATCCTTCAATGCCTTATCAATAATCATTAATATATGTCATGTGTCCTTGGCACATCATCATTTGATCCTTGGCATTGTCAAGTCCATGAGTGCATTGTCATATTATCATGTCATCCTTTTTCATCAACTTGATCCTCTACCTTGTTGAGTCCTTCAATGTCTAATCATGTACTTATTTAAATTAATCTAATAGCATTGCTTGTGTCTATTGATTTTACTATGATCAACACTATAAATCAATTTGAATCAACATATGGAATTTATAGTGTTTTTAAAATTTCATATGTCATCAATCCTTGTCATATTTCCTTGACAAGACATCAATTTTTGTCCTTCATCTAGCATCATTTATTTCATAATACCATTGAGATATGCCAGTTGGACATCGATGTTGGATGTACCTTGTGCAGTTGTTCTATTCTTATGGAGATTTTTTATTATATTTTGTGGTCATATTCTTATATTTTTTACTTTATTTGTTTGAGATCCTATGGAATTTTGTATCTTATCATGATGTATATTCTTTTATCATTTCACACTTTGCAACATGTGTAGAGGATGAGTATGGATTCTAGTTATTCCAAGTGGCATCTTATGTACCTTTTATATCATTTCATGTGATTTTGTACATGTGTTTATTCTATGTCATTGACTTTGTTTATTTATCAAACTTAAACATAAAAAAACTTATGTGTGTGATTCAACATTATGGAACCCTTGAGAGGTATAACTATTATTGTATTGCTTATGTAGATATGTGATGTGTATTTTATTTATTGCTTCCTCTTTGTTATCTCTTTGATTGATTTGATCTTTCAAAAAAAAAAACCATTTAGAAAACTTATTAACATTATAGGTTAATTTCTCTTGGGTTCCTTAGTGGGGTGTTACATTTGATATCAAAGCCCAATTTCTATATTGGAAACTTTGGGAATATTGATACACCCACTAGATGACAAATAGTCAAATTATACAAAACTTAAACAACATTACTTATCTTCTATCACTTGAACATAAAATGTGTATACTCTTATTTTTTTGGGTTTTCAAACATACATTCATGTGAATACTTTTGGATATCTTGCCTTTGTTGATTTTCTTTTGCATGTCATTGTTCTTTCTTGAATGATTGTAGGACGATGGTGATCGAAACCAGAATAGTTGTGAGGGGTGGTAGCTCAGGCCAAGGTAGAGTTTGTAGGAGGAGAAGACATATTATTCCTCATGCAAATAATCATGAGACTCTTGTTTAGGAAGGGAAAAGGGAGGGGAACAATGGAGAGAAGCATGCAGACTTATAGGAACCTAGTACTAGGTATGTGTGTACTATCTTAGAGCACCTACCTATCCAGGAGAGGATTGAGCAAGAGGGGTCACATCATTATGGGAATGATGATAGTTGTAGATCCATAAGTACTAGGAGGGGTGAGATGGAGGATAGACAAGAGTCTATCAAATCTTATCAAATGAAGGACCTCTTACAAGCCAAACTAAAACCTTTTCTAAAAGATGGTACTAGGTATGATGTAGAGACATGGTTGACCACACTAGATAGGTGTTTTGTGATGCAAGCCTTTCACAAAAATTTCAAACTAAAGTATGTAGTTACCCACTTGGAGGTCTTTTTGGTTAACTAGTGGAAGATTTAGGAGGGGAAGTTGGTCCTAAAAAGAGTATCACATGGGACTTATTCCTTGAGAGCTTATGTGAGTGTTCCTTACCTAAGTAGTGGAGTTAGAAGAGAGTAGATGAGTTTCAAAATTTGAGATAATTCACCCTGATCATGGTAGAGTATGAGAAATTTTTCTTTGAGCTCATGCCTTATGTGGGGATCAATGATAGTTCACCACTTATGTTGCAACACTTTATACTTGGATTCAATAATTGTATCATTGGGGGTGTGAAGGTATTTAAGCCTAAGAATCTTAAGGATGTGGTTCATCAGGCCATAATTTTGGAGAAGAACATCACTTCGGGTATGGTGGTTTTGTGGGAGATCATTCTATTAGAGATGTACCATCAAGATTTAGGAGGGTGCAAAACTAGGGAGCAAGTAGTAATAGGAAGCCTCCTTTTTCCAGGGATAACTAGGGTCAACAATAGTAGCAAAGAGGATCTTTCCCTCCATATCAGAGTGGTGTAAGTGTTTCAAACTTTAGGAACTTATGAACCTATAGTGTATTAAGTGCAATCAGTATATTCAATCTACACATATCACTCACTCTTTTACTAGTAGGGGTAGGCATTAGCATTCTAGTGCATCTCTAGCTGGTACATGTTTTGGAAGAGGCACAGGGTATTTTTAGTGAAAAGTTTGGGCATATTGTAGCTAACTTCCCACAATCTACTTATTAGTATTCTAGATAGAGGTGCACAACATTTGAGCCTATAGTGGGTGATGTTGGGATATCACATAGACTTTTTGCAACAATAGATCACTGCTAGGAAGATCACTAGGGTACTATAGTTGAGATTATGAGAGCGATCAGAGGTACACCTATTTCTATTCTATTTGATTCTAATGCTAAAAAATCTTTCATATCACCTTCTATAATAGTCAAGTGCAAGCTTGAGGCAGTCAAACAACGCATAAGTTGGCAAGTGGAATTAGCTTTAGGAGCTAAGGTAGCACAAATTCTCTAGGGCATCAATGTGAGTTGGACCTACAAGGATTTACTACTACAATAGACCTTCGAGTTACCCTCTTTGGATTGAATGACATAGTGTTGGGCATGGATTGGCTAGGCTTGCATGGAGCTAGCATTAATTGTAAGAAGAAGACTATTAAGTGTAAAGACAAAAAGTGTAAGGACTCAAAGATTCTAGGCATCCAAAGACTGATATACCTTTGCATGATTTCCATAATGCAGATTAAGAAGAACATTTGAAAGGGTTGCCAGGTGTTTGCCATTACTATGAGTGAACTTGAGGAGGAAGAACCTAAAGGGAGGGCCTAGTTCATCCTATATTGCAAGAGTTTATTGATTTCTTTCCTATTAAGATCTTAGGTATGTCACCAAAGAAGGATTTTTTTTTTACATCAATATCATTCAAATAATGAAGCCCATATCTAGAGACCCTTATTGGATGACTACTCAAGAGTTGAGTTAGTTGCAACTTCAATTAGAGGACCTTTTTTCCAAAGGTTGCATTTGACCAATTTTTTTTTCAATGGGGATCACATGTGCTCTTTGTAAAGAAGAAGGATAGATTATTAGGCTTGTATATTGACTAGAGGTAGTTGACCAAGGTAATGATTAAGAATAGGTATCCCTTATTGATGATCGATGACTTATTTTACTAGATGAAGGGAGCCAAAGTGTTATCTAAGATTGATCCTAAGTTAGGGTACCATCTACAACACCTTCATGATGCTAACATACATAAGACAACCTTATGTACTTGATATGGCCATTATGAGTTTACAGTGGTTCCATTTGGTTTGACAAATGCTCCATTAGTATTCATGTGATTTATGAGTGGATTATTTCATTATTACTTTGACCATTTTGTACTTGTGTTCTTGGATGGCATATTGACATATTCTAGATCTTGGGAAGAAGAGGAGGAACATCTATAATTAGTCCTATAGTGCCTTAGAGATAATCATTTATATGCCAATTCAATGAAGTGTGACTTCTTTCAATCTAAGGTATTGTATTTGGGACACATTATTTTAGGAGATGCTATCTCAATGGATCTTGAAAATATCTGGGCTAAGGTGGATTCTCCTACACCCACTGAGGTATCTAAGATTTGTAGTGTCATGCGTTTGGCTAGATACTATTTATGCAGGAGAATCTTACACTTCCTTGCAATACTCCATGTTGGGGGTATTTTATTTAGAAGTTGTGGACTCAGTCACCAAAAGGAGTGGTGCTTGGTCATTTTTGGGCATATTTTATGCCTAGGAGCTGACCATGGTCTATGGAGCTTGGCATGGTCTTGGAGCTTAGCATGGCATGTGGAACTTGGCAAGGACTTGAAGCTCAGCAATGTCTAGGAGTTCGACAGTGCTTTTGAATTTGTTGATGCTCAGCTTGGTCTTGGTTTTTGTTGGTGTCGACTTGTTTGTGAGCTGAATTTTGGCATTTAATTTATGTATGTGTATTTAATTTGTGTTGTAGCTGACTTGTGGCACAACATATATTTAATGTATGGGATTTAATTTAGTTTGTAATGAACTGTGTTGACTTGTGGCTTAGTTAGGTATAAGTAGGGGGTTTTGTGGATTCTTTAGGTAGATCTAGAGGAGGAAATCATCCATCTTGAAGAAGAGGTTGCCAACTTTGAAGATCTAATCTAGTTATGGATCTAGACTTGCTGGAAATTGGGTTTGTAGGTTAGATTTTGTTGGATCTTGCAAAACTAATATTGCAATTTTTGTTTGTATTTGGCCCTAACTCAGAAGGCCTTATAACCAGGCATATTGCATGTAATTAGTTATATCTATGAATAAATAGTTGTGATTTGGTATCAGATCTTGCTTTGTTGTCACTTGTTGTTATGTTTTCATTATGTGGTAATTTATTGGGGGCTAGGACATCTCCTTTGGGGTTTCTCTTTCCTTGTACTATGTTAGGTGGTATCAAAGTGAAGGTTTTCTTGAGTGTGTTAACAGATGATTGAAGCTGAGGTAGTTTACACTAGAACTTGCAAAGGAGGTTGATCTTGAGGCTGATTAATCTTCTGGATTGGTGGATCTATTGCTTTGGATTCAAAAAAAAATTGGAATATGCCTTCAAGAAGATTGGACCCTAGGGAAATTGATGATCTTAGTGATGTTGTGGAAGAAAAGATCTCAGAGAAGATTAGAGCAAAATTCAGATTTAAGATTGCACTGATGCATAGTGACATTAGGTGGTGTACCTAGGCATGTGGGTACTAATGATGGCTATGAGGAAGTTGTTGAATACTTTGAAGTTATTGGATTAAGTGGTAAGGATAGAACTGATTGTGTGGAGAGATATATTGGAACTAGGGCTAGTTAGTTTGCTAGACTTGGATCTCAATTGAAGATGAAGCATAAGATGGAGGTTTCTAATTTCTCAGGTACTTTGACTCCTAAAGACCTAATTGATTGGATTGGTAACTTGGAAGACTAATTTTACCTTGAGGATATTGAGGATCCACTTAGAGTGAGGTTGGCACAAACTTTGTTGAAAGAACATGATGCTCTTTGGTGGAAAGAACTACAAAGAGATAGAGAAGAAGAAGATGAAATAAAGATCACTAGATGGAGGTTGATGGTAACTAAGTTGAAGGATAAGTTCATTCCTACTAATTATGAACTTGAGTTGTTTAAGAGATTGCAGAATTTGAAGTAGAAAGATATGAATATGAAGGATTATACAAAGGAATTCTACAAGTTGACTATTCAATTTGGTCATAGAGAAATGTCAAAAGAAAAGGTAGCTTGGTACATTAATGGTTTGAGATTCAATATTTAGGATGAGGTTGGTATGTTGAATATTTCTTTAGTTGAGGATGCTTATTAGTATGCTCTGAAGGAAAAAGATAAGTTGAAGAGGAAAAGTCAAGGTAATGCAAGAGGAAAAGAGAAGGAAGATAGCTTGGTACAAGCTAAATTGAGTGCAAAAGGTGAACCAAAACCTGTTGATCAGAAAAGAAGGATAGGTGGAGGTGCATTTAGAGGAAATTGTTTCAAATGTGGGAAAGAAGGGAATATATCTTTTGAATGTTTGCATGGTAGGATAGCTACTAATGTGAATGAGGTTGCAGTACAACATAGTTAGCCTAAGCAAGGAGAGATTACTAGCTTTGTGAGTACTTGTTGGTCATAGGACACTGGATTCTTGTCATAGGACTAGTTTGTTAAGGACTTGTTGTAACTCTAGTGGTAAAGTTTGTAAGGTGATTGTAAATGTTGGTAGTACTAATAACCTTGTTCCTAAGGAGATGGTTCAGAAACTTGGTTTGAAGAGAGTGAGACATCCTTGTCCTTATAAGATTGGTTCATTGCAAGGTGGGCATGCTTTGGAAGTGAGGGAGCAATGCCTTGTTGATTTCTAGATTGGGCAATATAAGGATCAAGTGTTGTGTGATATTATGCACATGAACAGTTGTCATGTGTTGCTTGGTAGACATTGGCAGTATGATTGTAGGGTTGTGCATGATTATGTCAGGAAATTTTTTACTATTGAGAAAAGTGGCAAGAAGTTTCCCCTGATTCCTTTGCAGAATGAAGAGCTTGATGGAAGGAACTTGAGTATTGGCAACCAAGTTGAGTTGGCAGATTTTGAGAAAGTTGAAGATTAGCATGGAAAGTGGAGCTATAGCACACTGAGGATGGATGTGAAGAAGTAGAAGAAGAATAATAGAAAGAGTATATAAGTTGAAGACTTGGAGGATATGTATGTGAAGAACCAATTTCAGATTAAAAAGATGTTCTAGATATTCTTCCAACTACTAGAACATCTTTTTGAACTTGGGGTGTCTAATGCAAGAGCATCCTATGATTCCTTGCAATCCTAAATGTTGGGGGTCTTTTGTTTAGAAGTTATGGACTTGATCACCAAAAGGACCGATGCTCAATCAATTTTGGGCATAGTTTATGGCTAGGAGCTTGACATGGTCTGGGAGCTCGACATGGTCTATGGAGATCAGCATGGTCTATGGAGCTCAACATGGTCTTGGAGCTCAAAATGGTCTGTGGAACTCAGCAAGGTCTTGGAGCTTGGAAATGTCTAGGGGCTTAATAGTGCTTGTGAATTTGTTGATGCTTGGCTTGATTTTCTCTAGCACTCAAATTGGTATTGGTTTCTATTGGTCTCAAGCTATCTATGAGTCAACTTTTGGCATTTAATTTATGTATGGGTATTTAATTTTTTTTGTAGTTGACTTATGGCTCAACCTATATTTAATGTATGGGATTTAATTTAGTTTTTAATGAACTAGGATTACTTGTGGCTTAGTTTGGTATAAGTAGGGGATTTTGTGAAGTCTTTAGGTAGATTAGGAGGAGGTAATCATCCATTTGAGGAAGAAGATGCAAAATTTGAAGAGCTAGGGTTGCAACTTGAGAACCAAAGGATTTCTTGGTGGACCTAAGGGTATAAGTGTGGATTATTCTTGATGTTCTTATCCAGTGTTTGATTTGGACTAGCTAGGATTAGGTTTGTAAGTTGGATCTTGTTGGATCTTGCAGAACTGATATTGTAATTGTTGTTTGTATTTGGCCCTAACCCAGAAGGCCTTACAGCTGGGCATATTGCATGCAATTAGTTATATCTATGAATAAAGAATTATGATTTGGTATCATATCTTGCATTTTTTTTCTTGTTTTTGTGTTTCCACTATGTGGTTATTTGTCGGGGGCTAGGACATCTCCTTTGGGGTTTCTTTTGCCTTGCACTGCGTCACTACTATAATTTTTTCCAAAACTTCTCTAGAGTTGCATATCTTATCACTTCCCTTCAGAGAAGGGGGGAGAATTTTATTTGGATGGAGAAGTGCAAAGAATCATAGAATCTCAAGGATCTTTTGACTAATGCAACTATTCTAGCAGTACCTGATCTAGTAGGTGATTTCATGGTGTGTATTGATGCTTCCTCAGAAGGGATTGGAGTAGTCCTTATGCAGGAATGACATATGATTGTGTATGAATCTTACAAGACCAAGGATTATGAGATGAACTATGCCATACATAATCTTGAATTATTAATAATTATTCCTTCGTTAGTGAGGTGGAGACATTTCTTGTTAGGGCATCATTTTGAGCTTCATAGTGATCACCACAACTTATAGTATATCCTCACACAACCCAATATGAATGTTAGGAAGAGGCATTGGATGGATTTTTTGTGTGAGTTCAAGGTGAAGTATATCTATGGAAAGGAGAATGTGGTAGTTGATTCTTTCAGTTGAAAGAGACATGAGGTATTAGTCTTGACTCTTAGTGTGGATTTGAGGATCTATATACTTCAAGTACTTCTTACAAATAGTTGGTATCAAGAAGTGAGCATTGAGATTGACTTGAGTAGACCTTTGAAGGGTATATATTCAAGCTATGTTCTAGAATCAAATGATCTCTTGTGTCATATAGGGAGGGTTTATATACTACCATTGGATGATCTTCATACATTGATCCTATCTGAGAGCCATCATGCACCTTACTTGGCACATCTAGGTGTCAAGAAGATGCATGCATACTTGTAAAAATTTTACTATTGCTCAAGTATGAAGCATGATAAATTTGATTTTGTGGCAAGGCATCTTGAGTACTAGAGAGTTAAGGTAGAGTGCTAGCATACTATAGGGCTTCTACAGCCTAATTGCTTCCTTCATGGAAGTGGGATATCATTTATAAGGTCTTCATTATTGGATTACCCATGACTCCCCATCTACATGATTCTATCATGGTCACTGATGATTAATAGACTAAGGTGGCACACTTTTCACTGATGAAGTCATCCTAAACAAAAACTTTAGTAACCAATGTCTTTATGTGTGATATTATGAGATTGCATGGTATTCCCCAAAAGACTATTTTGAATAGGGATAATCTATTCACATGCATATTTCAAACTTCTGTACAACATGATCTCGGAGTGCAATTGAACTTCAACTCAGCATATCACCCTTAAACAATGGATAAATAGAGAGAGTGAATTTGGTTTTGGAGGATATGTTGAGGATGTATGTTATGGATGGACAAACTCTTTGGGAGGACTATCTATATCTAGTGGAGTTTTCATATAATAATGGATCTCATATTTTGATTAGGATGGCACCTTTTTAGGCATTGTATGGTTGTCCTTGTCATACACTATTGAGTTAAGATAGTTTATAGGATGGTATCATGTTGAGTCCTAAGATGCTTTGAGATATGAAGCAACAACTAGTGTGCATCTATGAGCATGTGTCTACAACACAGGATAGACAAAAGAAGTATGGAAATACTCATGGGACCGATAAGCAATTTGCAATTGGAGAGAGGGTCTTCTTGAGAGTGTGTCTGTAGAAGAGTTTGATCTATTATGAAAAGGGTTCAAAGCTACCACCTTGGTTTGTGGGACTATTTGAGATTCTTGAGAGGACATGTCCAATTGCCTTGTCTTTCATTTCCACCAAGCTTAGCTCGTGTACATGATGTTTTCTATGTTTTTATTCTTAGGCATTATGTTCCTAATGTGATACATTTTCTTTATTGGAATGTGTTAGAGGACAAGAAAATGACTTTGGAGCCTATGTGCATCCTTCAATAGTGGGAGTTGACTGTCAAGGGTCAAACCATAGAGCAAGTCTACTAATGAGTCATTAGCTACTTGAGACGATGCATCTAGATTACAAGATTTATATCCCTACTTGTTTATAGGCTTCAAGGAGTAAGCCTAATTTTAAGGGGGATAAATATAGTGCCTAACCCCAGTTTTCTTTTATTTATATTGTCAAATTCTTTTAGGCCGGTTTTCATTCTTACGTGATTTGATTTAGTCATACTTGGTTACTCGGTTGGTTGATACTATTTACATCTTTTAGTCATATATTTGATGGGCTACTTCATAGTTGAGATATTTTATGGGTTATTTTGGTTCATGATTTTTCCTTTAATGATGTTGTTTTAAATACTTTCATATAATGATTACAATTATGTTCTTGATGATGATTATATATAGATTATAGCTACTTACTCCATACTTGCATGTGTATGGTGTACTTTTATGTTTTACTTTATGATTGACATATTTAATGTGGTTGAGGGAAGGACTCCTAGTTTACCTACATGTTAGGATTGACACAATATACCACTCCCTACTATTTCCTCTTTAGTTTATGTGTGTGTGCATGCGCACTTGGCTTTTATGTAGGTTGCATGTATCAGGCATCGGCTTCCCTGAATAGCAAGGATGAGTGTGTGTTATCACAATATCTCAATTGGAAAAAAGGGGAGATAGTTCTCATTCCAAATCCTAAATCTGGGCCTATTTTTGTACTAGGATAAATGACAAGTATCTGATTTCTCTACCCTTCCAACTAGTTTTCTTTTATTATTTTTTGGGAAAGGAAGTTTTATATTTTTTTTTAAAAAAACTTCTTAAAAATATAAGTTGGGGGTAGGGGCCACCACCATCCCACCACCCTTTTCCCTTTTTCCTATATGGCAGTGTTGTGCTCAGTTGCTTTGGCAGTGCATGTTGCTACAAGCAGCACATAGGCTACCTCAGTAGCATGTGTGGCTATTTGGCAACACACGAGGTTGCTTGGCAACCATCCCTTCTTTAAGGGATTTTAATATAAACTAAAATATATATTTAATTTAAAATTTAATGTTACTTAATTTTTAATTAAAGTTTAGATTATTAGATTTAGATTTTATTAAATTTAATTTAATTATTATTTGAATATTATTACTTTTTAATATTAAATATTATTAAATGATTTCTTTAAAGAAAGGATTATCAAAATTATTTTAATATATTATTATTTATTTTCCTTGAGTAAATAATAGTAAATATTATTGTATTTTATGAAAACATAGTTTATTGAAATCATGAACTCTTTTAAACTATAAAAATGGAAATTCTATCATGGCCAAACTAAACTTAGAAAACTACATCAACAAGGAAACCTTTGCAAACAAAAACTCCAACTCTTATTCAACTCAAACTTCATGGAATTTTACTTAAACCTATATGGCTGAAAACTACACTTGTTATAAATGTCTTTTATGATGTTATATTTTTATCTAGTGATGGGTTTTAGGAAACCGTTGTAGCTAGCCAAAGTAAGAATGTGTACCAGAAGTGGGGTCTTGTGAGTATTGACTTCTAGTAACTTGTGTCAGGATTGATTTTATATGTGTTTCTCTTATAAGATTCAGTTCTTCTATGTAAAGCTCATGTGTTGTGATTTTCTTGATGTATCCTTTAAGGTTTTGATTTGTGGTCTATTAGTGATTTTCAATTGCTTGTATAGGACTAATGTGATTATGTAACTTTACAAGAAGTACTTTTAAGAGTTTAGAGTAGGTTATCTATGTGTATGTTGGGAAGTGGCTTGTAATGGGGGTTGGAACCCTAAAGAGGTTACCAGAATAACTCATTGTAAATTGTCTTAATAAGTGATGACAATTACACTAACAAGTTGTGTGTTTATGTATATGCCACAATTTGTTGATAAATAGAAGTGATTTGTCTAATTGAATGCAAGGAAGAGGTATTTGTTTCTATGGAGACAAATATGTAGCAATGCAAATCTTTTTCTTCATATTTAAGAAATATTTTTAAAAAAAATTTACTATAGTTTATAATTGGTAAATAGAAAATAGAAATGTTCTATTTATAGATTTATTATAAATATATATATTTAAACTTTGATTACACGCAAATCAACTATTATTATTTGATCAAATTATTATTTTTAAATAAATAATTAATTTAATTTAAATTAAAAGCTAAATTTAAATAGAATCCTTCTTTACTTTTTTACATATTTAAGAATAATTACTAAATAGAAAATAGAAACTATATTAGATTCTAAATATGGATTAATATATTATTAATAATTAAATATTAGAACTTAGCTAAAATATGTAGAAAATATAAATTTATTATCAACATTCTTTTTAATTTATTTCAAATTTTCATTTCTTAAAAGAAAAAATTAGAAACTTTTCACAAAAGACTAAAGATTGATTTCTAGAAAAAAAAATTAAATAGTTTGTTAAATGTATCATAAAATAAAAATTGATGATGAAGAAAGAAAACATTTTCGATAAAAAAATACTTCCATGATTTCTTATGAGCTTACTAAAAGATTTAATTTAAAATTGAATTTTTTTTTTAATATATATTATGTTCACTCATATAATCTTTTATTTAAGTATACTTTAAAATTTTGAAAATTATAAAAAGTGAGTATAATTAAAGAAATAAAGAACTAATAAAGAAGAATGCAATATTTTTAATTAAGAATTTATATTCTCCTAAGAAGCTACGGTTTATAGTTACAAAGAAGTCCAAGTAAAGATTTAGCCTTTTATATGGAAGAGATAATGAAACATAGGTTTTTATTTTCTAAACTAAAGTAGTGTTGTGTTTGGAGGAAATAAATGAGTTTAGTATAAAGGTGTTGGAGAGGAAGTAGAACGGGGTGGAATACAAATGAAAATACAAAATTGTAACGCCCCACTTGGGAACCTAAAAGAAATAAACCTAATATGTTACAAATTTATTGAAACTTTTTAAAAAAAAGTTTAAACAACATCAAAGTTACAATAATGCGGAAGCAATATATACATACACATCAAGAACATGTAATCAATTACAAATACAGTTTCAATTCCTCAAGGGTTCCTTCATGTTTTAATCACATTTAAGAAAGTTCTATTAATAAGTTTAAGTCTCAATTACACTATCCATAATCATAAAATGAATAAACACATGCATAGTCATATAAGAAAATACATAAGTACAACTAATAATATTAAAGCACATCTAATGAATAGCATCCATCCACATGTCACAGGGTATGTGAAAATAGATAAAAGTACATCAATATACAATACAATATCATGTAGGATCTCAAAACACATGATACATAGATACATCAAATGAATAGAAGTCTTCAAGATAAGAGGAACAATGAAAATGGTTCCACTGTATCAAAGGGCATCCAACATCTGTCAATCTGAGGGGGGGCCAAATGGTAAGAATACACTACCTCCCGACCATGTGGTCACCTACTCATATATATATATATATATATATATATATATATATATATATATATATATATATATATATATATATATATATATATATATATATATATATATATACATACATATATATACATATATATACATGTATATTTGTATATATACATCTATACATATATGTATATGTATATATATATGTATATTAATAGGTATATATATGTATATGTATATATATGTATATATACATATATATATATACATATATATACCTATATATATACATATATATATGTATATGTATATATATGTATATATACATATATATATATACATATATATACCTATATATATACATATATATATGTATATGTATATATATGTATATATACATATATATATATACATATATATGTATGTATAGATATGTATATATATATATCTACATATATATGTATATATATATGTACATATATATGTAGATATATATGTACATATATATATACATATATATATACATATATATGTATACATATATATACACATATATATGTATACATATATATACACATATATATGTATACATATATATACATACATATATATGTATATATATACATACATATATATATATACATATATATGTGTATATATATATATACATATATATATATATATATATATATATATATATATATATATATGTATGTATATATATATATGTCATATATAATTATTTATATGTAACACACACATATATATATTACATATTCATAAGGATATATTATATATAGATAATTAATACCTTTATATAGGTAATATAGTTACATCCATATATATATATATATATATATATAATATGAAAATATATATTATATTTTATTCAATATATATACTTAGCTATATATGTAATATACATATCATACATACATACACACGTGCACGCACGCACACACACACACACACACATATGTATGTGATATTTATATACTTATATATATGTAATATTTATAAGTGTGTGTGTGTGTGTGTACACAAATACATATTATATAAATATAAGTATATAACATATATAGGTAATTTATTCACATACCTTAATCTCTTTGCTTGTTTCACTTGGATTTAGTTTGGTTATTGTTTTTATTTTTATTTTTTCTCTCCATTACTATTAACCTTTTTTTTTTTTTTTGCTTGCAATTGTAAGATGCCTTCTTTCTTAGTCTTTTACACCAATTATTTTATTATTATTATTTCTAACTTTGGGGCATGTGCAAACCCTTTCTCTTGGTCTCCTTTATTTGATGAGTCTATGCTAAATCTGCAACTTACATTTTTTACATCTCTTGCTCTTTCATCCTAATGATGGATCACGTAGTGTGATTCGAAATGTTGATGACAAAAATTGTTACACAATCTAATCTAGAAACTAACTATCATAACTATTATGGATTATGGAAATTTGATTGCATTAATAGATAATGTACAATCCACACACATATAATGAAATCATAAAATCATCCTAGGCAAGGAATCTTTATGGCTAAAACTACCTCAAGGGTAACACAAATTACTCAAGAATAAGAGATAATCAAAATCGAAAGGGCATTCATTCCAATACTAACATCTCTTACCAAGTTAACATACAAATACCAAGACCAAAAATATACAACCACCTCAAAATCAAAGTAAAGTGTCACAAGCACAAAGACCAATAGATAACAACTATCATCAATAAAAGTAAACTACCAATCAGTAACTCCAACAATAAAACACCACCAATAAATAATTGATCATTCATTAATAAAAGTCAACTATCAATAATAAATGACATCCAATCAATGAGTATCAGTTCATAATAAAAGCACCACCAAAAGTAATAACCAACAAGTACACCACTAGAGGCATATATAAAAAAATCATGAAGGAGACTTGTCCTACATACTATAGAGTGCCATCACTTGAGCCAACTCTAAGATTACCCTTGTAGCCTCTCAAGACATTGGCGCCCTAGTGATTCTATGCAGAACCAAAATACCCTCTTGTGAAGACGAGGAAACTAGTCATACCTCTCAAGGTATCATCTCCATCTCATCCTTAGTCTATATAAGCACTCAAGGCATAGATGCGGAAAAATCTCTAACTTATCTTTTTAATTTATCTCAAGGAAAAGGGCTAGGCAAGATATTTTGAATTACTACATTATCACTTGTTACACAACTTATAATGAGTTACCCTGGCAACCACTTTGGGCCCCAGCCCCCATTGCAAGCCACTCCATAGACATGCACCTAGACTTCTTTCCCAAAAATCACAAACCACAATAGTATCTCATACCACAAGAGTATTATTGATCGAATTTGGTTCCTTAATAGGCAACCCAAAAAATAACATTGATTCTCGAAACTTAAATTTTCATAAATGCTCAATAGCATAAAGCTCATCAAACATAAATCTCAATTCAAATCATAAATATCATCATGACATCCTGTCAAATAATTATAAAAGAAATCTCAAAAATGTCTCTAGTTCACAATCTAACTTGGCCAACTAAACAATCCACAAAGAAAAACCATCACAAAAATAAACATCACAAGACTATAACTAGAATATTAGAAAACACATAGTTTTCAGCCACATGATTTAATTCCACCAATTTCTCTTGTTTAGTTTGGGTTATAAGGATGTGTTTAGAAATAAAAGAAGAATATACATGTTAATATAAATTGTTATGCTAATATACTTATTTAATACAATAAGTATTTAAATATCTAATCTTTTTGTGCATATAAAATATCATGCAATATTATCATGTTATTAATTTAAATAATCTTAAATCATAAATGATTTAATTAATAACATAAATGTATATTATTAGATTAAATACTAATATCAATTTCATTTCTAAGATATTAATTTGACTTCTATTTAAGTCCAATATTAATATTTATTTTTCCTTTATTCGTAATGCAAATAGAGATAATAATTATAAATTTAATTTAATTATTTATAATTTCTCTCGTAAAATCAAATAGTTATTGACTAAATGATTACAAAATGAACTCCACCACAACTTCTCTTAAAATATAATAAAATTATAATTATTTATTTATTAACTTCCCTCTTGCATTAATAATTATAAAATCATTTATATGCAACTAAGAGTTTAATTAAACTTAAATCACTAATACTAACATTCACTTTAACTAAATGAATAATATTTATTTAATTTTTAAAATTAATAAATAATTTATTTTTAAATAAGTAAATTTGAAAATTATATTATATTTTTATAAAATAAAAATAAATATGCAATTAGTATTTTCGCATGTCTTTGATCTCTCAAATCATGCAACCATACTATACTTAGTTTTTCTATTTTTAGCATATTTGTTTTCACATAAATGTAACCACACTATACTTAGTTTTTTATTTTTAGCATATTTGTTTTCACATGCATGTAACTATATTATACTTAGTTTTCTATTTTTAGTATATTTGTTTTCATATGCATGTAACCATACTATACTTAGCTTTCTATTTTTAGCATATTTGTTTTCACATGCATATAATCATACTATACTTAGTTTTCTATTTTTAGCTTATTTATTTTCACATGCATGATACATTTAGTTATAACATGTTTTTTTCTGAATTAATCTTTTATTTTTCAAATAAATTTTACAATTAAATTATTTTAGATGTAAGAAGAATATTTGTCTATATTTAAAAAAATCATGATAATCACATAGTTTTAATAACAAATTTAAAGTTGAAACTCAATTTTCAATAATCAAAATTTTCATTATATTAGAAAGGGGTTTATAAGAATACAGCCACAATAATTTTCTACAGTTTGTCTATAATTTTCTTTAGTCAAATTTTCTTGATTGATAAGTTTTTTCCTTTTTCAAAATCTACAACATAATTCTTTATTCAACAATTAATATACTAAATTAATAAGCAATATGCAAACACCTAGGAAGACACAAAGTAGATAGATCTTTCAATAATTCTACAATGGGTTTTCAAACCCTACCTCAAAACCACAGTTAAAATCTAAGACAATCTGTGAATGCAAGCGAATCCAAACCCTCTGAAACTCTCAACAAGTCTTTTGATCCAATTCTGAATTTTGCTCCCCAACCCTTGTGTAATTGCAAAATGAACTCTAGATCTCCAATAAAGAGTTCTCCCCTAAATTAGGGCTCTGATTGTGCAATCACAAGAGGGAACTCACTGATCAATTACTGTTTATTACTTTATTAGCTTTTACCTTTTTATGTACAACTCTTTTAGATATCTAATTATAAAATATCTTAATTTAAATAATTAGTTTTCTTTTTTTAATTAATTTTCAATGTGTTTTAAATAATATATTTATTAATTTAATTAATAGCATTATTTAGAGTTTATTATTAATAAAAAACTCCTAAATAATTATCATTAATTAAATAAATATAACTACGCCACAATTACAACTATAACTTTACTTTTAAATTTCATTCTTTTATATTTTATTTTCCTCTAGTTAATTAATTAGTGCAAGCACTAATTAAAGCATGGTTTATTATTTAAATTAATAATAATAATTAAAGCTTATTGTTTAAATGCAACTCTAATTTAATTATTGGGAAGAAATTTTACAGAGACTGAAAAATTTTTGGGCAAGCAATGGTGGAGTTTACTAAGAACCAAGAGGAGAAAGATGCACTGGTGAAGAAAGGTACCCATTATCTCCCGAGCTCCACCAAGCTGCTGTCGAGATTTGTGCTCTATGCCATCATCAAATACATTACTCTGGATACTAGGTTTGATCGAATATGCACTTACCACTTTGTGCTCCTCAATCATTTCAGGTATGGGGTAAAAATTTCTATCCCCTTCTACCTTTACTCGTCCATGAATGATAATATTAATGAGAATAAATAAAAGAAAAATAGAAATCCAACACTCCATGAGGGGTTGTTGTTGTTAATCTATGAATACTTCAAAGCTAGGACTATTGGTAAATAAATCAAAGATAGGAAAGAGGGCAAGAAAATAAAAGAGGATTCTGATGAGTTTGAGGAAACTTATTCACCTTTGGATATGAAGGAAAGCCTTGAGATGTACATGGATTTGGAGGAATCTGAGTCCCCATAGCATGGAATGGGGAAAAAAGCCCTCAAAACTAATAGTAAGGAGAAAATTGTGTACCCCGAGACCACACAGGACATTAACACTTCATCAGATAGGGGTTATAATGAATGGGTTGAAGGGATGGACATGGGTGAAGAAAGTTTTGGGGATGAGGAGAGAATTAGGGAAGGGGAAGGTAAGGAATGCAAGAAGAGTAAGAGGACCATCACTATCAAAGTGTCGGAAAGAAAAGAGAAGGAGGCATCAATGTCAAGGAATCCAAAAAGTAAAACCCTGGATGACAACAAGGGCAAATAGGTGGAGGAGAGTGAGAAGGTGGAAGGGGAGCCCATTGATAGGGAGGGACTTGAACAAGGCTACGAGGACTTTGGCACTAGTACATATAGATGCTAGGTCATAGGGAAGGATAGGAAGGTGGTGTGGAGGAACTTTGACTATACTTCAGCCAATATGGACATTTAATAGGAGAACCTAAACATGGATATCCTTAACAATGTGAAGAACAATGTCGTGGACAGGTTCCAAACCACTAAGTGACTTTTCCATGAAATCCTTGACCTCAAACATAGAATGAGCACTCTAGAAAGGGAGACCTATAGCTTAAAGAATAGGGTCAACAAGGATGAACAAAGCATGGACAGAAGTGTGGAGGAAGTCAATAATAGAACTCATGTGATGGACTAGATAATGCAAGGTATAGTTGACCAGAACTCTAGCATCCTCAAGGACAATAAGCACATCAAGGAGTCCATCCACTATGTGGATGATCAGAACATTAGCAATGAGCAAGACCTTGACACCCATAGCTTAAAGGACAGGGCTTTGGATGAAGGTGCAAGGAAGTGAACCAAATCTAGCACTAGGAAAAAGGATACCCTGGCCCCTGAGTAGGAACTTTCTGAGATGAAGGAGGTAGTAGGCAAGTTGTTAGAGCTAGAGATCAACATAGTTGAAATGCTCAGAGAGATTTTCTGAGTGCCCTAGCCTTTTTGGGGTTGCCCTAGTTTTTTGGTGTCTCTCCTTGGCTTTATTTCTATTAGTTTCTTTGTTTAGGAAGATGTTCTTTCTTTTTGCCTTCGGGCTTAGCTTGTAGCCTTTTACGCTCTGTTGTAGACTGTTCTTTTATGTTCGGGTTTCAGGGCCCTTTTAAAGCCTTTTTTCCTTAATTAAAAAATCTAATTTAATTATTATTAAATAAATAATTATAATAAAGTAATATTAAATCTTTAATATTTTAATATTTTAATTCTTTTTTTGTCTAGCTTCTTAAATTAAACTTTTAAATTAAATCTTTTAAACTAAAGTACATATTTAATTAATTAATAATTGATTAAATATCATCATATTCTAATTTCACTTTAACCAATTTTATAAATTAAGACTTTTAAATTAAAGCACATATTCAATTAGGTTTTTAATTAATTAAATATTCTCATAATTTATTATTTTTTTAATCAAATAATATTTAATTATATGATCAACCCAAATATTATAATTAAATCATTTACCAAATAAATCACATAACGAAATCCACATAAAAGTAACATTACCAAAACAAACTGAAACTCAAAATCAAACAACACAGACAAAGATAAACTCATGGGTTTTAAAAAGGGTGGAAAGTAAGTTATGAGTCCTTGCAAGACAAGTATTTAGGCTATGGTTGGGATTGGGCCTAAAAATTATCTCCCCATTCTTACCATTGAGTTATTGTGATAGAGCACACTCAACCTAGCAATTCAAGGAAGTCAATGCCTGGTACCTACATTCTACATAAAAGATGAGCATGTACATATATATAAATATATTTAAACTAAACAAGAAATGGCAGGGAGTGGTACATCGTGTAGATTCGACTAGTAGGTGACTACAACTCCCCCCCTTAACCACATCAAAAATGACAAATAGAAAGATAAAATAGACACACACACCATATGTATGCAAGTATGGGGTGAGTACCATAATAATTATAAGTCGAACATCAAATGCTCAAACAAAATAATGTGTCATTATAAATATGAAGTAATCATCAATAAAGCATCATCTAACATTGCTATGAAATAAATCATATTTTATTAACTACAAATCATTAAAGCATCATTAATGCACCAATAACCATAATCATTAAACAAAACATGATTTATAGTCAACTAAGTAATCATCATTGATATATCTCTAGCCCAAGTTATGAAATAATATCCTTGAAACTAACACATCCATGAAATAGGCATAAAAGAATTTAATAAAAATAATAGAAAAATAAACTATGGGTGGGCACTACACAAAGGCTCCCAATTTTTGCATTGCTTCATTTATGCAGACCAATTAGAAGGGGCGGCTTTCAATGCCATTTGGAGATAAATATTAATGGAGGTTTAGGTGATCTATTGATATCAATATTATCATATGGAGTGGAGGGAGATTCAAAGCCAATGTACCTGGCATAAGTATGGCTTTGATGGAATGGACAATGCAAAATTACAATTAAGACGATTTTGATGGAAACAAATCATCATTTCCCCAATTTGTGATGTTCCTCTTTGTTTCCTTTATTTAAGCATGTTTAATTTTTGGCACAAGCCAACTATTTATCAAAATGCCCAACAAATACAATGTGTAATGGAATGAATTGATTGAAGGATGGAATAACAAAGCATATCAAAGTTGGATTTAAGGAAAACAAATATTGTATGTTTGATGGAATTCCAAAAAGATACAACATATGTGCTAAGGTATAAATCATAAGAGTTTATTAGAAAAATATTTTTTTAAGATCACATCTTACTAGAACACCTTGTATATAGAATAATCTATTTTAGAAATTTGAAGAAACTAAAAATTACAATACTTTCCATAGCATACCTTAAATTTTTCAGCCACAATTGTGCTAACAAAGAAATCCTACAAACAACAAGGATAGAGTTGAAGCGGCTCAAAATATAGAGTTAACAGGACCAAAATGTCATGTATCCTTGCATAGCGTTGCTTTCAACATACTCTCTAGAAAAAATATAGAAATAGTGGGAAAATTAGAAACTTAAACAAAAGAAAAAAAACTTGGAAACTTTCTAATTATTAGTTTTTTTACATCATTAAAAAATAAAGTTAATGATTAAAATTAACTAAATACAATGGAACAAACACCATTTTGGAAATATCTTCAAACTAAAAAGAAAAATTGAAGAAGCCTTAATAAACATTAATCAATCAATAATGAGCAAGGATATGGATCAGAAATTGTATACTCAAGAAAAAACCTAAGATTAAAGTTGGAAAATATCTTGGCAAAACAAGAAATCTATTGGAGACAAAAAGCCAAAGAAGCATGGCTAAAAGATGTGGATAAGAACACCAAGTTCTACAATAACTACACCAAGGCCAAAAGATTGATTAACTGCATAACTAAAATCCACTCACAAGAAGGTCAAATCCTAGAAGCAATAGAGGAAATAACCAAGGAAGCCCTTGGATATTTGAAACTATCTTGAATGAAGACTCATCCTGTCAAGATCAGTCAAAGTTTCTAAAAATTATCCCTAAGATTATCAATGATAAGGAAAACAAGATCCTTCTTAATAAAATCTCAAAGGAATAAGTAATGAAGGTTCTTTTTAAGATGAATCCAGATAAAGCTCGAGGACCGGATGGCTTCTCGACTTTCTTTTTTCAAAAATGTTGGCACATAATGGGTAATGAAATTATAGAATCCCTTGAGAGTATTAGGAACTCTGAAGGTATCCTCAAAGAAATTAACCACATAGTCTTGGTGCTCATTAGTGAAGAATAGTCTAGGTTTGTACAAGGTAGATCGATCTATGATGGTATGATTATTGCTCAAGAAACAATACATTCACTTAAATTAAGTAATATGCTAGGTATACTAGTAAAACTAGATATTAGTAAGGCCTATGACAAAGTAAATTGGAGATTCTTGTGTAAATGTCTATAGGCTTTTGGTTTTGCAAAAGCTTGGATTAACTTAACTTTTGAATGTATATTTACACCTAAATTCTCAATACTAATTAATGGTACTCTGGAAGGTTTCTTCTCCCCTTCCAAAGGAATTAGACAAGGTGACCCCATATCCCCATTCTTTTTTATTTTTCTCTCAGAAG
Organism: Cupressus sempervirens; assembly: GCA_028749045.1. NCBI lineage: Eukaryota > Viridiplantae > Streptophyta > Pinopsida > Cupressales > Cupressaceae > Cupressus > Cupressus sempervirens. The sequence continues at coordinate 395,802,708 of CM053788.1, forward strand.
CTTTGGGTAGAGTTCTCCAACAATAGCAAATGGAATCATAACTTAAAGGACTCAAGAATTCCCAATAAAAGAAAATTGAAAACCCACCAACAATTTGCAGATGATACCTTACTCTATGGAGAAGCCAGTGCTAAGGAAGCTAACATAACTAACTCTACACTTAAAAACTATATGAAGGTATTTGGTCAAGGAATTAATAGAGGAAAATCTAAAATTTTCTTCTTCAACATAGAGGAAGAAACACAAAAAAAGATTAGCTTATCCCTTGACATCAGCACAAGATCTCTACCATGTAAGTATTTAGGTTTCCAATTAAATGATTTCTCTAAACCTACTAAACTTTGGGAACCACTATTTTGGAAAATCAAAAAGAAAATCTAGTCATGGAAAGAGAAGTGGTTTTCTTTAGTAGGGGGAACTACTATGCTTAAATCAATTTTAACTAGTATACCTATCTACCATATATCATTGCAAAATTCCCCAACCAATATTGAGAACTCATTGAATAAAATCCTTTAAAAAAAAATTCTAGTAAGAAGCTGATAAAAAAATTAATTCAATCTTATGGCTTGGAATAATATCTATCAAACTAAGGAGGAAAGGGGTTTTGGTATTATAAATATTAAACTTCAAGCTCTAGCCCTAGGAGCTAAATTGATCTAGAGAATGAATCATAATCCAAAACTTTCTTAGGTCAGGACTCTCTCGAATAAATATCTGAACTCGTCAAATTCCCTTAGCATCATCAAAACTAAATTCCCCCCTCAAGGATCAGGGGTCTGGAATTTCATGTTGAAATGTCAACATATTATTTTCAACAAAGTAACATGGCAAGTAGCAAATAGTAGGGAAGTTAGAATTTGGATAGATTCTTGGGAAGGATTCCCACCCCTATGTAAAATAAAAAGGTTATCCAAGGCTAGGACTTTATTATAATAGGCAATAAGAACCCTATTAGTGGATTATTGGGAAAAGGATGCATCTACAACTAAAGAATGGAAATGGAAAAATCTAGGAAAAAAGGACATTCCCATAGAAGAACTCTCTATTTTAGAATCTACCCTAGCCTCGAGGTCCTTCACCCTTTCTTCATCTAGGGACAAACTTGTATGGACTGGATCTAAGAAAGGAGAATATAATTCCAAAGATGGCTATAGTTATTTATCTAGACTTAAGTTGAATACATTGAGAATTCTCCCAACTAATCTTTGTTGGCACTTGTTATGCCTACGTAAGGTAGGAACCTTATCATGGTTAGCAATATAGAAAAAAATTCTAACTACTGACAAATTGAAAAGTATGGTTTATGAAGGGTCATCAAGATGTCTCTTATGTAAGGAGGTAGAAGAAGATCCTAACCATATCCTCTTACATTGCAATTTTGCCCACACAATTGTTGGAATTTGCAAATGGGAAGTATACTTCTGAGAGGGAGGGGGGTGAATTAGAAGTAACAAGCCAATAAAACTTTTTAACTTAAATCAATTCATGCATGTAGCATAATTAAATAACATGAAAGTAAAAGCATACATGAAAATAGTTGAAACTAGATTTGATCATCCAGAAACCCTCCAAAATGAGAAGGTAACACTGGGGTGGGGATGACACCCACAACATATCACTATAGCAATAATGTAACATGTCAAGGTTACAATGTTTGACCATGAGCAATGGTCTACCCTATGAGAGGCATGCATTGTTAAAGGCTCTTACACATTGTTAAAAGTGTACTTGTCTAAAGGATTTACAAGACATTCACTTGGAATGTCACCGTGTTAAAGGATTTATACAATGGCTATTAAACCAACCTATTTCCATAGGATTTCATTCTATTAATACAACTGTTAGAAAGTATAGTAGAATATTTGACCTGATCATTTACAGTCTGCTATTGCTAATTCCAGATCACTATTCAATCCAATCTTATCCTTGCTAATCTAATATGAAGTTGTTTATAGTATTGATACTCTATTCTTCTAACTAATCTTGCAATCTACTAAGTCACCTTGTATGTCTCCTTAACACTTCATCCCTTGTTCCTTCTATTCTTTGCTCACTCACACTCTATTCACTCTATTGAATTATGGGGCTTTGACCTCCTTAAAAAAATTTCATGACTTAGGGTTAGGTATGAATCTATAGCTGAGATTCATCCTTTTTTCCTCTTTAGCATTCCATTTTTCTAATTGGTTGCATGTTGATTACATAGGGAAACAAATAGATTTGATCTTATCTATAATCTTCAAGATCTATCCATTAGCTAGCATGCAAAATAGTTGACATCTTAGTTTGTGAAGGCACAAAATCATATACTGATTCTATGTTACTCAACACTTGATAAAGCTATTGTTGGACACATACTAATATTCTTTCTAGCTCAGCACTTGAATATGCTCAACATCTATTGTTCACTTGACACACATACTTGCTCGGTACTATCTATTTGCTCGATACCTAAATGACTCGGCACTTACTATCTTTCTGACTCAACACCTATTGCAACTTGGCACTTGCATATATTATACTTGGCATATGTTTCTAGTTGGACATGAACTTAGAAAATGGCTTAAGTGTGTTGACACTCAATTCTCAAAACCATTCTAAGATCAATAATCTCCCCCTTTAACATGAGTGTCAAAAACACTTAACTATACATGATGTATCTAATCCCCTTAAGTATAATATAACTTTAGTTTGACACATATACCAAATTTCAAAATTTTTTCAAAAATTTATGAAGCGTTATATACCTCAAAATTTGTAACTCCCTTGAGTTGATGTGCCTTTATTGTAGCCAAAACTTCTCCTAGTGGATTTGTTTCATGCTGATTCATTTTGATACTCTTTATCTGATGTGCTTTGTTTCTATGCTTTTGCTATTCACTTCCCCTTTTTGTCTACTCATTTCTCTATTTTGTTTTGACTCCCCCTTTCACATGTATCCATTACAGATTAAGTCTCCTTCTGGCTTTACAATTTCTCCCCCTTTTTGACACTTATTTCAAAGGGTGATACTCTAACTGAGTATTTTTCCAAGAAGGTTTAGTTTACTTCCATTACAATCCTCAAAGCAGTATCCCAATTTTGTAGTGCAACTTCTAGGGATTTTATTTGAATAGTTGTCTCTACTGCAAGGTGAACCAAACCATCTAATGTAGAAAGATTTGGATCTTTCTTTAACATATTTTCTATGTAGGCTAGTTCTTTTTGTAAAATCTCCATGTGAGGGTTTAGGACAAATTGAATCTGAACTAATTTGGCTCTTCTAGTAGCCTCATCTTCTGTTAGTATAGCTAGTTCTTTCTGTGTGTGAAGCATTGTATGAAAATGCTTCTCACTTTGAGCTAGATCTTTTGGTAGTTGCATACTAGATATCTTCAAGTTCCTCTCCAAGCTCATTATTCTCTAGCTAGTTTCCTATGTGAAAATAGAAGGATCACACAATTTTGAGTACAATTAGACTATATTCTCAAGTACTTCCTTCACTTTATCTATTTTCTTATCTAGTTATACCTATGAAGGTGTTATCTCACTAGATATTATTTCATTCATCTTTTCTTGAAACTTCTTTTCTAACCATTCCATCAGTTTTGCATTGGTATCATGGTCTTTACTTTGCACCTAGTCCACTATTTATGAAAGTTGCTCCATAATGGGCTTTATTTCATCAGGTGATTTTAGGCTAAAGGCATATAAGAAGATGTCCTTGATCTCATGTAGTGCTTGCTTCTGTTTATACTCATTTCTAAGTATCTCTTGCTTCTTTTTCCTCTCTAATGCCTCTTGCATTAGGTTAATTTGTTCAAGAGGAATATTTTCGTAGTCATATTTGGGAATGACTATTTATTCATCCAATGTTGAGTCTCCATAATGAAGTACCCTTGCCACTCTTATGGAGCTTGAGATTGGTGTAGTGATTTGTAATGGCATGGCATCAGTGTTCGGCTTCTAAAGCATTGTAGGAGTTCTAGTGGTTGGAAAATTTACCAAAGTTTGAATTGCCTCATGTTCCTTTTCTTTTGGACTTTCTTTGTCCTCTTATGATTTATCTCTATCAAGAATAATTATTTGGGGTACACCTTGTTCTTGTGCTATAGAGAAAAAAGTTTCTATCTGCCTTGTTTGATCTTTTGCAGGCTCTTTCTCTTTTGTATTCTGAGTCTTGTGCTCAATCATCAAGACTTTAATTATGGAATCAACTTTGGTAGATGTGTCTACACTTGTTTTCTCTATAGGTTGTCCACTTGTAGCTATAGGGATGTTAGAAGGTGGTTCTTTTGGATTCACCTTATCCCTTGTCAAGTCAGTTATAGCTTTTTGCAACTCTTCCACACTAACCAAAACTAGATTAGTGCACAATTGTGCCTGCAAAGTGGTTTTTCAAGGATCTTCTTGAGATCCTCTACATTCAATGGGCTTATGTTCTAACTAGAGTTTTCAAGAACATCCCTTATAGTTATTGTGTCTACAGGTGTAGAGGTGTCATTTGGAGGGCTCAAGGGTGGTAGTTGTGTGTCTAGCACACTCTATTCTGTTTGTTGCTCCTCAGTAGTTGCCACTTTATTTGTTCTTTGTTGTGTCTCCTCCACTATCTTGTCTCCTTTATCATTCTCTATTTCTTCTTCTTCTCCTACTTTAATTGTTGTTAGCCCATATATTAATTTCCACATTTGAGTGGACTTCTTAACAACATCTTCAATCTTGTTTTGAAGAATGCTAAAGGCTCTATATTTGGGTGCAAATTTACTCCCATGCTTCTTGTTAGCCTTTTTTATTTGTCCTTTGGTAAGTTCTAGCATTACTGGAGCCAATGTAGACTCTTATTTCCTTTTTCATGTTGAGGTAATAATGCCATTTATTTTCAACAATAGAATATAAATCTTTTGGTATTGAATTTTCAAGTTCAAGTGGGGTGGTAATTCTTCAGCCATGTTCTACTCCTTCTTACTTAACTTACTAAATTCAATTTCTTCAAGCCATTTAGTTCAGCATTATCTTTAACATTGTCACAAATTTTTTCTAATTTAGATTCTAATGTATGACTTGCCACTCTAAATTGGGTTGTGTCTTTCGACTCCATTCTCTCTTCATCTAAGTGAGGTTGAGCAACAGATTTTCTTCTTAGTCTTTTCTTTTCTAGACCTTGTTGCTCAGTTTCCTTCTTCTTTTCTTTGGCCTACTCCTTGGCCTTTTGAGTGGTAGCCTTTGTGTTTGCTCTTGTATTGGGCTTTGCAGGGCTTGGTTGAACAACCTTCTATTTCTTTGATTTTGTTGATGGTTTTGTGCTTGCCTTTCTTTTCTTAGGCTTTGGTTTGTTAGGTTCTTCCTTGGCTTGTTCCTTCTTAGCACCTTCTTCCTCTTCATCTTCTCCCATGCCTTGTGTCAAGGCAAGTGGCCCTTGGCCCTATTCTCCTTCTTATTTTTCATCTTCTTCTCCATTATCCTCTTCTCCTTCTGTTGTTCCTTCTCCAAATTTGGCCTTAAGTTTCTTGACCAATTTGTCTTTCTTCTTTATTGTGGATGCAATTTTTAGTTCCATTTCCACTTTTGACTTTACAACATCATAAGTGCCTAAGGGTTTTGCACGTTTGCCAATTTCTTCTATAACCAATGTTGTGATTTTTTTTGAGGCCTCAACTATGTTTATCTCATATCCAAGTGGCCTTAGCCATCTAATTCTTGGTACTGTTGCTTGGATGTAAGTGTAATCAATATCAGCTAAAAATAAAATGTCCTTGATGTGTTGCTCTAGAAGGGAAACTGGTATTCTAGACCTTTGTTTCATAGACTTTTTGAAGTCTTTAAAATAGCTTGTCATGATGGTTTCAAAATTTGCTCCCATCTGCTTTATATACTCATTAATTTGTACTACTATAGACCTATTGGTCTTCCGACTTATCTTGCCAAAAGAAGGAAATTCATTCTAAACATAAGAGAATGTACATATCAAAATTGACTGAAACTTACATTGAACACTTTTTGATCTTCTTATGGCTCCCAAATTCTCCATTATCTGTTGTAGTTGCAGCTCTGCTAGATCATATGTATGATCTTTCTTAACAATTTTATAACCTACATCTACTACAATGTAAGGAACACTATTCAATCTACTTGATTGATAGAATTTGTGTGAGATGACTCTTACAGCAAACTCTATGAGTGGATCTCTGATTGCTTCTATTTTCATACCCCTCTTATTCCATTATGCACCAGTATTTTTCTCAATGACCTCCTTGGAGTCAGTTCTCAGAGTCTTTGGCTGATCTAGGGTTGGGTAACCTATGACTCTATGGATGATTCTTTTTGTTATTTTGATAGGTCCATCTTCCAACCACAAGCAACCATTGTGAATTCTTCTCAATACTAACCTATCCACTCCGTCTTGAAGACCATACAAAAATCTAGGGCATAAGTCCCTTCTTTCAAAAATATTGAATTCCTCCTTCAATATGTCATTATCACAGGATTTATTGTAGGCTTCAAAAATCTTCATATCACCTATACCTCCTACTTTACAATTTTAGCATTTTCTAATGTCTTGGTCCATAACAACTTTTGGCAGGATGATGGATAATGCACCAGCAGGGTCATTCTTGTATGCCACCTCTGGGATTGGCCTAAAATTTGGTTGTTTAACCTCTTTTTTGACTAACTGTACTTTGAAGCACTCCTTGTCTTTAAGGTTTTTTGAGCTAGAAGCCATTTTCACAAACTAGGGTTTAACAATTTCAAAATAGCATAGCTCAACACTTGAGTAAATACCTTGAATCGATGATATCACTTTGAATTGTTGTTAGAATCTACTTGAATGCTTCATCCTTGCTTGAAATCACTTCTTCACTTTTTTTCTCTTCACTTTGTGTTTGTTGTGATGAGAAATGATTTAAGAAATTGAGTGCATATACAGTTGGACACTTGGCTTGCATACAATTTCCTACTTTACTTGGCATCAATGTGAATTCCTCTTCACTTGGCATCTATAGGGATTACCCTTACTCAACATCAATTAACGTAATTTTTCTCGGCAGCAACTACTCACTCAGCTCCAACTAGTCTTGGTTGACAACTCAGCAACCCTATGATTTTACTTGGTAGCTGAAGGTAAGTTGTCATACTTGGTAGTAGGATGAAAAATTAAAGTTTTAACCTTACATCTTTATTCATGTTGATTTATTCTTTTCAGTGCTAACTTGTTTTGGAACCAATGTATGATAAAGCATTGAATATCAGTTACACATACCTTTTTCTAATTAGTTTGATGAAGTGTGACCACTTGACCTATTAGATGAAGTGATCCCTCCATTGGATGTGATGCGTCCATCTCTTCTCTTCCATGTCTTATTTAGCTCTCCTCTAATATGTTCAATATCTAGTTTCCCTTTTTCTTTATTGAACTAAGAGTTGGGTGCCTTTGACCTAGTTGGGAAATACTTGCTGATATGACCAATCTTTAGGTAGCTGAAACAAGTGGTTTGACTCAACCATCTATTGCAGTTACCACTAAAGTGTGTTCTTATGCAATTCTCAAGAATGTGCCAATACTCTTGATAGTAGTGACAACTCTGCCTAGTGTCATAGTCCCAATTGCAGTGGTGTCCATGACTTTTTATCTTTTTTGATTTGTTTGGTAACCACATAGGCTTGGATCTGCATTCAAAGGCTCTATGTCCATATTTCTTGCAGTTGTAGCAATGTCCTTCAAATCTTGGTGTCTTGATGGTTCTAGTCCTATAGTCATGTGCCTAATGACCTTGGTTATTACATTTATGATAGTGACCCATGTTTTTAGGTTTGTCATGCTAATTTCCATTCTTGCTCCTACACACATTAGCATACGTCCTTTCTTACCACAAAAATGACAAGTGGGTTTTGAATTCTTACGTTTATCACTTCTTTGTTTAGTAGTCTTAGATGAATCTCCTTCTTTAGTGCTGGTATATCCTAGTCTTGATGTTTCATTGCTTGATCTTGGAGATTTCAGTAGTTGCTCCAAGTACTTGATGGCTTCATTGGGCTTGTTGAAGCTCTCTACAATTTCTCTTTCCCTCCTCAAATCATTTTGTAGTTTTCATTTTGCAAGTTTAGGCTAGAGATTTCAATGTCTTTGATTTTCAACTCATGATGGAAATTCATCATTTGGCTTAGGGTATCTAGTTGCATGTTGGAAACTTTGGCAAGCTTAGTTGACTTTTCTTCAAGTTGGTTGGCTAGGTTTCTCTTATCATCTTCTATCATAGCCTTATCTTCAATGGCTCTCTTCTTCTATTTAGTTATTTCACATAGCATCATGGTTTGTGATTCCTGCTCAATCTTGAGAGTTCTGATCTCTTCTGCTAGAGCTCTATTTTTCTCCATTAGGTCTATAATTACTGCATCAAATTCCTTTGAGCTCCATTTGAAAATACTTCCATGGTGTCAATCTTCTTGTATTGAGTATCATTTTCAGCTATGGCAATGTCTTTTCTTCTCTTTAGGGATTTCTTCAGTTCTTCCCTAGCTTCTTCCAAAGAATTTAGAATGAGATGTATTTCAATCTCCTAGTTCTCTATAATCTCCTTAAGCTTGTAGATCTCCATGTCCAAATATTTTCTCCAAGATGTAAAGCTTCTCTTGATGAGAACTTAGCTCTAATACCAATTGTTGGAATTTACAAGTGGGAAGTATACTTTTGAGAGGGGGGGTGAATCAGAAGTAACAAGCTCTAACCAATAATTTTTTTTAACTTAAATCAATTCATGCATGTAACATAATTAAATAACATGAAAGTAAAATCATGCATGAAAATAGTTGACACCAAATTTGATCACCTAGAGATCCTCCAAAATGAGAAGGTAAAATTGGGGTGGGGATGACACACACAACTTATCACTACAGCAATAATGTAACTTGTCAAGGTTACAATGTTTGACAATGAGCCATGGTCTACCCTGTCAGAGGCCTGCCCTATTAAAGGATCTTAAACCCTATTAAAAGTGTACCTATCTAAAGGATTTACAAAACATTCACTTGGAATGTCACCTTGTTAAAGGATTTATACAATGGCTATTAAACCAACCTATTTCCATAGGATTTCATTCTGCTAATACAATTGTTAGAAAGTATAGTAGAATGTTTGACTTGATCACTTGCAATCTATTATTGCTAATTCTAGATTGCTATTCAATCCAATCTAATCCTTTCTAATCTAATATGAAGTTGTTTATAGTATTGATACTCTATTCTTCTAACTAAACTTGCAATCTGCTGAGCCACCTTGTATGTCCTCTTAACACTTCATCCTCTATTCCTTTTGTTCTTCACTCACTCACACTCTATTTACTCTATTGAATTATGGGGCTTCGACCTCCTTAACAATTTTTCATGACTTAGGGTTAGGCATGAATCTACGGCTGAGATTCATCCTTTTTTCCTCTTTAGCATTCCATTTTTCTAATCAGTTGCATGTTGATTACATAGGAAATCAAATAGATTCGATCTTATCTCTAATCTTTGAGATCTATCCATTAACTGGCATGCAAAATTATTTTCATCTTAGTTTGTGAAGGCACAAACTCATATGTTGATTTTGTGTTACTAAGCACTTGATAAAATTGTTGCTTAGCACATACTAACTAACTGTCTAGCTCAACACCTAAATATGCTTGACATCTATTATTCACTCAACACACATACTTTCTTAGTACTGTCTATTTTCTCAACACCTGAATGACTCAACACTTACTATATTTCTGACTTGGCAACTATTGCAGCTCAACACTTGCATACATTATACTCAGCATATGTTGCTAACTTAGCATGAACTTAGCAAATGGCTTAATTATGTTGACACTCAATTTTCAAAATTGTTCTAAGATCAACAACAATTTGGACTTGGTTTTGTTAAAAGAATCAGCATTTCAAAGGTTTCACATGAATCACTTGTACTAAAACACCTCATAGCTCAACCTAGATTCCACTACAATAATATTTTTAAAAGATTATGGATAATCTCACCTTCAATCATTATATGGGAAATATGAAAAGAAAGAAATAGATGAATCTTTAAGAATTAGGAAATGTCTACTGATCAAATTATACTAAAAGTAGAAGCATTGATAATTGAAAGCCTAAATAGTAAATTAGATCAAATGAAAGACAAAATGACTTCATAGGATGGTTCTATGAGAAATAGATGGATTGGACTTAGAAATTCTCCCTTTAATGGTAAAGGAGAAAGCTCTAGTCAAACCTTAAGGAAAAATTATGTGTGGACCCCTTTGGAAGCTAGTTGGTTTAAGCTCAATTTTGATGGGGCTTCCAGAGGCAATCCAGGCCCAATGGGGATTGGATGTTGCATTAAAGATAATTTGGGTACAACATTAGTAGAAAGATTGATGAAAATAGAACCAACCACAAATAACATGACAGAATTCAAAGCCTTAGTGGAAGGTCTTTGGCTATGTACCCAATTCAATTTCAAGAAAGTTGTCATTGAAGGAGATTCTTTGATTGTAGTCAATTCCTTGAGGAATAAAACCAACCCTAATTGGAAGCTGACTAGTTTTCTTAACCATTCCATTGACCTTATGAAGAATTTTTAGAATGTAACCTTTAACCATGTTTATAGGGAAGGCAACACCCTAGCTGATGAACTTGCTAATAAAGGTACCGATGGTATCAAAATTTTGCAAAGAAATTGTTAAAACATAGAGGAATCTCCCTTGATTTGACTTGATGGTCTATTCATATCCTATCATCACCACTACATGTCATTCTACCCCAATGAAGAAGATCTAATGAATTATTCCTTTTGTAGCTTCCTCATATAGCTATTATCACGTGAGCTTGCAGCCTTATTGGATCAATTGTTAACTATTAACACCTTGGATAGATTATCCCTCAAGCTAGGGCTTTTTTTATGGAAATATCTCCTTGAAATTAGTTAGCAATGGATACTCCCATTAAACTATATTTTAACTCGAGGCTATTGGCCATTGATGAACCAATCAAGGTAGATCAATTAAGGTTGATGTTGCTCAAAATCAATAAGGTTGTAATAAGGGTGGTCATGAGGGTGTTGGGAGATCAATACATCAATTGTTCAAACCAATGGAGATCAAACTATGATATAGTGGTAATGTTTACAGCCATAGCTCTCCATATTTATGGAGATAATTATATGGTTGTAGAGCTCTGTACAAAGATTTTCATTGCGAGTATTCAACTTGGTCTTGAAGAAGCATTATGGAATATTAGGGAGGACTTAATCATCTAATCATCTGCCAACTATGGAATGCTCTATATCATAGGAACAAAATTTGCTACATATCTAGTCATCTTCACAAAAGATGAAGATGGCTTCTGTGAAACTCAACCCACTTTTGTTAGAAATCTAAGCTTCTTGGCCCATTACCATGGGATCGTTGACCCAACCAATTGGACCTGGGTAGAAGGCTGCATAGCAGAGGACAAGTTCTAGAAGATGAAGCAATGGAGGAAGTAATCTAGGAACTATGAGAGGAGCTTAAGGAAGATTCAAAGTAGTTATTCCCACTGACAGAGCTAGATCTCTAACTAGGAACCATGGTTTTAGGGTATGTTAGAAGTTTTTAAACAACCTTTCAATTTTAATAATCTCCCATCTTGTTTAAGGAAGTAGGAAACATTTTTTTATATTAGAAACTACTATAAACTTGAATATTATAGTTTTAACGAAAATGGCATATGTAAAGGCACATTACTATATGAAGATAGCATGTTTGAGAAGGTTGTCTGTTTGTCGCCTATTTCCTAACCATATGGACTATTTGTAGCCATGGTATGAACTGACATAATCAAAAGGTAAAATTGGAAATTTTTCTTAATCTTCAAATAAATCTAGTAACTTTGAATTAATTTTGGGAGGAACTTTTTTTTTTGCAGCAAAGTGGTGTTTTTCCTTTAAATTTGCAAGTCACTGATAGGTTATTACTTAGAATTAGCTTCAGTAATTCAACTCACCTAATGACTTATGGAAATTTTTGTTCTCTCCCCAGTCAAATCCCACTTCAAAACAAAATGAAGTTCAATTTTTATCTTGTAATTTTTATATCTTTAAAATTCAAATTGACAGGAATCTAGAGACAGATTTATTGTATTAAAGTAGTTTGTACTATACGTATAGAAGATGTCCAAGGCTAAGACTTTGTAAACTAGGGAATGCCCCTTTTAATATTGTAATAATATAGGACTATGGTCTCAGGCAAGACTAGAGGTTTTCTTCTTCATTCCTGTTGAGACTAAAATTTGCCTTTATTTTGTGGTGTTTAAGATACTTTGTTGATACTCTGTTTGTCTTTGTTAAAACACTTATGGACCTATGTTTTCCAAACCTTTGATGAACATATGGGGTAGAAACTATGTCATATTTTGCTCATATTATATCTAGTATGTAGTATTTCATATAGTTATCAAAATGTGTGTTCTTATGTTTGAATTTAATTTGTTAAATGTTTATTTGCAAACATGATTTGTGTCATAACTAACCTATTAATGAAGACTAAAAGATGATTGGAGGGATTCAAAAGTTAGGCATCAACATCATTCAAGAAAAAGCAAGCGCTAAGGAACAACCATGGTGGAGAAAGTTGTAGCAGTTCCAGAAAACATGGTAGAAAGTAAGGAGGAGCTATGAAGATTCATTTCCTTCTCTGCATTTACTCTGTGGTGAGCAGATGTTAAGACTTTATTATTTCTGCCTTAAGCTGTTATTTCTTCTTCTTGCCTTTAGTTGTTCTTCCTATTTTCTCTCCTACAGATTTAAAGCTAGGACATTTACTTTTCTATTATGGAATAAAGTGTTGATCTCCTATATATGTAGGAATTGACCCCAGTGTGTTAAGTTTTTTTAGCGAGTAAGAAGAAAAGTTTTGAGAGCAGATTGTTAACTTTTACAGTTGTGTTTTATAGTTCTATGTTATGTAATGAATATCTAAATGGAATGAAATAGTTTTCTTTGGCTTCTATCCTATGTTAATAATTTAGAGAAGCCAACCAAGGGGGCCCACTTGGGAGGTGGATTAGATTAGGATAGAATAGATTTATTTTCAAGCATTAGTAGTATCTTAAGTAGAAGTAGTAAGTTCCTTCCTATAGCATCACACTCTGTCAATGTTCCTGTAGCATATGTGAGAACAATTTTAGTGGATGAGCCAAGTTGCAATATCTGTTATCTTTTCCATTGTATTTCCAGTATTCATAGAGTTAAGTGTTTTACCTTCTTTCAATAGTAGCGTAAGTTATTTTCCTTGCATTTTTACTTTCCTACAGCATAAGCTTAGTGACTCATTAAGAGACCTAGTGCACATACTCTGTCGACCATTTCAAGTATATGTCCCTGGGTTGATGAGATTAAATGCACCTCATGGTGGGGAAAATAGTCCTTAGTTTGAATATATTATTCCTAAGAAAGGCCTAGTGCATGACTTTGATACACCTATTGTGAGGTGGTTCATTTTTGGTGCCATTATCGGGGATGGTGTCAAACTAGGAGCATTTTTGAGTCATAGTTTTTAGTTTGAGTTTCTTTTTACCAGTGTGAAAAGCTTAATTACATGCATCAAAGAGTAAGACGAGGAGATGAACATGGCATATTTCTTCTGTGAGGATTTTTTAATTTGAACGAAGAAGTTGAGGAAGAAGAAGTTGAGTTACCTTTTGAAGACACAAGTCCTATTTTTCCCACAACATCATCATCAAGAGTTGAACCCATAGATATATCTGGTCTCCAACCTTTCATTGAAGTATTGGCTAGTTTCCTTGATAACACTACCCTAAATCCACAAGTTGTTAATCATCCAGTTCCCAATGTTTCTTTTCAGTAGCAACCTCAAAATCCATTACCATCAATCATGGCACAACCTACTTTTCCATTTCCACTTCCAAATCTTGTAACCAATGCCAATCTCAAGAACATACTTCAACTGCTCTTCCAAAGTTCTATGGCCTTGCAACCGAAGACCCTAATACTTTCTTGTTTGATTTTGACATACTTTGTCATAGTTTTGACTACAACACTGATGCCCATAAGCTTAAATTATTTCCAGCAACATTGAAAGAATCAGCTTTACGATGGTTCATGGGCTTAGGATCCAATACAGCCACAACTTGGGATGAATGCAAGCTCTGTTCTTGGAGAAGTATAAAGAATATTGCAAAGCATCTGGTATAAGAGGGGATGATATCTTTAGGATATCATAGAAGGAGGAGGAGACATTGGAAGACTATGTCTCACATTTTCTATATACATTGCAAAATAATCCTCAGCACACATTGTTTAAAGACTCACAAAAGCTAGTCTTTTCTAGAGGTGTGAATCAAGCTTCTTGGGATGACCTCAAAAAGATCTATCAAAACTATTCAAGGTCAACTATGAAGAAATGCCGAGGGCCGCATTCTACAATCATTAAAGGGATCAGTCAAGGCATTTCAAAGCTTGAGATATCCGATCTATTATAAAATTTCAAAAAAGACATTATTAATGATGTTGCCACATAGTTGGACATGATGACTACACAGAAGAAGCAAGAAAAAGCCAAATTACAACTAGTTGAGTATTGTCCTCATTGCCGAAAGAAAAAGAAGGATTGCCAATGTAAATTGGTTGCAAGCATGGAGAACCAGCATCTTCCAACTGAATACTTCAAGATAGATGGAGATGATGAGCAAGAATTCTTTGTTGCTTAATGCCAACCATGGGTCCAACATCAATGTATGCCTCAGGACCCCTTGCAAAGTTTAAATTCATATGGTAGTTAATGGAAAAACTGTAATACCCAAGGTCCTCCACAAAATCAATCCAATTGGAACAATGCTGGGCAAAATAATCCACAACAATCCCAATGGCCTCAGAATTCCCAAAAACCCTAACCTAATCAAGAAAATAACCAATGGCCACAAAACCAAAAGAACCAACAGAATTACTGGTAAAACTAGTAGAACCAATGGCAACCACCCCAAGGGAATTGGAAATCTATGAACCAATGGAAGGGATCTCAACAATGGCCTAACCAAAATATTGGTGCTCCACAATTACCCCCTCTAGTTCAATAGCCTACTTTAATGCCACCACTTGCAAATCTTGGACCTCAAAAGCAAACATAGTTACATGTACAACCTCAGCCAAATTTGAATAGCCAACAACCATAACAGCCCATGTATAGTGTTGATACCCAGCAGTATCCTGCTTATGCTTTAGGTATTGCAGATATACATCTGAGATCTAGAATGACTTTACCAGTGCCTAAACCACCACTTATAACTAAAATACCAAACTCTCCTACAACATTAGAACCTTCGGTTGCTAAACCTATTGACTCAACTAATGTAACCTTGACAATGCTAGTTTAACCAGCATTAGAACCTCCTTTTCCAGAACAACTGATACAAAAAAAAACTTGAACAAACCAAGGAACAGACTTTTGACATTGTTGATTAGTTGAAAAATATACATGTCCAAATACCACTATTTCAAGCTATTAAGGACATTCCAATCTATGGAAAAGCTATCAAGGAAGCCAACTTGAAGAAACCTGGGAGGAAGAAAAAGGACCCCACCACAGTCCATGTTGTGGGACAATTGGTTGATATCATGCTAGGGAAAATGATTACACCAAAATATTCTGATCTAGGAAGTCCAGTAGTGAATGTCAGTATAAATGGTTAGTTTGTTAGAAATTCTTTCATAGATATTGGACCTGCTATAAATGTGATGACCAAGGATACTATGAAGAAGTTGTAAATAGAAGGATTAAGGCCTACACCAACCATTCTATAGCTTGCAGATAGTTCCACTATCACTCCTGATGGGATGATAGAGAATATTGTTGTGACCTTAGATTCTCTAGAGTATCCTATAAACTTTATGATTTTGTCACCTAAAGTCAATCTATCTAGTTATCCTATCATCTTAGGTAGACCATGGTCAGCCATAGTTGATGCAAATATAGGTTCTAGATCAGGGACATGACCATATCAAATGGCCAAGCAACAAAGTAATTTGATTTATATCCTCCAGCCCAACCATTACCAAATTTGAGTACATCTGTTTGGCCAAATTTAGGATATGAAGAAGAAGAGTTAAATTCTATAGTACAACTCATGATGTTGCATAGATGGTCTTTTCTAAAATTGCAAGAAGAAGATCCAGTACTCTAGAGTATCCTCACTAACACTTGTATGGTAGAGAAAGATGTATCTGAAAGCTTTGCGTTAGAATTAATCACATATGAGGAATGTCATAAGAATTATACTTTGCTCATAGAACCTAAAATTCTTTTTTCACTCCTCCCTTGTGAATTAGAAGCACATCCAATCTTTTAAGTTGCTATGATAGAATCCACTACTACTATTGAATTGAGTAAAGGCCATAAACTACATGTTAATCCCAAATTAACATCCACACAGATGGAACAGTTAAAAGGATTGCTTCAGAGGCATGAGAAGGCTTTTGCATGGGACTATGGTGATATGAAAGGATTGAGCCCTACATTGTGTACTCATAGAATATACATTAATGAAGGTTGTATACCACTTCATCAACCCCAGAGAAGGATAAATCCAAGCCTTAGAGAAATAGTCAAAATTCAATTGTAGAAATTGCTTGATGATGGTTTCATTTATCCTATATCTGATAGTAAATGGGTATTGTCTTTGGTTATAGTGCCTAAGAAAGGAGAGAAATGGAGAATTTGTGTAGATTATAGAGAATTGAATTAGGCTACTAAAAAAACCCTTCATAGACCAAGTTATGGATACACTAGCTAGAAAGAAGTATTTCTCCTTTCTAGATGGGTACAGTGGTTATAATCAAATTAGTATTGCTCTCAAAGATCAAGATAAAATCACATTTGCATGTCCATGGGGTACTTTTGCATATATTTTTTTACCATTTGGTCTATGTAATGCTCCTGCAACATTTCAACAAGTAGTTATTAGTATCTTTGTTGATATATCACATGATTGTATGGAAATATACATGGATGACTTAACTAAATTTGGAGTTACTTTTGCAGAAGAAATTATGAATCTTGAAAAGGTTTTGATGAGATGTCAAGAACATAATTTGGCACTGAATAGTGAAAAGTGTTTCATGCTCATGCAAGAGGGCATGGTATTTGGTCATTTCATATCCATTACAGGAATACAAGTGGACCCAACTAAGATAGAGGTAATTCAAACATTGCCCATACCTAAAAAATCAAAAGATGTAAGATCCTTTCTAGGACTTGCTAGATATTACAAGCATTTTATAAAATATTTCAGTAAATAAGCTAGTCCTTTGTATAAGTTACTTACAAAAGAAGCTAAATTTAGTTGGACATTTGAATGTGATGAAGCCTTCCTACAGCTTAAGAAACCTTTGACCACAGCCCCAATTTTACAAGGCCCTAATTGGAATTTACCTTTTCACATATATAAAGATGCCTCTGATTATGCCATAGGTGCAGTCCTAGCACATAAATCCCAAAATCTTGAAAATGTCATCTATTATATCAGTAAGAGCCTTCATGGCCTAGAGCTGAACTACATCGTGACTAAAAAAGAATTTCTAGCAATAATTTATGCCCTGAACAAATTTTGGCTTTGCATAACTAGTTATTCCATCTATGTTCATACTGATCATGCAGCAATCAAATGTCTCATGAAAAAACCTGCTATAATAGGTAGGTGAGCAAGATGGTTACTATTGTTACAAGAATTTGACATAACCATAGTTGATAAGCCTAGGAAAGCCAATGTCATAGCTGATTATTTATCAAGAATTCATCATGATGATACTGACACTACTCTGGTAGATGATGCATTTCTGGATGAGGATTTTTTTCATATTTTTGTTCAAATTCCATGGTATGTAGATATTGCTAACTATATTGCAGCCAATAAGATACCAACACATTTTTTTTATAAGGAAAGAAAGCTACTTGTAGAGAAAAGTTTGTGTTTCTCTTGGATAGAT
Organism: Cupressus sempervirens; assembly: GCA_028749045.1. Lineage (NCBI taxonomy): Eukaryota > Viridiplantae > Streptophyta > Pinopsida > Cupressales > Cupressaceae > Cupressus > Cupressus sempervirens. The sequence continues at coordinate 395,820,682 of CM053788.1, forward strand.
AATCTTTTATTCTATACTAGACCTAATCAAGTTATGAAAAGATGTGTGAGAGAAGATGAGACATATGACATTCTACATGCATGTCATAATGAACCATGCAGAGGACATGTTGTAGCCAAAAGAACAACTTTCAAAATCTTAACAACTAGTTATTATTGGCTTACACTTCATAAGGATGTAGTCAACTATATAAGGAAGTGTGACCAATGTCAAAGGATAGGTTGACCAACAAGAACAGATGAAATGCCTCTTAATCCTCAAATGGCATTCACACCATTTGACAAATGGGGAATGGACTTCATTGGTCCAATTGATCCTCCATCCAATAGGAAGTCCTATATTCTGGTATACACTGACTACCTAACAAAATGGGTTGAAGTTAAGTCTATGAAGAATGCCTGTGATGAAAAAGTTGTTGAATTCTTGTATGAAGAGATTTTTACTCACTATGGTGTTCCCAAAGAGCTGGTTACTAACCAAGGTACACAATTTACTTCCAACCTGATCTCAGAATTGATGAAACAATATAACATCAAGCACCAAAAATCTAGTCCTTATCATCCACAAGCTAATGGACAAGCAGAGGTTACAAACTGTGAGCTAGAAAATATTCTAACAAAAACAGTCCATTTGCATCGTCAAGATTGGACTAGCAGATTACAAGAAGTTGTTTGGGCTTATAGAACAACTTGGAAGACTACTATAGGATTCACACCATTTGAGCTCCTATATGGAAAGGTGGCAATGCTTCCAATTGAATTTGAACATAAAACTGTAAGGATAGCCTTGGCATTGGATATTGACCTTCCTATAGCACAAAGAGAATGCCTTTTGTGTCTTAACTCTTTGGATGAGATGCATAAAGCCATTTTGGAACATACTGAACTGGTACAAAAACAAAGGAAACATTGGCATGATTCTCATATTATTAGTAAACAATTTCAAGCTAGTGATTGGGCATTATTATATGACTCTCAATTCAAGGATATGGTAGGGAAGCTGCATACACAATGGTTAGGACCATATGAAATTAGTCATGTCTTTGCGAATGGAGCTATGCAACTAACCACAATTGATCAAGTGCCTTCCAAATTGTTAGTTAATGGTCATTGACTCAAGTTATATAAAAGGCCACAAAAAAAATCTGATTTCCTACAGCAGTTCCAATAGTCGGATTCAAATACAACTCAAGCAACTCTTCCTATAGCCAAAGGTGTTAACCTTTTGACTGTTGCTCTTCAACATTATTTTTTAGTTTTCATGCTCATAATAATAACTTTATGTTTGCATAAAGTTCACATTCTATTCTTTTTTTTTTCTTTCCATCTCATATCTTTATCTTCCACCCATCCACCTCATCTCATTTCTTAATCTTCCATCCACCCACTTTCCACATCATCAAATTTTCCATGTTTTCAATAAAATCTGCAAATGTTGACAAATGTTGTCGCTGAAATTATTTCCCCCACATTTTTGGTATGTGCGACAATCAGCTTGATAGGTATAACATTTTTGAATTATCTTTCATTTATAAGTCCACAAATTTCATCAATTATATTTAATATTGCATGAAATATATAATGGCGACGTATGTCAGTCCCTCACTCGTACTGATCTAACAAGTGAGGACACTTGTCTAAAATTAGCATGGGGTAGGGGAAGGTCATACTATCCAATGGCATTTCTAATTATCCGTAATGATTTTCTAAATCTTTGCATTGCCCCTTATTAATGAAAATTTGCTGTCATAAGTATGCAAAGTAAGGCGTTGTACTCCCTATTTTTGAATTATTTTTTGTGTCAAGCTATGATGTGACCTATTTTTTAATTTTTCATCATTTGAACCATATTTCCAAATGATTTCCACATAAACTTATGATTTACCTTCATTCAAACCTAAATTATTGTACATAACAATTTGTTATGGCAATTAATTGCTTTCTAAAGTAAAGCAGTGTGATGAGTTTGAGGAATAATGCAAAGTTTGAAGCTTGAATTTAGAAAAAAGGGGAGAAAATAGAGTAGCAGAGGAAGTGTTGAGAAATGGGTGGGAATTTGCGAAGGAGAGAGTCGGTAGAGCACACTATGTTGCTCTCTGACATAGAAGTTGTGAGAAGATTCAATGCTTGTGGATGGCTAGGTTATTGTTTAAGTTTAATGGCATATGATGAAGAGGTGGCTATAAAATTTACTAGGACATTTGACAAGGGAAAAGCTTCTATTTGGGGCTTGACAGTAGTTGCAACAGAGGAGCACATCGTAGAAGTGACAAGGTTACCTGTAGTTGGAGAGCACTACCCGAGCACGCATGACTCTAGGTCAATGAGGGCCCAATTTACTGGACCACATGACCCTCAATTGGATGTCACAAAACAAGGATGTAAGAGGTTGTCATTGCCGCTCATGAGTCTAAAAAATGCCTTTATTTTGTTATGTTTATGATACTTTATGATACTCTATTCATCCTTGTTTTAACACTTATAAGCCTATGCTTGATAAACCTTTGATGATTTATAGGGTAGAAAAACTATGCCATCCTTTGCCTAAATTATATCTAATTTGCAGTATTTCATATAAATATCCAAATTTGCATTCTTATGCTTGAATTTAGTTTGATGGATGTTTATTTGAAAATATGTCTTATATCATAACTAACCTAATGATAAGGATTAAGGGATGAGCGGAAGAATCCAGAAGTTGGATGCCGACAGCATTCAAGGAGAAACGAGCATCAAGGAACAACCATGAAAAGGAAGTTATAACCACTCCAGGAAACATGGCAGCGAATAAGGAGGATTTTTTATGAGCCATTACCTTCTTTGCATCTACGTTGTAACAAGTGGATGCCGTGACTTCATTGCTCCCTCTCAATTCCATTATCCTTCCTTTTCGCTTTCAGCTGTTCTCCTATATTCTCTCCTACGGACTTAACTTAGGATAGTTACTTTTCTGTTATGTAATAAAGAGTAGATTCCCTATATATTTTGGGATCGGCTCCTATGTGAAGTTCTTATTTTTTAGTTTTTAGTTTTTGGTTTTTAAGTTTCATCAAGAGAACATTGATTCACAGTTTTTTGCAGTTGTGTTTTACAATTCTGAATTATGTAATGACTAATTAATGAAATGAAATAGTTCTCTTTAGTTTCTATCCTGTGTTGGTAGATTAGAGAAGCCAACCAAGGGGGCCCACTTGGAAGGTGGATTAATTAGGATAGAATAGATTCATTTTACTAAGCATTAGCAGTATTTTAAGTAAGACGTAGCTAATTAATTCCTTCTTGTAGCATCACACTTCATGAACGTTCCTGCAACATTTGTGAGAATAGTATAATGGATGAGTCAAGATGGAATCTTTGTTATCTTGTCATTGTGTTTTCAACATTCATAGATTCAGTAGTTTCCTTTCCACAACAGTAGTGTAGTTTCCTTCCTTTGCATTTTTACTTTCTTGCAGCACAAGCATAATGATTCATCAAGATACCTAGTGCATATATTGTGCCGACCATTTCAAGTATACGTCCCTGGGTTGACAATCTAAATGCACCTCATGGTAGGGGAAAATTAGTCCTTATCTTGAATTAGCACATGACTATGGAACACCTATTGTGAGGCAGTTCAGCCGCCACCATACCCTAAATTAGTGATGCAAATTATCAGGTATTTTACTTGTGAAGGTAGATTTTCTCAATTGCATGCACATCATTTCAAGCTACTTAGCTATGTAAGGCATAATATTGCTATGAATATTTTGAATTTCTTGTATAATATGCTTTCCATTAGTGCGGAGGAGACTTGGAAAGGGAAAGAGAATTCTATTACTCACCATGCTTTAATTAAATTGTTAATAGAGAGGTCTCTTAGGGATGTATCCCCTTTAACATTGATGAGTTCATGCAACTTAAAACCCTGCAACCCCAAGCTGGCCCTAGCGAACAACATAGTGAGGAAAACATCGCTCCTAGTAGTGAGCCTATAGAAAAAAACATTCAAGGAGCTAAAACTGAAAAGACTCAAGGAATGAGAGGGTAGGTCTCTAAGCATCTTATGTTGTCTAAAACATCCACCAAGGAATCTCTTGTGCAAATTGTTTTTGATCATTCTCCCCCTCATCTTGAGATAAAAAATACTCCTGATAATTTTACTGTAGAGTGTGGAAAAGAAATTAAAGAAAGTATAGATGATACCCCAGTAGATTTACCACACACTTCTAGCCATAGGGATGAAACAGTTCCTAAGTATGTTGATCTGAATACTACCTTAGTTATACATAGATCAACATGGATCAATAGTTTGGTAGAGCATCTATGGCAGGAACAAAGGAGGAAAAGGGATCATGAAGGAGAAGACAACAGTGTTATCACCCTGTAGAAGCTCCTTGTTCAACTTTATGGATAATATTTGTTTGTTGAAGCATTGTGGAAAGAAGAAAAGAAGAAGATGAATAAGATTATAGTATCACAAAATGAGGCAATTGTAGAATTGAAAGAACAACTAGAAAGCCAAAAATAGCACATGGACCATGCCCTTGAACTATTTGACCAAGCCCTTGCTTGTAGGCCACCACCTAGAGTCTATGCCCTCTACTTGAAAGAGAAATTTCTTTTGTTTCAGTTAATGTTAACTCTGAAGAATGTGAATGTAGATTTTAAGTTAGCATAGGAATTTTATGGGCTATATCAAACTTTACCACCATCGCAGTAGAACTTATTGTGTGAATTATATGTTCATAACTTTGTCATTCCTACAGAGACTGAGTGGAATCCTTTGCTTTACATAGGAGATGTACATTTAAAAGCTCTCATGTCATGGATTTCCAATGAAGCAAATTATGATAGGTAGTTGAATGACTATAGAGATGAGGAGAGAGCATAACCTTTACCTTTGAGAGTATAAAGTAGTAAGCTAGAGGAGATGCTTTAGGATTGGTTTACATTGACCTATGGAAACAAGAATCTAATAGTAAGGGAGAAGATATTTTCTAGTAGAACTAAGGTTTATGCTAAATATGAAAATCTACCCTACTTTGCATTTTAGAGAGCCATGACCGATGTAAGGAGCAAGCGGGCAAGACTACCTAAATCTCTTAAGAAATCAGAACCACATAGCCCTATTAACTTGGAAGCCGCACTACACAAAGTTCCAAAATATTTAGAACTGGGAAAGTAGCCAAGATTGGAGTTGTGGTGTCCTTTAACAATGCAACCTAAAATGTTCCTATGGCTCTTGTATGATATCCACATTAATAGACTTGATAAGTTTTAGGAAGATCATTGGAGAGAAGTGTGGGAGAGAACTAGAGGATTTTACTACACTTTTAAGAGCAACAGAATGGGGAGGATAGAAATTGGAGAGTTCAGGTCTCTAACAAGGAAGTGTAATGCTTGAGGACAAGCATTAGTTTGGCAGGGGGCAGATGATGAGACTAAAATTTTCCTTTATTTTGTGGTGTTTAAGATACTTTGTTGATACTCTATTTGTCTTTTTTAAAACACTTATAGACCTATGTTTACCAAACCTTTGATGAACCTATGGGGTAGAAACTATGTCATCTTTTGCTCATATTATATCTAGTATGCAGTATTTCATATAGTTATCAAAATGTGTGTTCTTATGTTTGAATTTAATTTGATAAATGTTTATTTGAAAACATGATTTGTGTCATAACTAACCTATTAATTAATACTAAAATATGATTGGAGGGATTCAAAAGTTAGGCATCAAAAACATTCAAGGAGAAGTGAGCGCTAAAGAGCAATCACGATGGAGAAAGTTGTAACGGTTCCAAAAAACATGGCAGTGAGTAAGGAGGAGCTATGAAGATTCATTGCCTTCTTTTCATTTACTCTATTGTGAGTGGATGTTAAGACTTTATTATTCCCACCCTAAGTTGTTATTTCTTCTTCCTGCCTTCAATTGTTCTTCCTATTTTCTCTCCTGCAGATTTAAAGCTAGGACATTTACTTTTCTGTTATGGAATAAAGTGTTGATCTCCTATATATGTAGGAATTGACCCTAGTGTGTTAAAAAAAATTAGTGAATAAGAAGAAAATTTTTGAGAGTAGACTGTTAACTTTTACAGTTGTGTTTTACAGTTCTGTGTTATGTAATGAATATCTAAATGGAATGAAATAGTTTTCTTTGGCTTCTATCCTATGTTAATAGTTTAGAGAAGCCAACCAAGGGGACCCACTTTGGAGGTGGATTAGATTAGGATAGAATAGGTTTATTTTCAAGAATTAGTAGTATCTTAAGTAGAAGTAGTAAGTTCCTTCCTGTAGCATCGCATTCTGTAAATGTTCCTGTAGCATATGTGAGACAATTTTAGTGGATAAACCAAGTTGGAATATCTATTATCTTTTCCATTGTATTTCCAATATTCATAGAGTTAAGTGTTTTACCTTCATACAATAGTAGTGTAAGTTCTTTTCCTTGAATTTTTACTTTCCTACAACATAAGCTTAGTAACTCATTAAGAGACCTAGTGCACATACTGTGCCGATCATTTCAAGTATACGTCCTTGGGTTGATAAGATTAAATGCACCTCATGGTGGGGAAAATAGTCCTTAGTTTGAATATATTATTCCTAAGCAAGGCCTAGTGCATGACTATGATACACCTATTATGAGGTAGTTCAATTCCTTCCCACCAGTGCCCATTTGAATAGAGGATTCTGTATGATATTTTTTAAATTATAAATATATAAATCAATAGCTTCAATATTTTATACATTGTAAAAAATGAAAGCATCAAAAAATTATAAAATTGAGAAGGTATTACAATATTCCTATTGAAATGTTAAATTTTGGGAGCAAAGCTCCCACAATAATCCTATTGGCTTAATTGATGGGTTAAAATGAATTAAAAAGAGTTAGTATGTTACCTCTCCCATACCTTGAGTTCTAGTATAGCATAGTATGGAAGTGGAGAGGATGTTTGGTTGCAACTTTGCCTTGTTAAAATTCCTTGTCAGTAAGAAATCCTACTAATGCCACATAGAGTCACTAGGGGGCTAGAGTCCAGATAGACTACTAGGATAAACTTAGAGTTGGCTCATGTGATGACACTTTCCCATATACGTATTAGGTTTCTTACATGTCTTATTTTTGTCTAGGAGTAGATGTTACTTTGTGTACTTGATACCTTTGAGATAGAATGCTATTAGGATTCATTTACCTAGATTCTTATTATGACTTATGCATGGTTACTCATTTGGGACTTGAGATTATCTCCTCGGCATGGTGGGAGTGGACCATATAGGTTCCACGAGGTTAGGTGGTATTAATTCTTAGACCATTGAGATCTGACATTTGGACATCAATATTGGATGTACCTTGTATAGTTGTTATATTCATCTATTCTTATGGAGACTTGTGATTATGTTATGTAGTCATATTCTGGTATTCTATACTTTGGTTATTTGAGATCCTATGGGATGTTGTATCTTATCATGATGTATATTATTTTAGCATTTCATACCCTACAGCATGTGTAGATAATTAGTATGCATTATGGTTATGTCATGTGGCATCTTATATACCTTGTATATTCTTTGATGTGATTTTGTACATGTGGTTATTCTATGACTTGGACTTTGTTTATTTATCAAACTTAAACTTAATAAAACTTATGTGTGTGATTCAACATTATGGAATCCTTGAGAGATGCAACTTATATTTTATTGTTTATGTAGGTATGGTATTTTTATTTGAGTTATTTCTTCCACTTTTCTATCTCATTTATTGCTTTAATCTTTCAAAAAAAAAACATTATACATTAATTTTTCTTGGTTTTCCCAGTGAGGCATTACACATCATTACATAGTGCTCTCTTAACCATCAGGACTTCTCTATCTTCTCGTTAATTCATAGATACAGGTGAATCTTTCTCTATAAATGCATTATTGTTATTGCTACTAGTCCTTTTTCCTAAATTTCTTCATAAGCACTCAAATATTCTATTTCCTTGTCCACATTTGAAGTAGGTGTCTCTTAAAAATTTGTATAATATCTTCAATAATAATTACCTCTAGGACTTCCTCCTCTTCCTCAGTATAAACTCACTTATTTCCATTCTAATTTTGCTTTGCTCATATCTAAATAATATCTTCCTCCTCCAAAAAAATTCCTACCTCTTTAAAATTTTCCACCTCTTCCTCCTTTCTATGTTACTATCTCTTGATCAATTTCTCCTTAATTTTTAGGGCAAGTTGATAATTTTCCTTGATGCTTTCCATATTAACCATACTAATCTCATCCTAAACATATGTGCTCATACCATTAAGGTATCTTTAATTCTTTTGAACCTCATCATCCAGATGTACAAGATGGATATCCAACCTATAAAATTATTCAATATATACCTTTACAATAGTTTATTTTTGCTTTAAATTTTGCATCTTCCTCAACTAAATCACTTGATAATCTCCATGCAAGAATTTAAATTTCAACTTATTCCCCATCTTATCTCATAACTCAATCTTTTCCTTTCATCTCCTTTGTCTATTGATTTTCAAATGTTCCCACCATGATGATGCATGCCATTTTAACTTAATATTAGCAATCTTCACCTTTTTATATGTATTTGTACATACATGAAATACTTGTGTATCTTAGTAATCTAATCAAGCAATTTATCTAAATCTATCTTACCATCATAACTTGGTAAGTTTAAATGTGATCTTGCATTAACTTTACTTGAGGCTCTTAGAAATCTTGAATACCCTTATTCAAGAATAGCTTTAACATTTTAAACAACATATTTCTCAGTTTCTTCATTACTTACATATTCAATAGGTCATCCTCTTCTTTGGGCAGTTTCTACTGCTTCAATCCTAGCTAAAATTTGACTCAACATATCCATTATTATTTTGTTCTCATTCCTCCTTGAACCATTCTTGCTACCCTTTATAGTTATAGGTCAAACCCCAACTCTTCTACCTTACAACCAAACACAATTAAGGGATTGTAGCCTCAAATTTACAACATGGTCTTACAAGAAATAAAAGCTTCACTTTAATACCACTTCTTGTATTCTCTTGGATGGGGAGACCTTAAAGAGATCTATTCAATCATGTAAAAAGATTAAACAAGTATACAAATAGAACAAAGTGAGATCATCATTTATGTTGGAATTATAATAGGAAGGGTAAAATTTTGAGGGGAGCTGGGGGGGTGGTGTGGTGGGGGTGAATCAGTGCTTTAAACTTTAACCCATAAAATATTCACCACACATCCATCTCACATATTCAATAAGTAAACTGAAATACCATGTAAAGCATATACATCTAAATTATGTAAACAAGTAAGAATTCACACATATATGACATAAGATATGATTACCTAGAAACCCTCCAATGAGAAGGAAAAATTGGGGTGGGGATGACACCCACAAATCTTCACTACTGCAGTAATAAAGTGTATCCAATGAAGGTTACAATGTTTGACCATGAAACATGATCTAACCTATAAAAGGTCTACCCTATTAAAGGCTTACAAAGACTATTAGGTCTCACCCTATTAGAAGTTTGCCTGATTAAAGGACTTCAACTCACAATTAAGTAAGCACCTTGTTAGATGATTTCAATACATGTTTGGACTACTCTGTTAAGAGATTTAACTAATTCACCTATTAGAATGTCTCAACAATGATCTTGTGATTAGCATTCTAATGCTTGATGATAGATCACCTCTATTTTGTTGTGTACTTGATCCTTCTTGATCAGATGTCTCTATGTTGTTCACTATTTCCTCCCTCTATTCTCCTTTAACTGATTATGCAATTCAATTCAAATCATAATTCCTTGGTCACCATGAATGTCCTAGTTTGCACATGCAAAACTCTCCTTGAACATTCATTCATTACCCTTCACACTCCTTGAAATTTTAGAGTTTTACATCCTTAAGAAGACCTAGGTGACTTAGTGTTAGGTATGAATCAACGACTATGATTCATCCATATTGGCACTTAACCTTCCCTTTACCTAATTGGGTGCATGTAATACATAGGGATTCCCAATTACAACTCATCCTTATCACCAAAATATCATAATTCAATCCTTAAGTCAGCTCAAAAATGGTTTACATAGTAGTTTGTGTCAATACAAATAACTATGACAAAACTATGTTACTCAGCATCTAAAGTCCGTGATACTTAGCATCAACTATGACTTCAATACTATCACTCGACATCTAAATGACTTGACATGCACTACTTGCTTGACTCCTGAATCACTCAACACATACTATTCACTCAACACTTGAGTGAGTTGGCACATGAGTGACTCAACACTCACTGTTTACTTAGCATGCTCTAATTTATATTTTTTGCTTAACATATGTTACTTGTTTGGCATGAACTAAGTAAATGGCTTAAGTGTATAGACAGTCACTTGTCAAAACCAATCTGATATTAACAATCTCCCCCTTTGACATGATGTCAAAAACACTTGGCCATACATTAATACTCTTATTCTTATAAGCATAACATAAATGACTATTCAACTTCTCTACAAAATTTCAAAATATCAAAATTTTGCAACATGATTTATACCTCAAAATCTTATAACTCCCCCTGAGTTGTTTAATCTATTTTGTATTGTATCCTGTATCAAAATTTTTCTCCTATTGAATAGGTTTGCCTCAACTGATACTCTTTCTCTATTTTATGCTTGCTTGCTCTTATTCCCCCATTCTTGCTATGTCTTGCTCTTACTCCCCCTTTTTGACATTGATGTCAATGGGTCATACACTAATAGTGTATTTGTCCAAAAAAGATTTATGGAGCTTAATTATTATTTTAAGATTTTCATCCCAATCATCACAAGCTACCTCTAAAGACTTAATTTGGATGGCCAGCTCAGTTGCAAGGTGTACTAAGCCATCTAATGTAGAAAGATTGGGGTCTTTCTTCATAATTTTTTTTGCATAGCCTAGCTCCTTGTGTAAAATCTCCATGTGAGGATTCAATATAGTCTGGATGTTGATAAGTTTAGCCCTGATATTGGCTTCATCTACTTATAGTGTTGATAACTGACTTTGGGATTGTAGAAGGGTCCTAAAGTGTTTCTCACTTTGATTTGGAGTCATGGGAAGTTTTGCACCTGATGAAATCATTCAACTCTCCAAAATAGGATGTGAATCCTTATCTCTTGTGTGAAGAGTGTAGGGTTACACAATTTTGTGTACAAAGAGAAAATTTTCTCTAGTACCTTCTTCACACTATCTATCTTAGTTGTTGGTACAACATGTGTTAGTGCTATATCACTAGATATCTTCTCATTCACCTTGTTTTAAAACTTCTTCTTAGACCATTCCAATAGTTTGACATTATTATCTAGGTTTGTATCACTTACTCTTTCCACTATATTGGTTGATTGTTCAATGATTGGCTTAGTTACATCTGGAGTAGGAAAATTTAATGCATCTAAGAAAGTGTCTTTGATATCAATCAAATCTTGCTTATGCCTATGCTTCCTTCTGAATAGTTCTTGATGTTTCTTTCTTTCTAGGGCCTCTTTTAGTATACCCATCTGCTCAATTGTTATTGCAAAAGGATCAAACTTGGGAAATACAATTTCTTCATCTAGGCTAACATCTCCATAAGTTATTACTTTTTCTACCTTAGATGAGCTAGGACTTGGTACTGAGAATTGCAATGGTGTAGCATCTATGCTCAGTCTCTAAAGGGTTTGATTGGAAGGAGTTCCTGATTTTGGTAATGTTGCCAGTGCTTGAATTGCTACTAGCTCCTTTGGCTTGGGTGTCAAATATGTCTTTTTAGGCTTGTTTATTTCTACCCTTTAGATATCATTTGTAACTTGACCTTGTGTTGGAGGTGCAAGTACATCTACCTGACTTGTTTGACTTGGTGTCCCATCATTGATTTGTGTTTCCACCTTATCTTCTCCAACTATCTCAACCTTGTCTTTTTCAGATTCTTGAACATTTTTTGAGACTAGATTGCCTTCCATGGGTGTACTAACAATGCCACTTATTGTCTCCTTCCTTTGATATACAACTAAGTGTTGTGAATTTTGTACACTTATGACTTGAAAAGTGATTGTAGGTGTGTCTTGTGTTTTCACTTCCTCCCCTATAGTCATAGAGTTTGGCTTCTAAATTTTACCTACACTTACCAATATAGGGTTGTCACGTAACTTGGCTTTTAGTGTGGATTGGACAAGTATTCTTTTCAAATCTTCCTCTATTAGGGGATTGATTTTCTAATTAGTAGGATTAGAGACATCCTTAACTTTGATAGTTCCAGTGATTGCACTTGCCACCTGTGGAGGTTTGGCACTTGGCATTTGTGTATCTTTTACACTTTGGTCTTGTTGTTGCTCTCCCTTAGTCATTGTCTGCTTATCGACATCCATATCAATTCCTCCCTCAACGGTGCCTTCTTTATTGTTATCCTCTTATCATCTTTTACCTCAATAGGTTCTTGCTCATTATCTTTAGTTTTGGCTAGTCTATATGTGATATTCCACATTTTTTTGGACTTATGGACAACATCCTCTATGTTGTTCTATAATATGCTTAATGCCCTATATTTAGGTATAAATCTGACAACATATTTCTTTATGGCTTTAGATATTTGTGCCAAGCAAGGGATATCTCCCTTATTTTCTTCTAAACAATAGTGCCATTTTTCCTCAACTCTATCATATAGACTCTTAGGTATGGAGTTGGCAATTTCTAGAGCATCTTTCTTAAAAGTAGCCATCATGGCATATACTGCCTCCTCTACTTGATTTTTCTCAATCTTTCCAAGATAATCAAATTTTATATGAGAGAAACCTAAAAAATTGGCATTGGTTATAATGTTCTCACATACGTTATCAAGGTCTAAGGAGGGACTATGACTCACCACTTGGAATTGGTTATTGTCATCAAATTTAGTCTTCTCCTCATCAAATTTAGCCTAAGAAACATACTTTCTTCTTGGTCTTTTTTGTGCTCCACCTCCTTTCTCTTTAAGCTTGGCTACCTCTTTAGCCTTTTGTGTAGTGACTCTTGTACTAGCCCTTGTGGTAGGTGTTGTTGGTTTGGGCTAACTTGGTTTTGCAATTTTCTTTGGTCTTGTCACTGCAGGTGTCTTTGCCTTTCTTTTGTTTGTGTCACTGTAAATAGGTGCTTCCTTAGCTTCTTCTTCCTTGACACCTTTTGTAGTTTCTATTTCTTCTTCTTTTTGATCTTCTCCCTAACCTTATGTCAATGTCAGTGGTGCTTAAGCATGTGTATCCTCTTCTTCTTCCTCCTCTTATTCCTCTTCCTTGGCTCCTTCACCAAATTTCTCTTTTAGTTTCTTCACCAATTTGTTCTTTTTCCTGATCACAAAAGTAGTCTTCAAGTCCATAGTGATTTTTTATTTGGCCAATTCATAATTTCCAAATGCTTTGGCTTTTTTGTCCACTTCTTTTGCATGTAATGTTGTGATTGTTGCAGAGGCCTCATCAACATTTATCTCATATCCGAATGGCCTTAGCCATCTCACTCTAGGAATTACTGCTTGAACATATGTCTAATTAGTATCAAATATGAAGAAGATATCATCATAATGTTTCTCCACTAGTGACACTAGTATCCTTCATCTCATCTTCATAGATTGTTTGAAATCTTCAAAATAATTAGTCATTACTAACTCAAAGTTATTATCCAATTGTTCACTAAACTCTTCTATCTGTACTACAATTGATCTATTTGTCTTCCATGCAACCTTGCCAAATGTAGGAAATTTGTTCTACATAGAGAAGAAAATACATACCAAAACATATCCAAATTTTCATTGAGGACCCTTTGTTTTCCTTGTTGCTCCCAAATTTTTAATCAATTACTGCAACTGCAACTCAGCAAGATCATACGTATGATCTTTCTTCACAATCTTATAGCCCATATCCACTGGAACACAAGGTACACTATTTAATCTACTTGATTGATAAAACTTGTGTACAATTACCCTCACTACAAAAGCTATCAAGGGATCTATAATTGTGTCAATGATCATTCCCCTTTTGTTCCATATAGCCCTTGTGTTCTTTTAAGTGACTTCCTTTGACTCACTTCTCATAGTCTTTGGTTGATCAAGGGTTGGATACCCTATTACCCTATGAATAATTTTCTTTTTTATTTTAACTAGCCTATTCTCTAACCATAATGAGCTTTCATGAATTCTGCTTAAGACAATCCTAATCCAATCAATTTTGAAGACATTTGGAAAATCTAGGGCACAAGTTAACCTTTCTTCTCAACAATATTGTATTCTTCCTTCAATACTCCATTTTCACATAATATTTCGTATTCTTCTCTAATTTCCATGTCACCTATGCTTCCAATCTTGTAAGTATAACAATTCCTAACATCTTGCATCATTAAGACTCATGGTGGTATTATAGACAATGCACCAGAGGGATCCTGTTTATATGCTATATCTAGAATAGCCTTAAAAATAGGTTGTTTAATCTCATTATTGATTAACTAAACATTTGAAACCTCTTTTCCCTCTACACCTTTCACTTTGGAAGAACTAGATGCCATTACATATATCTAAGGTTTGCAAAATTTGAAACTTTGTAGCTCGACATGCGATAAACACCTTACAAATACTAATGAAATGGTGTCGAATAGTCATTCAAATCTCCTACAAATCCTTAGATTAAATTCTCGAGATTTCCTTTAGCTCTTTATCTTCTTTCTCAAATTCAAATGATGTTGAATGAGTAGAAATCAATCAAATAGCCCCTAAAATACTACAATTAATGCTAAGTGCTTACACAACTGTAAGCTCAGCATTAACTAATTTCTAACTCACTTGGCATCCACATGTCTTTCCATTCACTCAGCAACCATTATGATTTGAACCTCAACTAACCAATTTTTTTAGCTCAACATCCACTAATATTTCACTTGGTAATCATAAGTTACTTTTCATGCTTGGCAGTAACATGGAAAGGTTGACAAAACTTTAAACATGTTTTCCTTGATTTCTAATAACACTTTGCATATTTATTCATACATATGTAATCTTTTTAGAATTAGATCCTTGGAACTAATGTATGGTATAACTTTTAAATATCAGTCCCATATACCTCTAGATTGCTTAGTTTGATGAGGTGTGATCACTTGACCCATTGGGTGAAGTGATCCCATCTGCACTTGATGTGTTGCAATCCTCCTTTCTCTTCCATGTCTTTTTAATATCATCTCTGAAATTTTTAATATCTACCTTGCCTTTACCTTTTTTCAACTCACAACTTGGTGCCTTTGACCTTGTTGGATAGTATTAGTCAATATGACTAGTCTTTAAATAGCTAAAACATGTGGTTTGACTCAACCACCTTTTGTAATCACTTCTGAAGTGTGTTCTAATACAGTTCTTAGGAACATGTCCATACTCTTGACAGTAGTGACAACTATACCTTGTATTATAATCCCAATTGTAAAATTTTCCATTGTTCTTTATCTTTTTTTATTTGTTTGATGACCACTTGGGTTTGGATTTGCACTCAAAATCTCTATGTCCATACTTCTAATAGTTATAACAATATCCTTCAAATGTTTGAGTGCACGGTCTTGGTTCTTCATTCATGTGCTTGATGGCCTTGTTTTTTGCACTTATGACAGTGATCCATGTGCTTCTACTTAAAATTCTAATTTATAGTCTTGCTTCTACACATATTAGCAGTATGTCTTTTCATACCACAATTATGACAAGTAGGTTTTGAGTTCTTACCTTTTTTACTTCTTTCTTCAGCACTTTTGGATGATTCTCCTTCTTTAGTACTTGTGTATCCTAGTCCAGATGTATCATTGTTAGATCTAAGAGATCTCATCAATTGTTCAAAGTACTTGATAGCTTCATTTGGCTTATTAAAACTTTCAGCAAACTATTTTTCCCTTTTCAGGTCATTG
This sequence comes from Cupressus sempervirens, assembly GCA_028749045.1. Taxonomy (NCBI): domain Eukaryota; kingdom Viridiplantae; phylum Streptophyta; class Pinopsida; order Cupressales; family Cupressaceae; genus Cupressus; species Cupressus sempervirens. The sequence continues at coordinate 395,836,591 of CM053788.1, forward strand.
CTCAATTGTTCATTTTGTAGCTTTAGTGTTTTTATCTCAATGTCCTTGGCATTTAGTTCATGGTTTGCATTTATTATTTGACCCAAAGTTTCTAATTTTATGTTAGTAATCCTAGTCACCTCTGATGACTTCTCTTCCAGTCTATTGGTCAAAACTCTTTTGTCATCTTCAATAATGACTTTGTCTTCCATAGCTTTCTTTTTCTATTTGGTCACCTCACATAGTAATATGGATTGTGATTCTTGTTCTATCTTAAGATTTATGATCTCTTCAACAAGGGTTATGTTCTTTTCCACTAGATCTGCAATTACTGCATCAAATTTATTAGAGTTTCCATTTACAAATAGCTTAGTAGTGTCCATCTCTTGGTATTTTGTGTCATTTTCCACAATAGCAATTTCCTTCCTTCTCCTCAATGATTTCTTTCGTTCTTCTCTTGCTTCATTCAACTGATGTAGAATGAGTTTTATTTTAGTTCCTTGGTTCTCAGTGATCTTTCCCAACTTGTAGAATTTCATTTCCAAGATCTTTCCTCAAAGCTGCAAATCTTCACTTTTAGAGAACTTAGCTCTGATACCAATTATTGGAATTACAATAGGAAAGGTAAACTTCTAGGGGGGTGAATCAGTGCTTTAAATTTTGACCCATAAAATATTCACCACACATCCATATCACATATTCAATAAGTAAACTAAAATACCATGTAGAGCATATACATCTAAAGTATGTAAAAAAGCAAGCATTCCCACATATATGACACAAGATATGATTACTCAGAAACCCTCTAGTGAGAAGGTAAAATTGGGATGGTGATGACACTTAAAAATATTCACTACTATGGTAATAAAGTGTATCCAATAAAGGTTACAATTTTTGATCATGAAACATGATCTACCTTGTGAAAGGTCTTCCCTGTTAAAGGCTTACAAAGACTATTAGGTCTCACCCTGTTAGATGATTTCAACACCTTGTTAGAAGTGTGACTAATTAAAGGACTTCAACTCACAATTAAGTAAGCACCTTGTTAGAGGATTTTAGTATAGCTTGTTAGGAGTACTCTATTAAGAGATTTAACTGATTCACCTATTATAATGTCTTAGCAATGATCTTGTGATTAGCACTCTGATGCTTGATTACAGATCACCTCTATTATATTGTGTACTTGATCCTTCTTGATTAGATGTCTCTCTATTGTTCATTATTTCCTTCCTCTATTCTTCTTTAACTAATTCTACAATTTAATTCAGATCATAATGCCTTGGTCACCATGAATGTCTTGGTTTGCACATGCAAAACTTTCCTTGATCATTCATTCATTCCCTTTCATGCTCCTTGAAAGTTTAGGGTTTGTCCTAGGTGACTTAGGGTTGGGTATGAATCAACAGCTATGATTCATCCATATTTCTACTTAAACCTTCCCTTTACCTAGTTGGATGCATTTAATACATAGGGATTCCCAATTAAGATTCATCCTTATCACTAAAATATAGGAATTCAATCATTAAGTCAGTTCAAAAATGGTTTAGATAATAGTTTATGCCAATACAAATAACTATGAAAAAATTGTGTTGCTGGGCATCTAAAGTCCCTAATGCTCAGCATCAACTATGAATTCAATACTATCACTCGGCATCTGAATGACTTGGCATGCACTACTTGCTCAACTCCTAAATCACTCAGCACATACTATCTGCTCGACACTTGAGTGACTCAGCACATGAGTGACTTAGCACTCACTGTTTACTTAGCATGCTCTAATTTATATGTTGTGCTTAGAATATGTTACTTGTTCTGCATGAACTAAGTAAATGACTTAAGTGTATAGACACTCACTTGTCAAAAATAATCTAAGATTAACAATTTAGTCATACAAAATTTGATGTACAGATGTTTGACAATATGTCTTCCTACATGTAAGGCTTATAAATGCCTTCTTCCTTACATAATATTTTTTCTAAGACCTTGGATCCTATTCTAATGCAATATCTTGATATGAACTAAGTTTCTTTCAAGAGATGTATTATATTATAATAAAAAGACATTGCAACATGCAAAATGGCCCCAAGGTCCAAAATATTCCCCAAGAACGAGAAATATATTAGAACAAATAGGTCTAGTCCCAAATCATAAGAAAAAAGTTACATAAAATATTTGAAATATTAGAGTTCTATATTTATGTCCTCACATGATCCAAGAATATAGTCAGTTTAGCGCTAGCCAAAGATCCATGACCATAGATTTCTATGAAAAGATCAAAACCCGCCAATGGTCATAAAAGTTGGCAAGATCACAGTACCTGAGAGAGAACAAATAGCAACTTGAATAAGATAGATCCAAATGAGATGTGAACCTAAGAATAGGAATTATACTAGGTATTGGTCATACTCTAACAAATCAAGGATTATGGAAATAATCAATAGACTCGAATAAACTAGAAAATTAGAAAAATAGAAACAAAATATTTTTTGGTTAATGTAAGGAGGATTTGAACCAAAGATACTCCTACATAAATGTGCCATAGAATATTGCAAACCATAGATCTCTATCACAAATCCATATTCCATGATTAGGTTCAAGAAGAAGTAAGAGCGTGCTACATGATAGAGAGAAAATCATAACTTGAGAAACATCAATCCAAATAAGTTATGAACTTAACAACATAATCCAAGATAGACCTCCTAAATATACTCAAATCATCACAATGATAAATCAAAGATATGAAGAACCTATGGATTGATCTTGTAATGTCTGCCCCTAGTCAACTTTTATGTTGGATTTTCGGATTCTGTCATGCTCATTTATGGTTATATTTTATTATTAGTGGTACTTAGTTACCCGATTTGATTAGATGTATTTCATATTTAGTTGATATATGTGTTGAGTTACTCAGTTATTTCATGTGTTCAGGATTATTTCTATGATGATACATGTATGTTCATATAATGGTTTTAGTTATCCCATGATGATAGATATATGGATTATTTATATGCAGTTATATGGTTACTTACCCCATACTTCCATGTGTATGGTTAACTTGTTTGTTTTACTTTATGATTGACATTTCTAATATGGTTGAGGGAGGGAGTCATAGTCACCTGCTAACCAAGATATACATGATGCACTACTCCCTGTCATTGCCTATTTAGTTTAGATTATATGTGTATGTACATGCTTAGATTTATGCAGATTGCAGATACCAAGCATTGACTTCTGTAAATTACCAAGATGAGCATGCCCTATCATAGTATTTCAATGGTAAAAGTAGGGAGATAATTCTTGAGTCCAAACCCTAACCTAAGCCAATTTTCCTAGAAAGTAGGACAAGTATCTGAGTTGTTTACCTGTTTGAATTTTTCAAGTGACGTGAATTCATAATTTTGACCTTGGAATTTGATTATGTTCTTTGTCTTCAATTGAGTTGTTGTATTTAGTCTTGTGGATCTATTGTGATTTTCAGTTGTAATTAAATCAAATTAAAAGATAATATAATGATTTAATTTAATGCAAATTTTATAAAGAAAATTCATTATTTAATTCTATTTGGTTAACTAAGAAATTAATTAAATAAAAGAATTAAATTTAAAGATTTTATTAAAGTTCTAATTTTGGCATATTTATATTTATTTAATTTAATAATAATTTATTTAGGAGTTTCATTTTAATAATAAACTCAAAATAATATTATTAGTTAAATTAATAAATATTTGGTTTAAAATGTATCATAATTTAATAAGAGAGAAGATATTAAAGATGATTTAATTAGGATCACTCATTTAATATTGAGATTCCTGATATATCGGATGGCGACTGCTACGAATTTTACAGGCATGAGGGCCTGTGTGCCCTAGGCGCAGTGTGGACATCCGTTGGTGGTGGCGTTCGTGCAGCATTTTGGCCACAGGGGCGGACTATGCAGGTGGCGACGTTTTGGATTGAAGAGTGGGTTTGATTGCTCAGGCGGTGGTGAGACTGGCAAGGGCGGGCCTACATCCGTTGCCTCCTTATTCTGGGGTAGCCACTATGGGGCATACAACTGGGGATGGGCTATGTGGCTTCTTTTATTGATTGGGGTTTGGATTTTGGTTCTTGCTCATGGGGCAATCAGAGGTCAAATCTCAAATTTTCTCTGAGGATTTGGTGATGGCTGAGTCCTCTCCTTTTTTGTGGGGAGGGCCTAAAGGTAAGGGTTTCAATACTTCGTCTGGGATGCATGCATCATCATTGAAAGATTCTATCCGTATCAAGAAGAAGAATGGATGTTTGGAGTGCTCTGATGATCGACCGGTGTTAATCATTCAACCAGAATAGATTTCAGAGGATGTGGAGTATTTTGGGGCAAGCATGCGCTTATTTGTAAGTTTTTGGGTCTCCGGCTCTCCCTTCCTGTGCTGGAATCGTGGGCGCATCGGATATGGAACCTAGAAGGGGATATGGAAATTCTTCTAGCAGCCAACAACTATTTTTTGGTCATTTTTTCAAGTATGTCAGATAGGAACAAGGTCTTTGAGGGGGGGCCATATTTCTTTAATCAGGTTGGGCTTTTTCTCAAACCCTGGCACATTGGATTTAACTCCGCTGAGGAGATACTGTCTCAGGTCCCTGTGTGGGTTAGGCTTCCTTGATTGCCTTTGGAATTTTGGAGAGAGGACATCCTTCATTTGATATCATTCTGTTGGAGAAACCGGTTGGGTCAGCCACACTAACCCAAGATCGAAAAGTAATTTCATATGCTCGAATTTGTGTGGAAGTGGATCTAAATAATCTGCTTCCTGACTCTATGGAAATCTATATGGGCACTTCTTCATGGGTTCAGCAGTCGGACTATGAGACTTTACCCTTTAGATGCAGGATTTGTCGTGAGTATGGGCACCTATAGCGTAAATGCCCCAGGTATAAATCTTCTCAGTCAGCTACGGCCACTGTTTCATCTCCTAAGGAAGACAAGGGTAAGGCCCAGATGCCAAATGGTCCCTCTATGGATAAGGAAGGTTTTATCCTAGTTAAGTCGCGTAATAAAGGAAAGGGGCAGAAGAGAGCTTGGACGGATAGACAAAATGATGGTACTTTTAACAGGTTTAATGTTCTAGAGAATTTGATTCAAGAGGAAGGAATCCCTATGGAGTTACCTCGGGGTGATGGGTCCTTATCTGCTCCCCAGCTCTAGGAGGATGGGGTTCTAATCCAGGTTGCTGAGAAAGAACAAGGCCAGCCAGTTGGATTAGATGGAGTGGTTCAGGAGATTAGTTGTGATATTCTAGGAGGGTCACATCCTAGTGAAGCTCCAAGTATTGCAAGTGCAAATCTTCCCAGCAAGAAAGGGGTGTCCGATAATACAAAAGGTGCTAAAACTACTTCCACTTTAGGTTTACAATAGAAGCCTTTTAAAAAGGGGACCGTAGAGAAGTCTGCTAAGAGTGGAAGGAAGACGGATCAGGAGAAGGTCAAGATGATGGGCGAGACTTTGGTTGAGGCAGGGCTAGTGATGCCCATTGACTCTCATTTCTCTCAGTCCTCTAAATGATTATTCTATCTTGGAATGTGAGGGGGTTGAGCAGCATCCCTAGACAAAAGGCTATTCGTAGATTGATAGAGTGTCATTCTCCAGATGTTTTGTTCATTTAGGAAACTAAGCTTTCAATTGATGAATTGAATAACTGTGGACCAAAGATTTGGCCCCAAGGTTGCTAGCAAGGAGTAAGTGCTCATGGGAACTCAGGTGGCCTTGCTTGTCTTTGGAATCCTATGAAGGTGACTCCTTTGTGGTGGATTGCGAGCAGGTCTTCTATCTCCTTCCTGGCTTCTCATTTTGAGATAGGTGAAAGGTGCTTATTTTCTAATATTTATGCTCCTAGTAACTTGGTTGGTAAATCTCATATGTGGTCTCATATTATGTTTGTCTGTTCTCTAGACCCCTTTCTTCCATGGATTGTGGCTGGAGATTTTAATGTTGTTACGAGTCTAGAGGAGAAGAGGGGTGGACATTCCTGTTTGGGTCCTTCTTCTAAAATGCTTAGCGATAATATTGGTTCTTTGAATCTTATTGATGTTAAACCCAACTCTGGTATATTTACCTGGAACAATAGAAGGAATGGGACAGAGGCTATCTCTAAAAGGCTCGATAGATTCCTAGTATCCTGCTATTGGATGCATAGTAGATGGACTACCAGTTCATAAATTCTTGATTGGAGAGGCTCTGATCACTGGCCTATTAGGCTCTCTGTCACCCCTTTCAAGACTTCCAAGAATCCCTCTTTCAAGTTTCAGCTGATGTGGTTGAGGGATCACTCCCTACAGGAGCTTATGATTGCCTGGTGGTATGAGGGTAAGCCTTCACATGGAACTTCTATGTACACCTTCGAGAAGAGAATTCAGCATGTTAAGTTTAGGTTGAAGAAGTGGAACAAATAGTGTTTTGGAAACTTGCAAGAGCAGTTGAGTGATGCTCAAGCTAGGTTGAATAATGTCACTCGCCAAATCAGGGACCTAGGCATGACTCCAGATTTGATGTCTCAAGAATCCTCAGCTCTGAAGGAAGTTGAAGAATGGGAGCTTCGGGAGGAAATATTTTGGAAACAAAAGTCTCAGGTAGACTGGTTGTAGGAGGGAGATAGAAACACTGCTTTCTTCCACAACACTGTCAAGGCCCGCAGGTTTGGGAATTCTATCACTTCTCTAGTCTCTACTTCTGGTGATTAGCTATGTTCCAAGGAGGTGATTACTTCAGAGGCCATTAGATACTTTTCTCAACTCTTCTCTAGGGAAGATCCTGCTTCCTTGGAAGAGACTAGGTCTATTTTAGACTGCATTCCTCATCTTGTTTCTAGCAGTATGAACAGAGATCTTTTAAAACCTATTATGATTGAGGAATTGGAGAAAGTGGTTTTTGGTATGCCGAAAGGTAAAGCCCCAGGCCCAGATGGGTTTCCCATTGAATTTTTCTAGGAGTTTTGGGAGATTATTAAATTTGATCTTCTAGATGTGGTCCAGGAGTCATATCAAAATAAACAAATGCTCAAGTCTATGAATGCTACTTTTTTGGCTCTCATTCCCAAGATTGATGGTGCTAACAGGTTGGACCAGTTCAGACCCATTGCTCTATGTAATGTCACGTACAAAATCATCACCAAATTAATTTCTGAAAGGCTCAAGCCTTTCCTTACCACTCTGATTTCTGAGGAACAGGGAGGTTTTTTCAATGGGAGACAGATTCTTGATGGGGTGGTGATTGCTACAGAAGCTATTCATTCTATGGCCTCGTCCAAGGAAAAGGCTATGTTTATTAAGCTGGACTTAGCTAAAGCGTATGATCAAGTTAGTTGGGACTTTCTAGGTCGTTTGCTTCTAGCTTTTGGATTTTCTACAGAATGGGTGGATTGGGTTCTCAGCTGTGTGTCTTCCCCATCCTTTTTGGTACTTATCAATGGAGAACCTACTGACCTTTTCTCTTCTTCTCAAGGACTTCGCCAGGGGGATCCTATCTCTCCTTATCTATTTATTATTATGGCAGAAGCCTTAGGTAGATTTATAAAATCTCAAGCACAGCTGGGACTTATTCAAGGGTGGAAGTGGGGTAATGATATTCCTTCATACACGCACCTCCAATTTGTGGATGATACTGGCCTGATGGGTTTGGCTACTGCCAACGAGGCAAGGAACTTTAGAAAGATTTTGGATATTTATTTAAAAGCTTCTGGACTAAAAATTAATGAAGGAAAATCTTCTATTTATTTCTTTAATACTCCTCAGTCGATTCAGCTCAGGATCGCTAGAATTCTCAGGTTTCAAGTTGGATCCCTCCCTTTGATCTATCTCAGAGTTCCTTTAGCTTTGGGGACTCAACAGAAAGAGTATTGGCAAGGTCTTGTTGACAAATTTCATAGTAGAGTGAGGCATTGGACACATAGGTGGCTCTCATTAGCTGGGAGGGTTACCCTGCTCAAGACTGTGATTCAGGCCCTCCCTATTTATAGGTGCTTAGTGCAAACCCCTCCCGTGGGAGTTATGAAAGATTTTGATGCTTTGTCACGACAATTCCTTTGGTCAGGCATCCTTCAATCTTCTAAATGGATCTTAGTCAACTAGGACACTATTTTCTTGCCTAAGTTTTTTGGGGGTCTTGGCCTTAAATGTATGGCTCTCTATGTCAAAGCTCTTGCTGCAAAGTTATATTGGAGATGGTGCAAGAATCAAGATCGGGATTGGGCCAAGATTCTGACCCATAAGTATTTCCTAGGAGTGGAGGTTCAGGATATTCCCAAACTTGAGCTTGATGGTAAGGGGTCCTTTATTTGGGACACCCTTAAAAGGGGTGCTCCTTTAATTAAGGATGGTCTTTTTTGGATCTGTAATGAGGGGTCAAGTGTGTTATTCTGGCAGGATTCTTGGGATGGCCACCCTCCTATTCTCTCCAGTTTTCCCCACCTTCGACCTCTGTATCAAGTTGTTTCTTCTACAAGTTGGACCACGGTTGCTCACTTCAAGGCTGTCTAGAGGTGTGGTTTGATGGAGGTGGTTAGCTGGAAGGATCCACAGCTTTGGCCCATAGGGGGCTCCCCGAAGAATCGGGTTGAACTAGCACATATTCTCTTCTCTAGGCTTTGTAGCTCTTCCAAAGACAAAGACATCTTGGCGTGGGGACCTTGCCCAAAAGGTAAGTTCAGCGTGGCCTAGGGATATGCTCGGCTGGATAGGAAATGTAATGTTATTCAGGAGGTTCCCTGGTGGAGGCAGGTCTGGAATAAATTTTCTTGGCCGAAATGTAATTTTTTTCTTTGGTTGGTTGCGCAAAATAAGTGTCTTACTTGGGATAATCTCCAATGAAGAGGATTTCAGGGACCCTCTTACTATCCCCTATGCTTGTTGGATGGGGAAGATGCTTCTCATGTGTTTTTCTTATGTCCTCTCTCTAGGGAGATTTGGCATAAGTGGTGGGAGGCATGGTGCCATAGATGTATTCATGTCGTATCTCTTATTGAATTTTGGGCCAGCCTTGGCAGACCCCCTACGAAAACTTCATTCCTTCAAGTGGCCTGGGCTATTGGACCTTCTTTCATTCTATGGAATCTTTGGTTGGAGCGTAACCATCGGATTTTCTATAATTCTATCTTGGGAGCCACTAAACTATGGCAGTTGATCCTATCCAGGCTTCAAGAGACTATCTTTGCTAAATGTGATATGTCAGAGCCGGTGGATCCTGGGGATTTTCGTATTATCAAAACTTTAGGATTAGTGGATAAAGGATCTAAAACTAGTAGCAGTAAGAGATATCAGCCATGAAAGAGGAAGGTCTGTAGAGTGGGGAGATGGAGCCCTCCTCCTGTGGCAGTCCTAAAGATTAACACTGATGGCTCCTCCCGTGGGAACCCTGGACAGGCTGGAGTGGGGGGGATTGGGAGAGATGCAGATGGTAATGTTATTTTCATATTCTCTATACACAAAGGAGTTCATTCCAATAACGTGATGGAGGCTTTGGCCATTAAAGTGGCTATGGAGTGGGCTTGCTCTCTTGGATGGGGGAGAATGGTGTGTGAGTCTGACTCTCAGATAGTTGTGGATATGATTAATAACCGGAGAGTGGATGAATCTAGCTGGCAAATTGCATCTATTGTTAGAGAGATTCTCCACTTGAGTAGCTTTGTGGATGGGATCCTTTTTTGTCATATTCCTAGGGAATGGAATGGAGTGGCTGATGTTTTGGCAAAATGGGCATCAGAGAAGGGTGTTGGTTGGGATATTTCTGATAGAGATGATCTTCCTGCTGATCCTAGTGGGATCTTCAAGCAATTAGTGGATAAGGATAGATCGTAACTATGTTGGGTTGGTGATTTGGTTGTTGGTCCTGAGGCCTCCTGTAATCCAAATTTAACTGAATAAATTTTTACCCCTTTTTCAAAAAAAAAAAAAAATTAATAAGAGAGAAAAAGGAATTGATTAATAAAGATTATTTTAATTAAATTGCAAAAGTCTGTGCATGAAATTAAAATAATAAAAATAATAAAGTAAAAAGGGGTTATGCGTGATTGCACAATCGAAGCCCTAATTTGGGGAAAAGCTCTTTATTAGGGAATTAGAGTTCATTTCTCTACACCACAATTTGGAGGAGCAAATTCTCAGAGAAGAGGGTTTTTGGAAAAAGGGGAATTGCTTGTGAGCTTCGTGCATCAGTTGTTTAGCATCATATTCAGGTAGGATCTTGTGGGTTTTGCACGGTAGATTCATCCTTTGAAATTTTTGTCTTCTCTGTGTCTTCTTATGAATCTATTTTTAGAATTGCAGTTGGGTTGAAACCCTTGTTGCAAATTTCATTGTTCCTTGTTTCAAAATCATCTATATATGAATTAAGAATTCAAAACCCACGTATTGTAAAGTTTTAACAAGTTTTCTATTTGAGAAATTTTCCATTTTTAGTAGGTTTCCATATTTGGAAAGTTTCAGTTTTTAGCAGGTTTCCATTTTGAAAGTTTCCATTTTTAGCAAGTTTCCATTTTTGGAAAGTTCTTATTTTTAGTAGGTTTCTATTTTGGAAAGTTTTCATTTTTAGCATGTTCACATTTTGGAAAGTTTCCATTTTTAGCAAGTTTCCATTTTTGGAAAGTTTCCATTTTTAGCAAGTTTCCATTTTTGAAAAGTTCCCATTTTTCATAGGTTTCCATTTTTCAAAAGTTTCTATATTTAGTAGGTTTAATTTTTGGAAAGTTTTCATTTTAAGCAGGTTTCCATTTTTGGTAACTTGCCATTTGTAGCAAGTTTCTATTTTGAGAAAATTTTCATTTGTAGTAGGTTTCTTTTTCAAGAAAGTTTCCATTTTTAGTAGGTTTCCATTTTGGAAATTTTTTCCAAAGTTTAATAAATATAAAATTATTTTGGTAATAATTGATAATTATTATTATAATTAATTTTAATTAGTATTGTTGAAATTTTAAATTTAATTATTTAAGATTTTGATTTATTACTTTATTAGTTAAAAATTAATTTAAAGTAAATTGAAAATCAAAAAAATAATTGGGAAAATTAATGTTTTTTCTTATAAGCTTGGATGTGTTTATATGTTTAAGATATATGAAAATGATTTGTAATATTAGGGAAATTTTATTATTCAAAAAGCTTAGTAATTATGATACTTTGAGAAGATGAAAATTGGAACCCTAGTTGTATATCGAATCTTGTGTTTCTTTTGAAAACCATAGTGAAAATTGACCTTTATGACTTCAAACCTAAATGAACTATGAAAACAATTGTTAAAACTTCTGATGAGATGTGTGTTCTATATCATATTGGGGTTTGAGTTTGACTTAGTTCTTTGACCAGTCAAGGTGTTTACCAAAGGTTTGGGGGTTTCTATCTTGTGAGGATGTTTTGTATACAATTTTTTATACCTTACCATGGTAATGCATCATGTGTTTCTATGATGAGTTATGATTAATGTTTGTTAGTGCTTTCTAGTTTTTGTATAGAACTGAAGTGATGATTCTGACTTTCTTATTGTAACCTTTGAGCTTTTGATCGGTTATCTTCTAGTGATTTCCAATTTCTTGTATAGGACTAAGGTGATTATTTTGTTTTATCTTTTGGTGCTTTCTAGTTGCTTGTATAAGACTGAGGTGATTATTGTGTTTTACCTTTTGGTTATTTCCAGTTGCTTGCATAAGACTGAGGTGATTGTTATGATTTGTCTTTAGGTGCTTTCCAGTTGCTTGTAAAGGACTGAGGTGAATATTGTATTTTATCTATAGGTTCTTTCCAATCACTTATTAAGGGCTAAGGTGAAAAATATGATTCTCTGTTTTGTACTTTTTATGAGCCTAGGGTAGGTAATCTATGTGAACTTTGAGAAGTGGCTTGCAATGGAGGTCAGAGCCCAGAGTGTCTGCTTGGGTAACCCATTGTAAGTTATTTTAATAAGTGATAACATTTCATTAAATGGGTTTTAAATGAATTAATATGAGGCATTATTTTTCTCACTCATGCCTCGAGTTCTAACATGGGCTAGGATGGGAGTAGAGAGGATGCTTGGTTGCGACCTTGCTTTGTTAGTATGTCTTATCTATACAAAAGGGTACTCAAACCGCATAGAGACACTAGGGGGCCGAAGTCCAAAGTGGTTTCCAGGGTAACCTTAGAGTTGGCTCATGTGATGACACTTTCCCACTTACATAATAGATTTCCTATGTGTCACTGTTGCCTTTGGGATTAGTTGATACTTCTATCTTGGTACCCTTGAGATAGTTTGCTTTCAGGTGTTTTCTTGACCTAGATGTTGGTTATGAATTTTGTTTTTATATCCATTTAGGACTTGAGTTTATCTCCTCAGCATGGTGGGAGTGGGCCATTTAGGTTCCACAGGGTTGGGTGGAAGTGCATTTTTTTTTTATACCATTGAGATTCGACAACTGGATGTCATTGATGGATGTTCTTAAGCAATTGTACCTTTCTTTGTATTGGATGGTTATACCTTCTTCTAATGCATTTTATTATCAAAGATCTTATGAGATGATGTATATTCTTTGAGCTTTTCATACCCTATGATTTGTACAGTGGATGATTGTTCATTTTAGATATGCCAAGTGACATCCTTTGTAATTGTGTATTATTTAATTGGATTTGTACTTGTGATTATTCCATGATGTGGATTTTGGTTGTGTTACATTTTTTATTATTAGACTTAAATGTGATTCAATGTCATGGGCCCCTTAAGAGATGTAATATGTTTTATGATGGTTGTTATGTATGTGAGTTAATGCTTCTGCTATATTTTATTTCTTGTTGTTGTTACCTTTCAAAAAAATATGTTTGACAAACTTAATGAAACTTTAGATTAATTTGTTTTGAGATCACTAGCAGGGTGTTACATTTGGTATCAAAGCCTAGTTTCTACATTGGGATCTATGGGTATATTGGAACGCCACTAGTTGTGAACTAGTTAAACTAAAATGTAACTTAAACAATTTATGTATCTATTGCAACTTGAACACTTTGAACTTTAGACTTAATTTCTTGAAACATAGAAAAAAGTGAAACTTGTGAGTTGGATTTGAGACATATGTTCTTATGATTGTGCTTATGGTGGTATTCCTTTGTTGACTTTGTGAGCATTTTTGTTGTTCTTGATTGGGTGTTTGTAGTGGAGTCTTATCCTCCTACAAGGAGAAAGGATTCAATGGGACATAGTGAGTGCTAGAATTTTATATTTCTTGTAGACTTCCAGGAGTAAGCCTAAGTCTTGGGGGGTGGATGTGATGCCTACCCCTAGCCAACTTTTCTATTGGATTGCTAGATTCTTTTAAGCTAGTTTTATGGTTATGTTTTACAATTATTGGTACTTAGTTACTGGATTTGATTAGATGTATTTTATATTTAGTTAATATATGTGTTGAGTTACTCAGTTATTTCATGTGTTCAGGATTATTTTTGTGATGATACATGTATGTTCATACAGTGGTTCAAGTTATCTCATGATGATAGATATATGGATTATTTATATACAGTTCTATGGTTACTTACCCCATACTTGCATGTGTATGGTGTACTTGTCTATTTTACTTTATGATTGGCATTTCTAATATGGTTGAGGGAGGAAGTGGTAGTCATCTGCTAGTCAGGATCTACACAATGCACCACTCCCCATCATTGCTTGTTTAGTTTAGATTATATGTGCATGTACATGCTCAAATTTGATGTAGATTACAAGTACGATCATCAAATTCCCCAAATTGCCAGGATGAGTGTGCCCTATCGCAATATCTCAATGGTAAAAGTGAGGAGATAATTCTTGAGTCCAAACCCTAACCTAAGCCAATTGTCCTAGAAAGTAAGAAAAGTATCTGAGTTGTTTACCCATCCAAATTTGTCAAGTAATGTGAATTCGTGATTTTGACCCTAGAGTTTGATTATGTTCTTTGTCTTCAGTTGAGTTGTCGTATTTAGTCTTGTGGGTCTGTTGTGATTTTCAATTATATTTAAATCAAATTAAAAGATAATATAATGATTTAATTAAATGGAATTTTAAAAAGAAAATTCAATATTTAATTATATTTTATTTAATTAAGAAATTAATTAAATAAAAGAATTAAATTTAAAGATTTTATTAAAATTCTAGTTTTGGCATATTTACATTTATTTAATTTAATAATAATTTATTTAGGAGTTTCATTTGAATAATAAACTCTAAATAATATTATTAGTTAAATTAATAAATATTTAATTTAAAACATCTTGTAATTTAATAAGAGAGAAAAAGGAATTGATTAAAAAGATTATTTTAATTAAATTGCAAAAGTTTGTGCATGAAATGAAAATAATAAAGAAAAAAAGGGTTTTGTGTGATTGCACAATCAAAGCCCTAATTTGGGGAAAAGCTCTTTATTAGGGAATTAGAGTTCATTTCTCCACACCAGAATTAGGATTAGGAAATTCTTAGAGAGGAGGGTTTTCGAAAAAAGGGGAATTGCTTATGAGCTTTGTGCATCTGTTGTTTAACGTCAGATCCAGGTAGAATCTTGTGGGTTTCATGTAGTAGATTCGTCCTTTGAAATTTCTATCTTCTCTTTGTCTTCTTATGAATCTATTATCAGAATTTCAATTGGGTTGAAACCCTTGTTGCAAATTTTATTGTTCCTTGTTTCAAAATCATCTATATGTGAATTAAGAATTAGAAACCCACATTTTGTAAATTTATAGTAGGTTTATGTTTTGAGAAAGTTTTTGTTTTTAGTAGGTTTCCATTTTTGGAAACTTTCTATTTTTAACAGGTTTTCTTTTTTGGAAAGTTCTCATTTTTAGTAGGTTTCCATTTTTGGAAAGTTTTCATTTTAGCAAGTTTCCATGTTTAGCAATTTTCCATTTTTGGAAAGTTTCTATTTTTAGCAAGTCTCCATTTTAAGAAAGTTCTCATTTTTAGCATGTTTCCATTTTTGGAAAGTTCATATTTTAAATAGGTTGCATTTTTTTAAAGATTCTATTTTTAGCAGGTTTCCATTTTTGGTATCTAGCCATTTGTAGCAAGTTTCTATTTTAGGAAAATTTTCATTTGTAGCAAGTTTTTGTTTAGAGAAAGTTTCCATTTTTAGTAGATTTCTATTTTGAAAAAGTTTTTTCAAAGTTTAATAAATATAAAACTATTTTGGTAACAATTGATAATTATTATTATTATTATTATTAATTTTAATAAGTATTGTTAAAAAATTTAATTTAGTTATTTGAAAATTTGATTTATTACTTTATTATTTAAATATAATTTTAAAGTAAATTGAAAATCAAAAAAATTAATTGGGAGAATTAATATATTATTTTTATAAGCTTGGATGTGTTTATATGGTTCAGATATATGAAAATGATTTGTAATACTAGAGAAATTCTATTATTCAAAAAGCTTAGTAATTATAATACTTGGAGAAGACGAAAATTGGAACCCTAGTTGCATATTGAATCTTGTATTTATTTTTTTAAACCATAGTGAAACTTGATTTTTATGACTTCAAAGCTAAACGAACTGTGAAAACAATTGTTAGAAATTCTGATGAGATGTGTGTTGTATTTCATGTTAGGGTTTGGATTTGACTTAGTTCTTTGACTAGTCAGAGTGTTTACTAGAGGCTTGGGGGTTTTTGTTTTGTGTGGATGTTTTTTATACGATTTTTTATACCTAACCATGGTAATGTGTCACATATTTCTATGATGAGGTATGATAAATGTTTGCTGGTGCTTTACAGTTCTTGTATAGAATTGAGGTGATGATTGTGACTTTCTTGTAACCTTTAAGCTTTTGATTAGTTATCTTCTAGTGCTTTCCAGTTGCTTGTATAGGATTGAGGTGATTATTGTGCTTTTATCTTTTGGTGCATTCTAGTTGCTTGTATAGGACTGAGGTGATTATTGTGTTTTACCTTTTGGTGCTTTCCAATTTCTTTCATAGGACTGAGGTGATTGTTATGATTTGTCTTTAGGTACTTTCTAGTTTCTTGTAAAGGACTGAGGTGAATACTATATTTTTTCTATAGGTGCTTTCTAGTCGCTTGTTAAGGGTTGAGGTGAAAATTGTGATTCGATGATTTGTACCTTTTATGAGCCTAGGGTAGGTAATCTATGTGTACATTGGGAAGTGGCTTGCAATGGAGCTTGGAGCCTAGAGTAGCTGCCTGGGTAACCCATTGCATGTTGTTTAAATAAGTGATATTTTTTCATTAAATGGGTTTTAAATGAATTAATAAGAGACATTGTTTTTCCCCACCCATGCCTGGAGTGCTAGCATAGGCGAGGATGGGAGTAGAGAGGATGCTTGGTTGTGACCTTGCTTTGTTAGTATGCCTTATCTGTATGAAAGGATATTGGTGCCACATAGAGACACTAGGGGGCCAAAGTCCAAAGTGGCTACCAAGATAACCTTATAGTTGGCTCATGCAATGACAGTTGCCCACTTGCATAGTAGATTTCTTATGTGTCATTATTGTCTCTGGGATTAGTTGATACTTGTGTATTGGTACCCTTGAGATAGTTTTTTTTAGGTGTTTCCTTGACCTAAATGTTGGTTATGACTTGTGTTTTGATATTTGTTTGAGACTTTAGTTTATCTCCTCAGCATGGTGCGAGTGGGCCATTTAGGTTCCACGAGGTCGGGTGGTAGTGCATTTTTCTTATACTATTGAGATTCGAGAGCTAGATGTTCTTGTGCAGTTGTACCTTTCTTTATGTTGGATGGTTATACCTTGTTATAATGTATTTGATTATTAGAGATCTTATGAGATGATGTATATTCTTTGAGCTTTTCATACCTTGTGATTTGTACAGAGGATGATTATGCATTTTAGTTATGCCAAGTGGCATCCTTTGTAATTGTATATTATTTAATTGGATTCATTCTTGTGATTATTCCATGATGTGGATTTTGGTTATGTGTTACATTTTTAATTATTGAACTTAAGTGTGATTCAATGTCATAGGACCCTTAAGAGATGTAATATGTTATATGATGGTTGTTATGTACATGAGTTAATGCTTCTGCTATATTTTATCTCTTGTTGTTATTATCTTTCAAAAAAAATGTTTGAAAAACTTAGTGAGACTTTAGGTTAATTTCTTTTGGGTTCCCTAGTGAGGCATTACAGATCATCTAGAATGTCAAAAATATATCAAACTAGAAAAAACTAGAAACTGGATTTTTTTGGTTGGTGCGAGAATTTTCCAAACCCAAGATGTTTTTGCATCATCTACCCAATAAAAAATGTCATGCATTCATTAGCACCATGTCAAAACATATTTTATCCACATATGGACCAATTTTGACAGTAATAAATTGTACACAAAATCATCATGACTCTTTTTTAACAAATAAATCTTTATAGGGTTAGCTTTTGGAATGCAAGAAATATGCAATTTGTCAACCATTTCTATGATTATTATATTGGTAGTAGATCTAACATTTGTAAGCATATTACACACATTTTCCCACATATTTTCATTTTGTTTAAAAGATGATCTTCCTCTATCAATAAACATCAAGCATTTCTTACTCCCAAATATTAAGGTTCTTCTCAACATCAAGTTTCTATTAAATCATCCTAGAATTCTCTAACAAAAAATTTTCATATTCTTAGGATATCATCAACCTTTGAGGGTTGCAAGGTAAATCTATGGCCTTATAAACTTCATCATTAATAAAACATTTCAACAATTTCTACTTTTTATAATGTGGTCATCCTCATCCTCTACCTTCAAAGCCTCTCATTCTATTATAAAATCTCCTATATCTTCACTCATGGTAGTGTCTAGAGAAACCTCTTTCCCATTATTTTGATAGCTTAGAAACCTTTTACTTACTATTTTGTTTTTCTATTTTAATATTTTTTCACCCCTCTTAATGTTTTGTTTGTCTAACTTAGTTTACCATCAACCTTTAATGCATATTCATGTGCCTCGTCTACTAATTGGTTTAAATCCTTTACACTTCTACATTATCAAAGTTATAATACTTTCCATAATACACAATCTACCACCCTATCCTTTTCTAACAATTTTAACAAATTTGTGATTACATTCATTTTCACATGCTTAACAAATACTACTCCTCACAAAAAAAAACTTTTGAATTATCAAGGTGCAACACTTGTGGATATGAGAGTACATGCCATTCATTTATGATATAGAATCTAGAGTTAAAAATATTAAGTTTTTATGGGTAAAAGCACAAACCTATGTCACCTTTTATAAAGAAACAGGATATCAAAATGTGACAGTTCAACATTAATGACAAAAAAAGTGGTATTTGTGTTTAAAATATGAAGATGATGTAAACTAATGAAATGTGTAGAATTGGATGAATCTCACACCTATAATTTTATAATTTTTTTGAGTAAGAATTTATTTATTTATTTTTATTTTGAAGTCCCTTTTTTAACTATAAAAAATATAGGGTGTAGTTCCCGTCAAACAAGTATATGCAAATCATCTTTTTTTGTTCTGATTCAAAAATATCTTATAGATGACATGTATAGCTAGTGAACAAAAAAAGAAATAATTATTTTTTATGTATATTTTCTTTGTTATAAGTACTCAAGTTTGACCTTATCAGAATCCAACAGTTTTTCCTCCCTTCAAAACTTCCCTATCAAATCTATACCTTCTTGAAAAAAAATTACATATTCATGAAGAGGATTCTCTCCTCTAGAGATAAATATAATTTTTTAATTTTTTTGATATGATTTACTTTCTTTCTTTTTTCCTTTTTTGAGGGAGCATCTTCTGAAATGTTAAAATATCAACTTATAATATTTTGAGATTATAACATATTATAACTAATCAAAACACTCAAAAATTTATATAATGATGATATTGAATCTGAGATCTATAAAAAGGTATTTTTAGTTTTTGAAAAAAATTGAGTTTTGATAGAAAAATGAGATTTGACCAAAACATGTTTTGGTATCATAAACAGTAACACAGATCTATTGATATTCTCCCTCTATGTTTGGGGCCACAACAACTAGGCTTAAAGTTCTAGCTATTTTGTAAGATGCTACCTTCCCTATACCTATGTTATTTCCTTAATTTTAGGCTCGACATAACTAGGTTGTCCTTCAATGCAATAAATATTTTTCAAGATTGCACATTTCACATGTAAGTTGATAATTAAATCATCCCACCTTAATTGCAACATTAATCATTTGTATAAATCAATCACGTTCTTAAATCACTCACTACCTAATTCAATTCCACAAGTGTGGAAGCAATCTAAGTCATCCATATGCTTATGGATTCAAACTCTAATATTTTTTGTCTTTTCAAATGAATTTCCAATTGACTAAAATGTGAATAATTTTAATTTCTATATTAAAGTAATGAATTTTAATACAAACTCTTATTAAAATGAATCATCTATAAAAATGTTAAGAAACACATTAGAATTTCAATGCAAAAAATAAAAATGGATCATTCCAAATCCTAAGGATAAACTAGTTGCTTGTTACTTTTGTTACTAATTACCTTGATTCATCACCAATGAATTGGCCATCAAAATTCTAGATGAAGAATATTTGACCCCACAACTATAAAGGTATTAAAATTTATTTGTAGTTGCCTAATCCTATTGAACCTTTTATCCACACTTGTACATATGATAAAATTTAGACATGTATGTATTTAGGGATATGCATGCACAAAATATATATCTAAGTGTGTCTTAGGTGTTGTGCATGCAAATTGGGAAGAAGTGTGGTGAGATGGACATTATTATGAAGCTGCAAATTGCAATATATATGTCCTGGGTGTTGTGGATGCAAGTTAGGAAGCAGTGTGGTGAGATGGACATGATTATGAAGCTACAAATTGTAATATAATGTGAACTTTGATTTTCCACTTCTAAGATTTTATTAGGACATATGATAACCTAAAATAACTTCTCTCCCCTAATTTATAATCATAAAGATCTTTCATGCATCCTCCAATGTCATATATACTGGAAATTTGGCTAGGTTAGAATATGTGGTGTTGTCATTTATGGAAACATATCAGCTATGTGAATTAAGTAGAGTATGATGATAAAGTTTTGGAATGTATGCTTGGAAAATTATCTAAGTGTTACATGGTTTATATGTCAGAACAATTAGAGTTTTGATCAGCACAGTTTACAGAAGTCATATTGCCATGTGCATACTTGAGGAAAGACAGTACAAAGTATGAGGATTCTATAGTCAAGTCTATGAGATAGTACTAACAGTATGGCAAGAGATGTGATTAGATTACCAGTTATGGTAGTATACAGACAGAATAGGGTATAACACAAAAATGGGTGTTTTGGGATAAGAAATTATTATTTTTACAAAATAATTACTTCAATAAATAGGGACAACATCCTAGATGTTTTCATTAAGTAAAAATAGGTTTTAAAGAACCTAAAACCTTTTACAAAAAGAAAATTTTGTATTTTGTAATGTGTATAAAGACATGAAGGCCGACTGGGCAATAATTTGTAAATTAGCAAGGTATAAAGGAAAGATTGCAAATGTGAAGTTGTGTGAAGTATGTATGTATTATGTGATATGTGATTTGTGATGTATGATTAAAGGAATGCAAACTTTGTGAGCAGCAAAGGTACTATCAGATATTGAAGATATCAGCAGAAGTGTAAAAGAGGTTTTTGTATCTATCTATATGTATTAAGGAACTACATTGTATATTGCATGTCTGGGAAATGGGCTCATCTTGTATACATTTTTTATTTGTAAATATCAACTCCTAATTGGTTTGAAACATCTCTTAACAAGGTTGAGGCTTCTTACAAGTCCTAAGTCCTCTAACAAGGATCGAGACACTATATGGATGTAATAGACTCATAAAAGGGTCAATATCTTTCACAAGATATTTTTGATTAGTGGGTCATTTTTTTGGATACCATCTTGATCGGAGTTCCCGCTTGGCAAGTTTTTCCCTAGTTAAAAAATACAGTGTTATGAGTTTTTTTATTGCATGGTTATGTTTACTATTCAGCATAGCTAGTTTACTTCCATATGCAAGTTATAAGATTGTTAATAATATTTAGTTTTTGGCTAAATTTTTTAAAATACTGATTCACCGCCCCCTCCCCCCCCCCCCCACCTCCCTCCCCCCCTCAATATTTCCTATTTCTAGCCATTGGTCTTAGAGTACAGTTACTCAGAAGAGGCTTACTAGCTTGAGTAAGATCCCTATGGATATGGAACAATTATAGAAAAATCTAGAAGAATCTCTTGAGTATATTGATATTCTTACTAAAGAAAGAGATGCTTTCAAAGAAAGACATGAGGATCAGAGGACTACATTGGAAAGTTGAAAGATAAGATTGATCATCTCAAGTCAAAGAGAGATCCTAAAGATCAAATCAAGTACATTGATGAAGTTTCTAGATTGAAGAAAGAAAATGAAATCTTGGAGCTTGAACTAAAGATCTAACTTTACAAAAGTTACATATGAACTTGAATCTACTAAGTTGTAGTATGCAAAACTTGAGAAGTACAATACCATTATGAAAGGAGAGTTAACCTAGTCTAAGAAACAACTTGAGAGATTATATTCTAGTTGTGAGAAGATTAATGAGAAAATGTCTTTTTAGAGACCTTCTTATGATGAGACTAATTTTGGATATTTCAATGGAGAAAAGTTAGATAAGAAATCTGAAGATAGAAAGGAATCTAATCCTAAAATTTGTTAGCTTATGCAAGAAAAAGAAGATTTGAACAAGATTCAGTTAAATCAATATTTTAATGCACCTAAGGAGGTTGAGCAAGTTAATAAACTTGAAAAAATTTATGAACCTAAGCAATCTGAGAAAATTGAATCACCTAAGGAAGTAAGATTTTTGGAGATGTAAAGCAAGCTAGGTGATTGAGAGGGGGGTGAATCAGGAACCACTTAAACTTCAATCACTTAATCCACTTTGTTATGTTATCTAATATACTTGCATGCAAGCAACATAAAGCAAGAAATTAAGAACACCATAACATTGTATTTGGTAACCCATAAACCCTCCAAATAGAAGGTAAAATTGGGGTGGGGATGACACCCACAATGCTTCACTACTATAGTAATAAAGTTTTTATATTAAGGCTTAGAATTGATCACTTTTGGTGATCTACTTAGTTAAGAGTAATAATGACTTCTAGGTCCACCTTGTGAAAGGATTTATACAATACAATTAATTATGTACTCTGTTAGGAGTTTCTACAAAGGACTGTTCAGTCCACCCTATTAAAGGATTTAGGACTAATGCACTGTTAGGATGAATCAATGATTTGATCTTTGATATGCAACTTTGGTTGCTACTAAATATCCTTTAAATTAAATTGGTCATTTTACTTTGATAGATGAGTCTTTTCCTTTCCTTGTGTTGCTTGTAGCTTTCTAAATATTCTACTCTTCCATATTCGCTTGTAGACAATGTTCTTCAACTCTTAGTTCATCACACATATATCATTTGGCTAAACAAAATACCTCATACTTATATCCATCCAAATAATTTCATTATAGGTCAGCTACAACATAAATAGTTCCAAAATAATAATCAAGTTGGCTCAGTGTTGTAACTCGAGCCCAATGGCTTACTCGGGTGATACTACAAATACTTGGGCAACACTGTCACCTTGGCTAACTCTAGCACTCAGTTCATACTAGATGCTTGGTTCATACTGATCACTTAGAAAATACTATTGGTTTGGTTCACACTACTCTACCTACTTGATTATCATCTTGAAACAAGAATACTCTACTGGCTCAGTTTACATTGGAGCTCAGTAGATACTGTCAACTTGGTTGACATTATAGCTCAGTGGGAACTATCAACTCAATTGAGATACAACTCGATTGACAAAACTTCATTCATACTAGGTTAATATTTTTATCTTGATTCCTTCATGATCTTGGTTAACATGGTTGTCTAGTAGCTTAGTCACTATTGACTTCCCATAATGACTAAGTGTTGTGGCACTAATTGACAATATGTCTTTCCATTAGATTAACAATCTCCCCCTTTGGCATTAGTGACAAAAATACATATCATTCTCAAAATCTGAAATCAAAATTCTTCATTCAAACCCCCCCTTTGAGCATGCTATGTTCTGTAGCTCGATTTGCACTAAAGACTCTACAACTCGATTTGAACTAAAAACTCTATTTTTTTATTTTCCAAAAAAAAATTTGTATAACTTATTTTTACATATCTTTTAGTTGAACCTTTTTCCTTTATTCTATACATATTTTCCCTCTTTTTTATGCATATGCTTTTCCCATTTACATAATTTCCCCCTTGTTTTCATTACAAATGCCAAATTAAAAGACTATGACAAAATGAGAAAGAAAATCATAATGTACCTTCAAAATAAAAGGCATAGTCTTATCCCAATTATCCTTAAGTACCTTTAGAATGTGTAGATTAATCTGAAGCTCTACTGATAACTCCAACATTTGATTTTCCACTAAAAGGTTTGTGTCCTTAACTAGTGTCTTTGCATGATCTATTCTTTTCTACATAATGTCTATGTGGGGAAGCATCATACATTGTATATCCACCAGGGTTGCCCTTATTCTAGCTTCTTCTCTTAGTAGCTCTATCTAGAGATCTATCAAAAATCTAGTTTTTACAAAATGATTTGAACTAGAACTTGGGTTGAGTGCCAACTAATTGGCACTAGCCTTCAAGTCCATATCAATCTTGACCAGTTTATCTTTTATTTCCTTGGTAAAAAAAAATTCTATCACTCAACTTTACAAATAAAGATACAACATTTTCTAAAGTAGAAATCAAAGTAGAAAATTCTACCTAATCTATGGCTATTTTTTGTTCTATATTCTCCAATAATTTATTCTCAAACTTCCTTTCAACTTCCTCAAGGAGTTTGTCCTGTCCATCTATATCCTCATTCAATTTATGTGCAATATCAATCAATTGATCAATGATAGAGGCTTTTTCATTTACCTCTATAGCTAGAGAATCCATAAATATTTATTTGATGTCCTCCAAGAATATGCTTCTATCTCTTTCTACCCTTAGCATATGTTGTTTGGCCCTTTTCTTCCATAATTCTCCCAAAATATCCATTTTCTCAGTAGATGGATTGGATTGATCCCAATTTGGGATTACAATCTCTTCATCTAGATATATGTCATCAACTATCTTCCCTTTTCCTTTTCTCTTAACAAATGATGAATGTGTGATCTCTTTTCCTTTTTCAACCAAATCCTTCTCCTATTTTAGCTTGGTTAAAATTGTAGGAGCCTATTTCTCGGTTACCACAGGGATAGAGGTTGGTGAAGATGTAATATTCTTCACTTTACTACTTGGTTGAACTATGTTCAACTCAATGGATTATTTCTTAGGTGTTGTCTTAGGTGGATTGATAGGAAGAGATGCCATAAACTCTGTAACAATCTTCTCAGAATTAGACTCTTCAATTGTTTGAATCTCTAGTAGGGATTCCTCTTCTTTGATATCAAAAATGGGTTTCCAAATTTTTTTGTGGACTGCACAACATGTTCTATACTTTTTGACAAAATTTTAAAATCTTTAAATTTAGGAGTTTGTTTGTTTTCATATTTGGACATCGCCTCCTTGATTTCCTTGTCAGAGAAGTTTGGCATTATTTTTCTCAAAATCTGCTCTTTGATGTCTTTCTTTGTTTTTACTACACTATCCCAATGGTGATAAACATCCTTAAGAATAGTTTCAAAAGTTTTACCTTTGAGTTCAAAAAGGTCATATTTTCACTTAGCCATCTTCTCAACTATTGCATCCTCAATTTTCTTATGCTCATCTTTGCTTCTAGTGTCATATTTCAAGTATCTCAAATCTACCATCCCACTTCCTTCCCTTAATACTTTTATTCTTTGTTCAAATTTAGGTGTTGGCTTCTTGAGAGATATGATAGTAGTATTATCTTCATTTGAATCATCATTCACTTTTGCAAGCTTCAATTTCTTCCTTAGCCTCCTAGGCTTTGTAGCAATGAGCATAGGAGTAGACCTTGTTGGTTTCTTTAATGTAGACTTTGATGGAATCTTAACCTTCTTCTTAGGAGGTTCCTTTACCTCTTATTCTTCATCACCTTCATCTTTATCTTCCTCTTCTACATCATCACCCTTTCCTTCAGTGAGCATGAGAGGTGAATCTGATTTGGCAAGTTTCTTCTCAAGGTTATCTAACCTTTTCTTTCCTCTCTTCAATATTTGAGGAATTTGAATCTCAAGTGAGATTATAGTCTTGCCTTCCTCATACATTCCAAAATATGTATCCTTTAGGTTCATAGGCTCATTGATGAGATCCTCAATAATGTCTCTTATTTCATTAATATTTACCTCATATGCTAGAGGTTTTACCCATGCAATCCTAGGTTTGACTATCTGAATATGAACTTTGTCATAATCAACCAAAAAGAATATATCCTACTCATAGTCATCTACAAGCTACTTAGGGATCCTAAGCCTATTCTACATCCCTTCCTTGAAGTTATCAAAGTATGCATCCATGATGCTTTAAAAAAATTCACCCATTTCATCTATGAACTCATTAATTTGATACAATACTGGGGTGTCCTTTTTCCAAATAACATTTTCTTTTAATGGAAAGAATTTTTGTACATAAATGAAGAAACATATCAAGAGTCAACCAAAATTACATGAGTTATTCTTGAAGGCTTGAATACTCTCCATGGTCTTTCTTAGCTGGATGTGTTGGAGCTCGGCGAGGTTTCTTCACAACCTTGTATGTCAGGTCCACTACTTTACATGTCACATTTTTTGGATGGCTTGAACTATAGATTTTGTGTTCTATGACATGGATGAAAAACTTGATTTCCATATTAGTCACATTGTTCAATTTCATGCCTTTGACATCCTATTCAGCTAGGGTTAGCTTTTCTAGTTCTACCTGTCCTAGTGTTTTGGTAACCTTTGACTTCTCCTACATTGGATATTCAATTATCCTATGAATCATCTTCTTTGTGATGGGATAAGTCTACTCAAGCCAAAAATACATGTCATGGACTCAACTCAATATAAACCTACTCCACTTGATTAAAAAATTCTTTGGCATGTTAATGATGTGGGTCAAGCCCTTGACTTCTCAATGCTTGTGTTCTAGCTTTAATACATCATTATTGTATACTGCACCATATGCCTAATCCAACTCAAAATTACCTAGTTCCTAAATAGAATAGTGATAAAATGATCTAATATCATGAATGAGAAGTACTTTAGCGGGAATTGATGATTGTGCCCCTTGTGGATCCTTCTCCTTGGTAATAATTGGATATGGATTGAATTTTGGAGGAATATATTCTGAACTCTTTACCAACATTTCATAACCCCTTTTGAGCTTTGTACTCGAAGATGCTACCATACTGCTTGGTTGATGAAGGATTTGAAGATGGTGACTTTGCCTAATAATTTCCTTCAAAAAAAATTTATCTTAATCACTTTA
Organism: Cupressus sempervirens; assembly: GCA_028749045.1. Classification (NCBI taxonomy): domain Eukaryota; kingdom Viridiplantae; phylum Streptophyta; class Pinopsida; order Cupressales; family Cupressaceae; genus Cupressus; species Cupressus sempervirens. Next base: position 395,863,025 of record CM053788.1, read on the forward strand.
GGAGGCTTGAAGAAAGATGTTCTCTGTGAAAGCTCTAAATTTGTGGTGAAAAATGAATCTTTGGTCTCTTCCTTTTATCAAATTTTCAATTTTAGGGTCTCATCAGTTCTATGTACCTACGTAGGTGAAAGAGATTCATTTTGGTCTTCAAACCTTGAATATACATTAAAGATCGGCTATTTCTGACTGACCACACTCAGTTGAGTCGGTCCTCACTCGATCAGGTCTAAGGAGTAACTTGGTTAGGACTAACAACTTGGTTAGGCCTAAAGAGTGACTCGGTTAGAACTAACAGTTTAGTTAAGTCTAAAATTTTCATCTGTCCAAGTGCATCTAATATGTTGATCTAGACTATCTTACATGGATGATTAGAATTGATGTAGAATATGAATTTTCTCATAGCTCCAATGGTCTCCTTGCATACTTATGCAAAGATGATTGAGTCACCCAATTCATTGCCTTGGGTGTTAATAACCTCGCTATTTTCATTTGAGACTTGATCTTATCAGCCTTTTCTTTCTTTTCATCTTCAACTTTAGCTCTATTCATTTAGTTCTTTGCTAGATGACCAAGTTCCTTTCATACATAGCATCTTTTGGTAGTATTCCTCTTTCTAAAGTGAGTCTTCATGCACTTAGCTCCAATGTGTCCATACTCTCCACATAGATGACATATGCACCAAGTGTTGTAATTCTAGCCAAATATTGCTTTAGCAAGTTATTCAGTAGGATTCAAATTCTTGGTTCTATACTCCAAGGATTTGTGACCTTTTTTGTTGCATGTGAAACTTATTCCTTTAAACTTAGTTTTCTCTATGCATTCATTAGCTCTATGTCCATTTTTTTTACAACTATAACATTTATCATTAAACTTTGACTTTTAATTACTCCAATATTTTTTGATGTATGCCCTAACTTTCCATAATGATTTCATGTAGGTCTTTTATTATTTTGAGCTCCTTGTTGAGATGATTCTCCTTGTTCAGTGTAGCCCAATCCTTCTTTACCTTTGTGTCTATTCTAAGATAGCTCTACTAATTGATCCATGTTATCTTTTGATCTCATCATTCTTTCATTGGTTTTTTTTTTCTCTAAGATCATTTATGAGTCTTTTATTTTCTATTCTTAGAGTGATGACTTCTTGATTTATATTATTCAACTGATTTACCATATCTACCTAATCTAGTGTAAGTTAGTGGATTTCATTATCTTTTTCTTCTAACCTAGTGTTGAGTAATCTTATGTCTTCTTCTATCATATTTTTATTATTTTCAACTTGTTTCTTATGTTCCATGACTTCACATATCCTAATTGAATGAATCTCTTGTTCTCTTTTCAATTTTCTAAATTCTTCTTGTAGAATAAGGCCCCTTCCAAGTAGATCTTCTATAGCTGCATCTGCTTCATCTAAACTTCTCAATCTACAAATATCTTCAATTCTTTCTTCCATGTATAGATTGGCATTCATCTATGTTGCAAATTCTTTTCTTCTTTTCAAGGATTGAGAGAGTTGATTCTTTAGTTTCTTGATTTGTTCCATGGCCACATGTAGATCTAACTTTTCATTTTCAATGGTTTTCTCTAGCTTGTATACCTCCATTGTCTCTAATCTTTTCTCTCAAACTGGTAAACTTCAAATGAGAGAACCTTCCTTTGACACCAATTTTTGGAAATGTTATGCAAGCTTGATGACTCATAAGGGGGGTGAATTAGGAACCGCTTAAAATTCAATCATGTAATCCACTTTGTTATGTTATCTAATCTACTTTGATTCAAGAAAAATAAAGCAAGAAAGTAACTACACCATAACATTGTATTTGGTAACATTTTTTAGAACAAAAAAAAGATTTTGGAGGAACTTAAGGACATTCAAGATAGGATTCAAAATGAGGGTTATGTGACTTTTTCTAGGCAAGAGGAAAGTGGCAAATTGGTTGAACTTCATGACATCATCTCTAAAGAGGAAACATTTTGGAGATAGCGCTCTAGAAAGATCTTTTTGAAGGATGGTGATCGTAATACTAAGTACTTTCATGTGACTACTCTCAAGCATAGCATGGAAAATAGAATTTGTAGACTCAATATGGATGAGGGTCCTATAGATAATGAAGAAACTATCAAAAGGGAGGCAGTGGATTTCTTTAAAAATCTGCTACAAGGTTCCAATTTGGACTTGGAGAAGCAGGAAGTGTTCCTTGAGTGCATCCCTTCTTGTATATCTAAGGGTAAAAATAGGCTTCTTTCCTCTATCCTTTCATTAGATGAGATTTCCAAGGCTTTTTTTTTCCTTTGAAGGAGACAAAGCCCCTAGTTTTGATGGATTCTCATTCCTATTTTTTCATTAGTACTGGCATATTATTGGGGAGGATGTTTGTAATGGTGTGAAGGAATTTTTTGGGTCTAGGAATATCCTTAAAGAGCTGAATGGTACCTTCCTTGCTCTTATTCCTAAAAAGCTAGGTGCAGACATAAAGAATTTGTTCAGGCCTATCAGTCTATGTAATTCATTTTATAATATTTTTTCTAAGGTTCTGATCCTAAGGATTCTATCTCTTCTTCCTCTCATTATTTCGAGTCAGAAGAATGGGTTTGTTCCTGGTAGATAGATTGTGGACTCCATTATTACTATGCATGAAAATCTTCACTCTCTCTCAGTATCTAAAAAGGAAGGTTTTTTGCTCAAGCTTGACCTATCTAAAGCTTATGACAAAGTGGACTGGTACTTTCTTCTCCATGTCCTTGAAGCTTTTGGCTTTAATAAGAGATTTCAAGATCTAATCTTTATGCTGGTTTCATCAGTGCCTTTCTCAGTGCTTGTTAATGGTTCCCCTTCCTCTTTTTCCAAGGCTTTTAGGGGCCTTAGACAAGGTGATCCTATTTCTCCAATTCTTTTTATCATTTTGGCAGAATGTTTGGGGAGATTTCTAGATAATATGGTTCGTAAAGGGGACTTTGTGGGCCTTAATCCTTCCTTGTCGGCTCTAGTGTGTTCTCACCAACAATTTTTTGATGACTCTATTATTATGGGAGAAGCTTCAGTGAAGAATGCTAGAAATATTAAGAAGGCTCTGGTGGACTATGGTAATGTAACTGGTCAAATTATTAATTGGAAATAAAGTTTGATTTATTGTATGAATGTCAGCATTGAAAGACAATTGAAGATAAAAAAGATTATTGGTTGCGAGATTGGATCTTTGTCTGGTTCTTATCTGGGTTTACCTTTGGGCTTATCCCCTCCTAATAGTTTTTAGAACTCATTGATTGATAAAATCTAGTCAAAACTTGTGGGTTAGAAAGGATCCCTTCTTAGTTAGGCAGGTAAGGTGGTTGTTTTGAAATCTATTTTGCAAAGTATTCTGCTTTATGTTTTAAGTCTTTTCAAAATTCTTAGAAAATATGCTCTTGCTATTGAAAAGATCTAGAAAACTTTTTTATGGATGGGTATGGAGAATAAAAAAGACTCCCTCTCATTGATTGGGAAAATGTTTGTATGCCTCTGAAGAAGGGAGGGTTTGGTTTACGAAGGGTTACTTGCATGAATGATTTTTTATTGGCTAAACTTTTATGGAGATGGCACAAAGAGGTTGGGGAATGGAAGAATATTTGGAATGATAAATACAACATAGATAACTCTAATTTTGACCACTTCCTTAATTTTAATATGGAGCAAGGGGGATCTATGATTTGGAAGAATGTTCAGAAACTCAAACATATAATTAGAAAAGGGGTAAAACGGAAGATTGGTAATGGTAGGAGAGTTCTTTTTTCAGAAGATATTTGGATTTTGGATCACCCTCTATGTGATGATCTAAGATGGAACAGGTATATGGAGCTTTGTAAGACTCGGATTGGAACTCTTGTTGCAGATTATTGGAAAGAGGGAGAATGGTTGGACCTCAATAGAGTGGATCCCAATTTGGTTGAACTTAGAAAGTATCTAAATGCTTTCTTCCTTAACCAAAATGAGGATGAGAAGATTTGGAAAAATGATCCTAGTGGTGTTTTTTCTATTGCTTTAGCCTATGTTGATTCCTTTGATGTTGTTGAAGAATCATGTTGGGCTAAGGCTTGGACGAAGGGTATGACACCCAAAGTCAATATTTTCTTTTGGATCCTTTTGCAGAATAAAATTCTCACTCTGGATAATCTTAAAAAGAGAAGGATTATTATTAATAATAGATGTGTTCTCTACAAAAATAATGGGGAATTGGTTGACCATATCTTTTTGCATTGTCCTTTCTCTAAGACTATTTGGGATAATAAAAAAATTCTTATTGAATGTTGAATGGGTGTTTTGCTCCTCTATTTAGTTGTTCTTCACTAGTTGGAAGGCTCCCTCAATGAATACTCTGATTGTTTTTTATTAGATAAATAGGTTTTGCAAGGATCTTGAAACTCGAGAGTTAATACAAATTAGGCTGAAAATAAGCGTTAGAAGCCCAACCACAAAAGAAACAAGTCTAAAGTCTGAAGTCACACAAGGCCAGCTAAATAAACAAAGGCCAAAGCAAAGGCCAAACCAAAAAGACAAAATGAAATAGCCAAAAGCCTAAACAAAAAGCCAACCAAAAAGGAAAATAATAGGAACTACTCCTCTATCTTTCTTTCCAGCTCCTGCATGACCTAAGCAGCCTCTTGAGCCATCTTGTTCTCCTCGACCTCCTACTGGTGAGTCCTAAGATCTTCTTGGTATAGAGTAGAAAAGGTGATACCAATGGTATTGTCTTTATCATATCTGGCTTTACCCCTGTCTTTTCCTTCCACATCCCCCTACATGCCTCTATCTTTAAGCCACTCAATTAAAGATAAAATATTGTTATTGATTGAGTTGAGTAGTGAGATCATCTGGCTCAATAGATTGTGATTATAATTTTCCAGATGGTGGATCCTCCTTTCCACCAGGCGTTGCCTATCATCATAATCTGTCCCTTTCTTTAGGCCCTTAAGATTCCTGGCTCCTTCCATTTGAACCACCTTCTCCTTAACCTCCTCTAGCTCGTGAAAAAGCCACTTTATTAACCTAAAATTATTAACCATGCTGTTGTGGGCATTTTTCAAGAGGTTTATTCCCATTTCCCTGGCATTATCAGAGATAGCCACTATCACAGGGTTAATGAGCTCTTCAAGATGCAGTTCCTCCTGATTGTCCACCAAGATCTAGGGGTTTGTCACTACCCTAAAAATACCCATTTTCAAGATCCTCACATTAAAATTTCTCCATGCTACTCCTATATTTGGCCAACACCTCCCCACTCTCAGCTCCAAAACTATCCTGAGTTTGCAGCTCCGGATGGGCCTGCGGATGGACAGGGGAGAGAGGGATTGGGGAAGAGTCCAGGTCCTGTTGCAACCTCTCATCCTCCGTACCCACCCTCTTGTGTTTCTTCCCACTCTAGGAATCTATTTTTTCCTCTTGCCTTTCCTTTTCCTCATCTTTAGACTCCATCACCTCCTCTTCATCATAGGTGTCCTGTTCCTCCTTCTTAGTCTTCTTCTAACCATGATCTCTAGGGCTAATTCTTCTAGGGATGATGGGGGAGGGAGACTTCTTAACATTTGGCAAAGCTTTTTTACTAACAAAGGTAAGCCCTTCTTCTTTAGAACTAATGCTCTGAATATCATTCGAGTTAGAGGAATAGCTAGAGCTATTGATTTCCTCATTCCTAGCCTGCGATAGGATGTTACTAATCATCTGAGCCTTGAAGTGCTCATGGATGAGCAGTAGAAGCCCCTCATGCAGAGCAAGGTTTGTAGAGGGTTTCTTTTTGAAGCTTGACACTACCTTACTCATAGAATTCAACAAATAGAAAGGGAAAGAGACATTGCTATCATGACGAAAATGGTTCAGAAGAACAAAATGGTGGGTGCAAACACAATCAAACCTAGGGTCAAGAGTAATGTACTCAATAAAAATGCATAGAACATACCTCCAAATCTTCATTATAGATTTCAGATCATAAAATATATCAATTTTTTTCAGGGCATTCAGCTTCTTAGGATTGTCGACAAAGTCCTTCACAGCATTGGCTCAAAGCTTTTTATCCCTAAAGAATTTAAAGCCCACCATTGGAATCTTTGTCACAGCCAAGATCACCTCCTCTGTAATCAAAAAATCTATCCCATTCACCTTGAATCTACCATCCTTCCACGAATGGACCATGATGTCAGTCACATTTTGTTTGTAGCCATGTAGCTTCATGATATACCTTGAAATCCCACCCTGAACTAGCTGCTCCAAACTTTCTCCCTACTTCTCCATTTCTCCATTTTTCCTACTGATTATTTTCTAGCACCTTTCTCCCACCATTTTAGTACTTTTCTCTCCCACAATTCTCATACACACAGCTCTCTGAAACCTCACCACCTGATAGGGATCTTTTTGTTTTTTAGGGCAATTGAAGAAATAGTTCTTGTCTTTGCTTAGATTACAAATGCAACAAAAGACCATGAAGCATGCCAAATAAAATGTAATAATTTCCACTTCTTGCATTTACCAATGTAGCCTTTATGAGTAGTACCCTTTCCCCATAAGCCTTTCCTATTCATAATAGTAGTTTGATCTCTTCTATACTCCCTTGGATCTTATCCAGCTCAATCAGACTCTTAACATTTGCCAAAAAACTCTTTCCCAATTGCCAGGTCATTTTTTGGTCGGATTCGACAGCATTATTAGCAAACCAATCTACCATCGGGTTAGCTTCTCGAAAAACATGAGTGACATGGACTCTTTCAAATTTAGCAAGAGTCTCATGTGTCTCATTAATAAGATTAGCAATTGACCAAGAATAATGATATTTTCCATTTAAACTTTTAATGATATTATTCGAGTCCCCTTCAAGCCATAAATTGGTAACTCCAACTTCAAAAGCCAGTTTCACCACATGATAGCCGCACTTGCTTTTGTGAAGTGATTAGTTTGGAATCCAAGCGAGAGAGAGAAGGTCACAAATCCATCCCCAAATTCATTCCTAATAATGCCTCCACATCCCAAGGAGCCTGGATTTCCCTTCGAGGCCCTGTCAAAATTGGCTTTATGCCATCCTTTTGGGGGGAAAACCACTTGGCTTCCTATCTTTTTAACAGTCTTTCTTTTTCCTTCTCCATTTTCCTACCACCCATTTCGATATCTCCCCCCTTCCTTACTAGGTAGTTTTCCTTTATATTTTTGTTAATCTTTTTCTTGAGGACTATGGCAAGTTCCTCTCTATCTCTGAAGATTCTATTGTTTCTCTCCTTCCATATGCTCCAGCAGAAGTGGGGTAAGATCCAGGTACTGCAAAACAAGGGAATAGAACAAGGATTTCCATTGGCAAAAAAAATCCAGGAGATTATTTGGCATGCACCAGCTAATCTCTAAGTCTTGAGTCAGGAAGTCCCAGACCACCCTTGAGAAGGTACAGTGAATGAACAAATGATTGTCAGTTTCTAGTTGGTTCTTACATAAATTACATCTGCTTGGCAGAATCTGACCTCTTTTTAATAGGTTGTTCTGAGTGAGAATTTTGTTCTATAAGGCCAGCCAATAAAATATATTGATTTTTGGAGTGAGGCATGGGATCCGAGCTTTTGACCAAGGAGGTCTCTCTTTAGAGCTCCAAAGAGTCATATACCCTGAAGCAACAGAGTAATTACCACTGGAGTTGTCCCCCTAGATCATTTCATCCCTCTTGTTGCTGAGAACCATTAAGTTTAACATTAACATGATTGGACTTAGATCTTTAGAGATTATAGATAGATCTATCCAACCCTGGTTGTTCCTATAATTACTGACTTTCAACCCAAAAATTTGGATATAGTGGTTCACCCAAACATCATAGACCAGATTCTTCATTAGGGGACCCTGAAAAAGCCAATTATCAGACCAAAATTGGATATCCTCCCCATTTCCCAATTTCCAAGAAACTTTGGCCTTTGCCAAGTCCCTCGCTTTAAGTAAACCATTCCAGATAGAAAAACCTTTAGGAATGTCCTCACTAAAGAGGGAGAACTAGATAGAAGGCCTCTTAATGTACTTGTTGACCAATTTGTCTCTCCATTCCCCAGTACTGTTGAAGATATGTCATAATTGCTTTGCCAAAAGAGCCTTATTAAGGTTAAACTGATTGTTAAACTGTGGGACTTCATTCTTTTGTATGTGTGTTGGGGTATTTGGAAGGAGCATAATGATAGGATCTTTAGAGATGTGGAATCCAATCTGACTCAAGTTTTCCATAAGATAAAGATTCTTATGATAGATAATATTAAAAATTTGGGATTAGAACAACAGCCTTGTAATGACTAGGAAGCCAATGTTCTTCATAATTGGAATTTGACAAGTATGAGTATGGGTGTTCATAGACCTAATCCTAGGGAACACACAAGATGGGATTGTCCTCCTGACAATTGGTTTGAGATAAACTTTGATGGGGCCTCAAAAGGAAACCTGGGTAAAGCAGGGTGTGGTATTGTGATTAGGAATTCCAATGGAGATAATATGGGAATTATGGCTATACCAATTGGAATTCAAACCAATCATGTTGTTGAAGCCTCAGTTTCTCTTCATGGTCTAATTTATGCTAACAAAATGAACTTGAATAATATTTGTGTGGAGGGGGATTAATTCAATATTATTAATTATCTTAACAAAGTAACAATACCTTCATGGACAATTAGTAATATTATTGATCAGGCTATCCGTATCATAAATTCCTTTAACACTTGTATTATTTCTCATCATTTTAGAGAAGCTAATGATGTTGTTGATTGGGCAATGAATGTGACATGTAGAAATGATCACACTATTGTTTGGGAATTCACGATCCCTTACCCTTGGATGGATACCAACTTTTTAATCATGATAAATGGAGGTCTTTGCAAAAGGTTTTTTAATTATGATAGGGCCAGTCTAGGATTATCATGTGGAGTTAAGTGGCTGCAGGATTTGGGCTTTTAATTCCAATGATTTGCACTTTGTTTCACACGGATTCTAGGTCTTTTGTGCTATTTTTCTTTTGGTTTTCTAGAAGACTCTTTGCTTTTTAGAATTGTAGACGATGAAGCTTTTGTTTTTTAGTGACAAAGTTATGGGTGGAAAGAGGAAAATGGTTGAACCAGTGAGTTGTATGGAGTGGATGAACAAGGAGGAGATGTGGGATATCCTAAGGCGGGGTAATTTTACTGACTATATGGAGAGGCTTAATGGCAATAACCTGACCATCACATAGTAGTTTATCAAAACATGGAAAGAGGGCTATGTTATGGTTGGTAACCAGCGTATGGAGATTTTGGAGGAGGTGATTGTAGAGGCCACAGGCTTGGAGCTTGAGGGTATGAATTTCTACAGGGAGTGGAAACTATCAGACAAAGCTATTGAGGAATTCATGGAATCTAAATAGGAGAAGAGTTGAATGGTCAAAATTGGTAAGTCTTATATCAATTTGGCCTCTATCTCACACCCATGGTGCTTTGTTTTATTTTTTATTATGGAGTATTTGACCCTAGATGGGAGGTTTACAAAATGTTGTGAGTATCACTTTGTGTTGGCCAACCACTTTAGGTACAGTGTGAAGATTAATTTCCATTTTTATTTGAAGCAGTCCCTTAGCATTTCTGTTCAAGCCATTCAAAAGGACCCAAATGGAAAACATGTTTGTCATGAAGGCCTCATGTTCCTCATCATGAATGTTTTAAAATCCAAGAGGATAGTAAGGAGTAGAGGCCGCATGAAGGATGTTGATTATGATACAGAGGGGAGCATCTAGGAGAAGGGTTATGACTCTAAAACCTAGGATGAAGCCAAAGGGGGTGAGGAGAATGTGAACAAGGGCACTGGGGGTAGTTCAAAGAAGAAGAAAAGAGGGGTTGGTCACTCTGATTCTGAGAAGGAGAGTGATTTTGTAGAAGAATTGGTGAGGGATTATAAATCAAAAAGTGAGATTAAGGGTAAACAAATTAAGGGTAGTTTGGTTGGAAGGGCTTCTTCTCCCTTAGATTATGAGACCTTAGCTCATAGGTTGGAAAGGAAAATATTTCCCTCAAGATGTCTTGAGAAGCATTTGGGACATAAAGGAGACTCAAGAGATGAGGATTCTCAAGAATAAGGGACCCTCCCCAATTTTGGTGAGAAGTATGGTGGTACTCCAGGGGCTTTGAAAGGGATGTATGGTAACCCTAGCACTATTCTAAAAGAAATTGGGGTAATGAAAAATCAAATGCAGACACTCGGTAGGGATATGGAAGCTTTAAGGAAGGAAGTTGGACATGCCTGCAAGATTGCCCATGGAGAACACACTCTTGGTAAACATATTGATAGGTTAATGGAGGTGGTCAGGAGTGTTGAGGATGCCAAAAACCTAATGCAGAAGGTCCTACAGTTGAAGGCTAAGAATAGGGCAATGGACAAAGATTTTACTACCAAGCAGGGAAAGATAACAAAAATGGAATCCAAGATGAGCAACCTTGAAAAACCTATTAAACAAATGGTTGAAAATGTCACTACACTATTGAAGAAATTGGAGATGGAGAAAGGTTAGGATTCTCCTCAGGTTGTGGCAAGTCAAGGTCCCAGCAACCATACCAGGGCTCACTCCAAGAAGATTGAAGACACAGGAAAAAAGGACAAGGTGAAGGCAGTGGCTGAAAACATGCAAATTTTGGTGGACCAAGCATTGGACCTAATCAAGGCTACTTAGCTAGTTCTTTTTTGTCTTGTTTGCTATCTTTTTGTTGGCTTTTTTCTATCTTTTTGTTGTCTTTTTCAGCAATTCTCTTTATGACCTCTTTTTTGTTCTCCTTGGAGGTTTGTTTTGTGTTTGCTTTTAATTGCTATATCGGTTTCTAGCTAGACTTTTTGTATTTTGTAAAAAGGGTTTGGGTCCTTTAAAACTTGCTTTTACTTAATAAAACATTGTATTTGGTAACCCATAAATCCTCCAAATAGAAGGTAAAATTGGGCAGGAGATGACACCCACAATTCTTCACTACTGCAGTAATAAAGTTGGCTTGTTAAGGCTTACAATTGATCACTTCTGATGCTCTACTCAGTTAAGATTAATAAGGACCATTAGGTCCACCTTATGAAAGGATTTATATAATACAATTAAGTATGTACTCTATTAGGAGTTTTTGCAAAGGACTATTAGGTCCACCCTATTAAAGAATTTAGGACTAATGCACCTATTAGGATGAATTAGTGATTTGATCTCTGATATGCAACTCTAATTTTTGATGAAGACCCTTTGAAGTAAACTGATCACCTTATTGTGATAGATGACTCTGTGTCTTTCCTTGTGTTACTTTTAGCCTTCTAAATATTATGCTCTTCCATATTCACTTGTAGACAATGTTCTTCAACTCTTAGTTCATCACACATATGTCATTTGGATAAAAAAATACCTCATACTTATATCCATCCAAATAATTCCATTATAGGTCAGCTACAACATAAATAGTTCCAAAATAATAATGAAGTTGGCTTAATACTGTAACTTGGACCTATGTGCTAAAATGTTGACACACTTCTATGAATCATTATATCCAAGATTTCTCAAGAATGAGGTCTCAAATGGTGACTCATAGCACTCTATTTATGGAGTGCAAGGGTTTATAATGGAGGCCCTCAGTTTAGACCTAGTTTGTGCCCATGCAAGTATACCATAAAATGAGAGATTCAAAGAGGAAAAGAAAGAGTGCTAGTCTCCATCATCATCAAATATGCATGTAAATGAAAATGGAAGCAATTCTATAACATAACAACGCATGAAAGCAAACTAATCTATGAAAGAAAATGCAAACACAAGATTATTCTATGAAAGGAAATATAAATCTAATCTAACATGCAAGTACAAGAGTAATCTAAATGGATTTTCATGGATGCATGAGAGAAGAAGACAAGAAAAGAGAAGTTGCAATGTCCAAACTCAAGTGCTCAAGCTCTCCTCCAAAATCGCTCTCCAAACCTACAGCATAATAATAAAATCTTGATCTATGAAAATGAGAAGTAGAGGGCTCCTTATAAAGGAAAGAGTGGATAAGAATGCATCCTCAAGAGCAATGTGGGATAAATCTCTAAAAAAACAAGTGAGAGGGAAAAGCCCACCACTTAGAAATATGTGCAAAAAAGGAATCTTTATTTATTTATTTATTTATTTTTTAATTTATTTCCTTTTTTCATCAAAAAGAGAGCTTTAAGTGGGGATTTATTTATTTAATTAAAAGAGGGATTTTCTTTTAATTGAATAAGATAAGATTATTTAATTAAAGGAGAGATTTTAATTAAATAAGGTAAAATTGTTTAATTAAAAGAGAGATTTTAATTAAATAAGGTAAAATTATTTAATTAAAAAGGAGATTTTCTTTTAATTAAATAAGATTATTCTATTTATTAAAAGGGATGTTTTCTTTTAATTAAATAAGATTATGGATGAAATGATCAAACCTTTAGGAATATTGAAATAATTGAATTAATTATGATTTGATCAAGAAAATTGATTTGATTTGAAAATATTGTAAGGTATTGATTCAAGAAATTGATAAATTGATTCCATCATTTGATAAATTGAAGAATGGGGGCCCATAGTCTAAGCAGTCATTTTAGGGTGCATACATTTGCCCCTCTTTGACTAATGTGTGATCTTTATGGGAACACATGCAATCAAAGAATGCAGTTGAAGTGTGAGATTAATTTGAGATCACAAAACAACCCAGACATGTGATTGATAGACAAGAACACATCAAGACAAAGATAAGTTGATTGAAAAAGACAAGGTCAACACCCCTGTAAGTTGGTAATTGACATGTCCAAGATAAGAATCTCAAGCAAGGTTGTCTCAAGCGGAGTAATTGATAGGATTGATAAAGCTAAATAAAGGATTGAAGTTTGATAGGTATTGCTCCCTCTTGATTGAAATTGAAATGAGATAGAGGAGAAACAAAAAATTGATAAATTTGATCAAATTGAACTAAAGATAAGGTTCTTGATGTAAGATGAAAAATATGAGGATCATATAACCAAGGTAGATCATCAAGCATGAAAGATTATGCCCCAAGGTTGAATTAGAAGAAAAGAAGTGGAGTAAAAGTGAATGGAAGATAGAATTTTGGAAGAGGTGGAAAGAAATGGAAAGAAGAAAGAGAATTTTCCTTAAGAAAGAGAATTCCCTTAAGATAGAAAATTTTGATTGAGATCATGAAAGAAGATAAGGAAATGAACATCAAAACATGACCATAGTTGATTAAAAGTGCACAAGGGAGATGAAGGAAAAAAATGCTCTCAAACTCATAATGCAGCCTAAAAATGCAAATTAACATGATGTCTAACAATGCAAGCTACATGAAAATGCAAAGGTGCACTTGCAATAGAGAAACTGTAACATAGAATTTTGTGTTCATCATTCATTAGAGAATGTTAAGGAACTTATTTTCAACATTGGGTCATTATTAACAAACATTAGAAAATTACACAATCATCACTACTCACAAGTGCAACTATTAAGAAATGAATGTGATTTATATCATATTGGAATGTGGAAAGATTCTAACATAAGCATCAAAAACATAAAGGTCGAGATGACTCCAATGTTAGCTTACCCAATTTAATGCAGCAAAACCACACTCACATCAAAACATAGATGACAAGATGACCATAAGAATGGCTATGCAAAAATAGTCAAGGATGATGCCTCAAATCTCCTAAGTGTTTCAACTAGACAACAAGAGACACTCTAGAGTTTCAAGACCACACCCACAAGTAGAATACAAAAAAAAACATGCCCCATGTCCCAAGTCCTCTAGCTATGCATACTAGAGATACTTATTAAATAAGGATTTTCAACAAAAATCAATAATAGTCAACACACAAAGAAAAGATCATGACATAGCTTAAGCATTAAGTGTTGTGTTTAAAAATTTAAGTGTATTAACTGACAATGAGTTTTGAGGATAAGGATTGAATGCTTGCAAGTAGGTAAGATCACATGAAAAAACTGCGTAAGACCAAACTGATAAGTGTTTAAAATCAATCAATGTTAGGGGTTGTATTGAAAAATATAGTTGAGGTGGTGTTAAAAAAAACACCATTTTTGGGAGGTTTCCTAAAGGCTAACGCATCTAAGAGACCAAAGCTAACATAGTTATGCCCCCTAGAAAAAGACAAAGACCAATTCCAAACCAAGGGAACAAGGACAAGACATGATGGAGAAAGGCCAAATGTCGAGGACACGTACTAAGAAACAAGGGTGCAAAGGTCTCAAGTAGTGCCCATTTCCAAGTTTTCACCACTTGGATTTTGTTGCAATTTATTTTTATTATTTTATTTTTTCATTTTTTATTTTTTTATTTTTTTGGAATACAATTTTTTTTTGGAAATACGTCAAAGCACCTATTGCTAGGTTTTCACTAAGATGATCATTTTTTTAGGACATTTTCTAATTTTTAGAATATTTTACAATATATCATTGTTTTTGAATTTTTTAGGATCAATAAGTGTGTACAAAGGATGCCCCCAGACAAAATGGGCATCATGGATAGAACTTCTTTAGGTGCAACATATTGATAGGATCAAGGAGCTACTCTCCCACTACTATAGATAGTAAATAAGCACTAGACCACAAAGTTTTTGTAATGATGTAAGGTCCAAGCCAATTAGGTTCAAATTTTCCCTTTTGATCTCTATGTTGTTGAATCTTAGCATTTTTATGCAGGAAAAGATCTCCCACTTGGAATTATTTAGGGTGAAACCTTTTGTTGAAGGCTTTGGACATGTGCTTTTGATAAATCTTCATATGGTCAAATGATTCTTGATGTTTCTTATCTAGAATTTCTAACTCTTGAAGTCTCATGGCACAATAGTCTTCATCTGTAACTAGATCTTTGAGGGAAACTCTAAGTGAAGGAATCTCAACCTCTAAAGGTTTTGTTTGGTTGACCATTTCATTTTAGGCAATAAATGGAGGACCAATGTTGTTTAATCTTGAAATTCTTGTAGAGTTGTTTAAGGTCTTTATTTTTGAACTGGCCTCTATTGCCATTGATATCCTCAAAAGGCACTCTATATTGACAGATGATATGGTTCAAAATGAATAGAGAGATTGTCTTTCTTGACGCAACAAAAAGTGGATAGCTTCTACCCATTTAGTGAAGTAATCAATAGTAATAATAATAAACTTGTGTCCACTTGATGATTTGGGATGAATCTTCCCAACAAGATCAAAGGCCCAGAGTTAAAATGGCCAATGAGATATAGAACAAATGAGCTCCCTGCCTAGAGCATGTATCAGGTTACCATGTTTTTCACACTTTCATATGACTTTGCAAAAGCTATTGCATCAATATAAATCATAGGCTAATAGTACCCCACCCTAAGAAACCTTTGGGCCATGGAAAGACCATTGGAATGTCCCCACAGATGCCCTTGTGGATGTCAACGAATGCTTGGTTGGATTCTTCCTTTTCTAAGCATCTAAGAAGTGTTCTATCTAGACCCCTCCTATACAAGTCACCAAAGATAAGGGAATGGCAAGAGGCATTTTAGGTAAGGTTTCTACATTCAGGTCAGGTAAAGGTTGTAGGTATAATTCCATCAAGAAGATATGATTAAATAGCATAAGAACAAGATGACTCACAACCAACAAGGGTGCAAATGACATGACTTTCTTAGGAGTTATAGATAGGGTGATCTAGCTCTTCCACCAAGAATTCAAATCTGGATTCATGTTGCTCTAATTGAAGAAGTGAAGAAAGTGTAACCATAGCATCAGTTGCTTTTTTTCTTCCCTATGGATTTGCTAAGATGTGACAAATCTGAAGTATCATTTCGAGGAATCAACCATTTTCTTGTAAGGTACCATTTTCTCATTTTTTGTTTGATATTCATCATTGACTTGGTTGATTATTAGTTGTGAATCCCCATAGATGTGTAACTCTTTGATTCTCCATTCTATGGCCATATTAAGTCCATTTGTTAAAGCTTCATACTCAGTAATGTTGTTTGTAAATGGGAACAATAACTTGTAAGACTTAGGAATCATGTACCCATGAGAAGAAACAAACAACACACCAGCTCCTGAACCATTTTTCATAAATGATCCATCAAAGAACATCTTCCATGTTCTTTCAATCATATACATGAGGTGTTCATCTAGGAAGTCAACTTGAATAGGTGCATTATCTTGTATTGGTAAATCAGCCAATTGATTTGCTATGGGTTGTCCTTTGATTGCTTTACACTCAATGTACTCTATGTCAAACTCTAAAAGGATCATCATCCATTTAGAAAGTTTACCGGTAAGGGCAGCCTTACCTAGTAAATACTTGAGTGGATCTATTTTTCTATGAGGTGTACAGTGTGCACAAGCATGTAATTTTGCAACTTTTGGGAAGAAAACACAACTGCAAGGCAAGCTTTCTCAATGTTGGTGTAGTTAACTTCATATGAAACAAGAGTGTGGCTAATGTAGTATATTGCTCTTTCTTTGCCATGTTCATCAACTTGAGCTAGTAATGCCCCCAAGGAATATTTTATTGCTAAAATGTATAGAATAAGTGGTTTCCCTAGGATAGGAGGCATTAAAATAGGAAGATTTTCCAAGTATTTCTTGATTTGATCTATGCTCTTTTGAAAATCCTCATTCCAACCACATTTGACTCCTTTGTGTAACTTATTTTTGAAAGGTTGAGCTCTATCTACCAATTGTGAAATAAATCTCTTTATGGATTGAAGGCATCCTTGAAGACTCCTCATTTGACAAATATTTCTAGGAGGTGGCATGTCTATGATTTCTTGGACTTTTTAGGGTCTACCTCTATTCCTCTTTCTAAAATGATGAATCCTAGTATTTTTCCAGAGGTAACTCCAAATGCACACTTTTTAGGATTCAACCTTAATTGAAATTGTTCCATGCGATCTAGAATGACTTCTAAATCATCTAAGTGTGTGTCTCTTTTCTTAGACTTGGCCAAGGTGTCATCCACATGATCTTCCATGTTTTTATGCATCATGTCATGAAAAATAGTGGTCATACCCCATTGATAGGTGGCCCCTACATTTTTTAATCTAAAAGGTATAGCATTCCAACAATAGGTACCCCATGCACAAGTGAATGCAGTCTTTTGTTGATCTTCAGGAGCTATCTTAATCTGATTGTATCCAGAAAAACCATCCATCAAGGAATAAATCTCATAATCTACAGCCATATCCACTATCATGTCTATGTTTGGAAGTGGAAAATCATCTTTTGGGAAAGCTTTGTTAAGATCTCAAAAATTTGTGCATACATGAATGGATTTTTCATGTTTAGATATAGGTACTATGTTTGAGACCCATTTTGCATAAGCCATAGCTCTATAAATTTAGCACTCAATAGTTTTTCAAATTATTCTTTGAATAGGAGAGCTATGTGAGGATGCATCTTTCAGATTTTTTGTATAACCAGTTTGACACCCAGAGCTATGGACAAGAGATGCATGATAAGATTAGTGTCCAACTCTAGCATATCTGAATAAGTCCATGCAAAGTTGATCTTCTTTTTCTATAAGAACTTAGTATAAGCTTCTTTTTCTTGTGGTGATAAGGACTAAGCCAAGTGTACTATCTATGGAGCCTTGTCTATACCCAAATTGACTACTTGTGTTGGTTTAATAAGCACTAAAGATATATCTTGAAAGTAGCTAGGGAGACGATTAAGTACCTCATCCTTAGGCACCTTAGAGAGGTTTTCACCCTTGGATTTTTCATTTCTTTTTATTTTATTTTGGTTCTAACACCATCATATAGTGGTTTTTGCCATCAGAACTTCTATTCTTTTTATTTTCTTTTCTTTTTATTTTGTGACTAAGGTACTTGATGTCTAGCTCTATCATTCTGGTAGTCAGTTCACTTTTGGAAGAGACTATAGGTTCAATGGCATTCAAGTAGCATGCTATCTCATAATCATTTTGAAATATTAAGAGCTTAGTTTCTTGATAATGTTGGGACCAATCAATTAGGTTAGGATGAACAAGAGGTAAGTCAATGACCAGTTCAAGGTTGTAAATGTGACTAATATCATGTCTAGTGACTGAAGAGTTAGAGTTCATCAAGTATCCCTCTAAATTACCTAAATTGGGATTTTTCCTAACAAGTGAAGAATTGTCCACTAAGGAAACATGTGGGTTCAAATCTTCTAATCCTACACATGACTCATCGACTACCTCAAGTTGAGAACTATAAGTTTGGATGACATAAACATCCATGTCAATTGTGCAAGGCTCTAAGAAGGAGTCTCACTCATACTCATATGAACATGTTTTTGGAACTTCGACTAAGATGTTTACACCATGAAGATTTGAGACATCTTGATGTGGAAGTTATAATGTCATTAAGGGTAATGCCTTCTCTTTCCATCAAATGAACAAGATTTTTTCATTGACATTGTTTGATAGGATCTTCTACATCTGATTCATCTTGCTCTAAGGTTACAACTATCTCATGAGTGGCTAGACTATCTGAATCTCCCCAAAGGAGATTAGTGGAAGGGACCCAATCTTCATACATATCTTGTTGGTTTATCAAATTAGGTATGTATTCTAGTTCATCTTCACTATCTGACTCATCAAGAATAGGAGTAGTGTTCATGTTATGGTTCACAAATCCTAGGCCAACCTTCTTAGACTTGAGTCCAAAAAGAGCATGATCAAGGGGTTCAGCTCTAGCATCCAATCTATGACTAACAGGGACATGTCTATGATATCCCATATGTTTGAAAAAATTATACCCTCTTCCATAAGCCTTAGGAGAGGGAGAAAATTTCTCATTTTGCATGTATTTCTCTTCTCTAAAAATCCAGTCTCTAATAGTTGTCTCTTCTTTGTCATCTTGAATATGCATTGAAGACTCAACAAACATGCCAAATAAAGTTATAGTTGCAAAGGAAGGTTTCATTTATTGTGAATTCTTACCATAATACCTAGGTAAAATTGGTAGTTTTGTGAGGAAGTTGAGTCAATACTCCCCATGCCAAGGTCTACTGACTTAAACTTGTCTTTATATTGAGCTAAGGTTGCATCAAAGTCTTTTGGTTCTCTATTTAGGGGAACATGAGCAATCATTGAAATTGAGTTAACAGATAAAGTGTTATCCTCAGGTACAAAAATTTTTATTCCATTGTAAGGGAACTTAACACACTAATGATAGGTAGATGGTACTACTTACATATTGTGAATCCATGGTCTACTGAGTAAGATATTGTATGCAAGGGGACTAGTGTCAACCACTTGGAATAAAATATCTTTTTTAATAGGGCCAATCCTAAATAGAAGGATGGCCAACC
This sequence comes from Cupressus sempervirens, assembly GCA_028749045.1. Taxonomy (NCBI): domain Eukaryota; kingdom Viridiplantae; phylum Streptophyta; class Pinopsida; order Cupressales; family Cupressaceae; genus Cupressus; species Cupressus sempervirens. The sequence continues at coordinate 395,882,307 of CM053788.1, forward strand.
CTTTGGAACTTATTTATGCCTCATCATAGGCTTTGATAGTGATCTTTTTTTTTGGTCTCTATGGTTTTTTTAGAATAACCCAACTCCTTAAAAATACTCAAGGAAAAAATATTAAGCCTAGCACCCCCATCTATCAACATGCACCTAACATGGGTTTTGTGGATCATGACCTCAATATGAAGAGTGAGATTGTGTGGGTGGCTCAAAGCTTTATCAGCATCCTCCAAAAAGGTAAGGTAATGAGGGCTAGCAATATGGTTAACCATGTTTTGGAACCGATCAACATCTAAGTTTTTGGGGTTATTTATTGTGTGCAAAGCATCCTCCAGGACTTTGTGTGTCTTGGGTGTAGAAGTTGATGAAAGATCAACCCCACAACTCCCAAGAATCACCTACATGCAAACACCTATCATGGAAAGAGAGAATAAAATACTATGGAGATTGGAATTCCCAGATTGATAGATGAGACATTCTTGAAGAGAAAAAAGAGAGATTACTATTATCAAAAGTGAATGAATAAAATTACAAAGAGATCAATCCTTATAAAAGGAGATCAAAACTTGGAAGGATAACCCAAAAAGATACAAAGGGTAATCTAAAAGGTAAAATCTATTTAATAATTACTAATTAATTATTAAATAGAGAATGAAAAAAGTGCATAAAGCAAAATCTTAAGAAGGGAGAATAGGTAATTTAATTAATGAAATTAAATTAACCTTTTTCTCTAACACCCCCCCTTAAGATGAGCAACAATGCAGTTACAAACAATGTTGAAAGAGCATGGAAACTACAATGCAATGTTGAAAGAAAACTTGGGTCCTAGCAACAAGGCCTGTTAAGGTACCCAATCATAACAAAATCTCTATGAAACAGAGAAATAGAGATAACCTAGTGGGAAAAACTCTACTCCAGAAAGAGATAGTTGAAAACCTAGTGAAGGACTGCAGAAGCCTCTAACTAAAGGAATGTTCCAAAAAATAGGAACAAAGAGAAATTATGAAGAAACATCAGTGAAACATGAAGAAGTTGCAAAATCTATCAAAAAGAAATTGTTGATCTATAGAACCTCATTTAAAATAGAACCTAGCCAAGTAGAGAAGACTATAATCTACATCAAATCAGGAGGCAAACAAAGGCAAACAACTAAACTCAAAAATATAGATGGCATAAAACACCAAAGCCTGCAGAGTTGATCAATTGAACCAAGGAAGCATGAGAAACAATAGAAGACCCCCCCCCCCATTGCAGCCAAGGGTGAGGTGACAGGCAACTAAGAAAGTGGGCCAATATCTTCTGCAAAATAGAAAGAACCAAGAACATTGAGAGTGAGGAAGAGGTACAGACACCTATAAAGGCATGTGTCATCGACACATCATGGGGCTAATGTCATGTAAGGGACACTCACTTGACAAAGGAAGAGGGTGCTAAAAGGCAAACAACTATCCCCCATGGCACTTTATAATGTAGTGTGAGTACAATAAGTCACAATGATGAAAAAGATCTTAAAAATGCAAGGAGTGGCACTTTATCTTAGTGTGTTTGCATAAACATGCTTACAAATGATATCAATAATGATTAAAAAGATAAAAGGGTTGTTACAATAGATAGTACAGCCCAAAAGAAGAGATCCCATGCCACAAAAATGATCCTCAAACCTTAAACATCCAAGATATCCACCATAGTGCAATAAAGAAAGAAACATGATAGAAAGAGAATGGAGTAGAACCTGGAAGAAAAATTAGAATTTCTAAAAAGAGGATTGAATTGGCTTTCCAAAAATATAACATTTTTGAAAAATAGAGTTGGCATGCTCAAGATATGCCCTCCAGAGTGAAAAACATAACACCTAGATTTGACTACCCAAATAGGAAACCAAACTATATCAAAACTCCAAATAATCTACACCATCATGAAGAGCTTAGAATCTACTTTCCAGTGCTTCTTTTAGATCAAAAAATGGAGTTCAGATGAACAAGTTATGACCAAAAAATCATGGAAGACAAACCAAATCATAGAAGAGATGGTTTGAAGGTCGTCAAATTTTGGCTCCAAAATTGCTGATGTCACACCTACAGCTATCAAACCTATTGCATCAGTACTTAGACTAACATGCGTCAATACCTTGCTGACATATGCATCCTTAATGTTACAAGCATCACATGCTTTTCTTTTCTTTTTAAATGCAAGTATTTTTTGAAACTTTTTTTTTTTTTGGAAAAACATGCGTTTCTTTTTTTAAGTGGCATCTTTTTTTTCTTCTTTTTTTAATAACTACAAAAAATCATCGTCTTGTGAAGCGTGCCCAAATTTGAGAGCAATTTTTGTGCCTCAAATTTCAACTGTGTCCAAATTGGACAAATTTTATATAGAAATAGGGGTTGTTGGGTGCTACAAATCTAATGGAGAGGTTTTTTTGGGCTCAAAATACATCAAAAAAAGTGACCCCCCTTAGAACCCTCTAAAAAAAAAATTTTAAAGAATGGATCTGAAAGCCAAGAAAAATCTCTCATAAACTGAATAGGGGCATGAAGATCTGGAGCTCTAATACCATGTAGAAGTTGATAAAAGTTCAACACCGTAGCTCCCAAGAATCACCTGCATGCAAACACCTATCACAGAAAGAGAGAATAAAAATACTAAAGAGGTTGAAATTCCCAGATTGATAAATGAGACATTCTTGATGAGCAAAAGGAGAGATTTCTATAATCAAAAGTGAATGAATAAAATTACAAAGAGATCAATCCTTATAAAAGGAGATCAAAACCACAATGTGTAACCTAAAAAATTACAAAGGGTAACCTAAGAGGTAAAATCTATTTAATAATTACTAATTAATTATTAAATAGAGAATGCAAAAATTTCATAAAGTGAAATCTTAAGAAGGGAGAAAAGGTAATTTAATTAATGAAATTAAATTAATATTTTTCTCTAACACTAGGGACAACTCTAAGAGCTCAAAGATCAAAATTTTAGTTGGAGTTCTTTGCAACCGATCGACAAGATTATAGCTCAACTTAGGATTGACTATTAGTTTTGAGGTGACATTCTTGGATGCCACTTGCTTTGGTTTACTTGGTTGGCCTAAACTAGGTCCTTTAATGATTATGGGACCTTGACTTTGTGTGACAGCATTGAGAGTTTGAGATGACATTTTAGAGTTAGGATCCCTTAGCACCACAATTAGTTCTTCATCAAAGATAGGAGAAGAGTCTATTTCTAAGTCATAACCATAGGGATTTGTACCCCTCATCATGTTGATGTTTTCTTCTATGAATTCAAGCATGTTGATAGTATTCTTTACATCTATGTAAGTGTGATTGACCTCAACCTTGCCATTCTTAAATTTAGAGGTTTCCCCCTTCTCTTTCTCATACTTGGGCAAAGGTTCTTTGAATGCCTTATGATCGGCATTGGTGTTCAATCTATCTACCTTAAGTTTTCCATTCTTAATGAGATCTTGGATTATATCTTTGAGTTTCCAATAGTTTTCAATATCATGTCCAATGCCATTGTGAAACTCACAAAAGGCTTTCTCATCCCACCAATGTGGCTTAACATTAGGTATATAATACTTTGCAGGATCTTGAGGATGCATAAGGTTTTTAGCAATGAGTATTTTCAAGACATCCACATATGAATCACCAAGTTTTGAAAATTGATGTCTCTCTTTCTTAGGCCTATCTTGGTATCTTGGCTTGTTCTCTTGTTGATTAGATGCATTGAGTTTCATGGCTTAAATAACACTAAGACAAGTGGAGAACATCTTGATCATTGGGTTTGGAGGAGTCCACAACTCCATCACTGACCACTTGTTTGTTCATATTCCAATGTGAGTTCTTTCCTTGATCCTTGTTTGGGTTATTATTTTGACCACTATTGTTGTTGTTTCAATGTTTGGTTAGAATTCCTTGTTCTTCAAAACATCCTCAATCCTACATGTGGTTCAACCATGGTGTCAAAGGAATCAAAAACCATCTTCCTAACTTCATACCACATTTTGGGAACCAAGTTGCTAACAAGGATGTCAATCTTCTCATTTTCGGAGATGGTCCTAGAGTAGTGAGAGAATTATCATCTCCACCTTTGCAAGAAAGTGATAAAGGATTCCCCTTGATTTTTCTTTAAGTTGCATAAATCTAACATGGTGATAGATCTTGAAAGGTTATATGCAAAGTGTTGGACAAATATATGGACAAGCTCTTTGAAAGTCTTAATGGGAGGAGTTATGTTGGTGAACCATTCCATCACTTGACCTTTAAGACTCCTTGGGAACAATCTCATGAGGTATAAATCATCTTGATGGAACTCAAAACTCATGACATAGAATCTATGCACATGATCATGTGGATCTCCATTCTCATCATACTTATCATATTGAGGGATCTTAACCTTTCTAGGGAAGTCTTTCATGTTAACACTTTTGTGAAAAGGATTATGACAAGTTGAATTAAGTGAGAAATAACTCATGGATTCCAACATCTTTTCTATCATACTCTAAATTTTTTTGATCTCTTCTTCTTGATATGGACCTTGCTTCTTAATCTTCTTGTCCACATCAAATTTGTAGGGGACTGTAGCACCCTTGTTGATTAAACTCTCTAGAAACTTGTCTTTTTTTTGCTTTAAGTATCTCTCCACATATTGTTAGAAGAGTGGTTCTTGTTATATCTTCATGAAGTCTTGGGAGTTGAGATCAAAACTTGAGCTACTACCCCCATATTGTGAATCATGATGAGCATGTTGTGAAGGTTGTCTTCAATTCCTTAGAGGTGTTTGTCTCCTATAATGATCATGTCTTGAAGTCCTTATTCCTCTAGGGCTAGGAGATTATGAAGGTGTTCTTGAACATCTTCCACTTCATGGAGTCTTAGGAGGGGTGGATGGAGGAGAGTTGTTTCCACCATCAATAAGTGTGTTGTTAAATTGATCATTAAGTTGTTGAGCCAAGAGTTTATCTTGCTCCTCCTGGTGGGATTTCCTTTCTATCTCCAACAAAGTTTTTCTCTCTAACTCTAGAAGTCTAAATTGTTCTTCCTTTTCAGCTTATTCATCTAGGAAGGTTTTCTTTTCATGCTCAATTTTTTTATGTCTTTCACTCGTGTATCTTGAAGTTGTTTTGAGTGATCAACTTGGTCTTAAATATCTAAACAAGTCATTAGTGTATGTTGCATTCACATGAGTGCCATTATAAGGTTCATCATCTTGGTCTTCATGTTGTGATTTTTCTTCTTGATAGGCTTGCCTCTTATCTCTTTTTTCCCTTTGGTGTGCATCCAGATATCTAGCTAAGATTAGGTCGAGATTAGGTGTGAGACTGATCAATTTTCGTAGGAGGAGCTGTCAAAAAAAATAGTATCTCTATGTTTTTCAAATATTTCATCAAGGCATTTATCCATTTCTTCACTCTCTCATTGAGTCATTGTGTAAATCATATCCATATCCAAGTGACAAGATGCTAAGGGTGTACTCAACTCACTAAGGTTACTCTTGGGATCATACCAAACTTTTGAGTTGTTCTCGGGTGATAGATCAAATATGGGTTCTTTTCCTCTATGTTTTTGGAGAGTTTGAACTAAAGGTAATTGGTTAAAGATAACTTGAGGTCTCTTTCCTTGATCTACTTGATATCTTTTTGTAACAAGCATGAAAGAAAAGGTACTAGGTGATAGGATGATCCTAAGAAACATTGATACCAAACCAAGATAGTAAAAGCACTCATTTGTCTGAAATATTGGTGATAAGATAGAACTTTGCAAGAGGCATAAACCAACACTGCCACAAAGGTGCCCACTTAACGGGTGAATACCCTAACACATGTGAATCAAGAGGATGATTTACTTAAGTTATATTTATTGAATTTGAATTTTTATGGAAGTGAATGGACAAGAGATTACCAAGACTCTCCAAGCATGTTATAAAAGGATCCAAAGGTTTATCTTCTCAACAAAGATGGTTTCTAGCTCACCAATTCCAAGCTAGGTCACCCATGAAATCAAATATTACTAGTTCAAGAGGTAAAAATGAAAGAATCCAAATTACAAATAGACTTCTAACAATAGGGTAAGTGACGTGATCTGACCTAGATTGACCGAGGAAGACCAAAACTAACAGGATAGAAAATTGAGCAAGTTAAAAAGTTAGTTTTCAACTTGAGAACTCAGTTTTTTGTTTATTTTAGTTGACTAGATGCATTAAAATATTTTTAGCATTAATCAGGTACACAAGATAGCAATCAAGGAGTTCAAGAAAATAATTATCTTCAAACAATGAGCAAGGGACAAAGCAACCTTGCACATGAACAAGAATAGTGGCACAGCCTTCTGTGTTAGTTTGTGGTGACTAATCAGTGAAGTACTCTACATACTTCATAATTCTTTGGGAAAAAAATTAGGCCCTATTTTATTGTGAATATTTTATTAGTAATGTTGGGTCATCATCTTGTAATTAAATACAACCCTAAAGTGGTAAAAATACTTGTATAAAAGAGATTATGGTTAGGGATTTTTTTCATTAAGGTGTGATGTGAAAATTGCTTCTTGTGGCAGTATTGAGCTATAAGGGATTACGGATTGTAATCAGGTTGTAATCACTGGATCATAATAATATTGGATTTTTTTTTTGGTGGATGTAGCCCAAGGTTTGGGTCAAGCACATTAAATCTTGGTATCTTGTGTTCTCTTCTGTGTGATCTATTATTTTCTTATTTTCTTTTAGATTATGGTAAAAGCAAGTTTTGAAGGGACCTGAAACCCTTTACAAAAAGCTAAAGATAAATATTAAAGCACCACCAAATTTTACAAGGACCTGAAACCTAAAGTTTAAAACATCAAAACCAAATTTTACAAGGACTTGAAACCAAAAGTTTAAACCATAAAAAGCAACCAAGTTTTACAAGGACCTGGAACCTAGAGTTTAAACAAGCTAGAAAGCAAGAAGTAAGAGCTAGAAAAATCATCCAGACCAGCAACCACCACCTATAGCAACTCTTTGATAATGTTCACCACCTCTTTACCTACTTCTACAGAACTATGGATTATGTCAGCTAGAGTAAGAACAGGAGCCCGAAGACCCTCAGCAACCTTTTTCCTTATGCTCTTCCTAATTCTCTTACTAGTTCCTCTTAGGCTCCCCATTCTTGCATTACCAAGAGACATTGTCTCCTCATTACTCTTCTTACCCAGACTAGCCACTATAGCACACATAGTAGAAGTGACCTATTCCATTTTTTGACCACTTTCCTTTATTAAGTAACAAAGCTTTTGCTCATATTCTTTAAGCTTTTTAGGGATGTTACCAATTTGCACTTCCATCTAAGCTCTCTTAATGCATTCAACTTCTAATTCTTTCTGCATAACCCCCATTTCCTTCTTGAGAAACATTATTTCATTATATAGCGAAGAATCACCATGAAGGGAAGTCTCTTCTTTAAGCTTAGTAGTCTGAAGAAAGGAAAGCTTAGCATCTTGAGATTCATCCCTCCTATCAACCACATCCCTAGGCTCAAAACCAACCACAGTAGTCACAATATTTTTTATATTGTTTATATCTACATGTAATTGTTATTTTTGTTTGAGGTTAATCATAACATTCTACTCCCTAGGGACTCTACTTGTGTATGCTCTCAAAATGTTTTTCAGTCACAAACAGTCCTAGAAAAGGAAAAAAATTCTTACACTATGGTTTGTAGTAATGGTCAACTCTATAACTCTTGCAATCTCAAGAGGGTGAAATCCAATCCCAGTGCACTAAGGTTTTGACATAGTCTGAGAATTTAACCAATAAACAGATGCTGAGGAGATCTAACAGTCCAACAAGAGACCACACCTATGGAGATTTCTTCTATAAGGATATTTATATAGTGATTGTTTCTCCATGGTAGATATGGCTAATATCACTCGAGATTCTATCCACATATTTAACCCAATAAAGCAAATGTCCACTATGGTTAACCCTCTCTAACAAGTAAGACTCACAACATGGACCAGATGGGGACTTGGTTCAGATTCAAAGGTTTTAAGTTTCTGATGCTCCCAAAGGGAACAGAGCATAATCCTCTAGCCTCTTCACCTCACCAAAATACAACAAACAAATTAATTGACCTGCTAAGTTGCCAATACTAACTCAACAAAGTTTGTCTACTGGCAACGATTTATGTTTCTCTCAAGAGAGAACATACTGTCAGTTGCCAAAGACTCGACAATGTTTGAGCCTAGAGTTGATCATCACCTTCCCTACCTACAAGTGGTTCTATTGTCAAGAAGATCTTGAATCCCACTCTATTAAGATCCACATATAGTATTCGTAGGGCCTAATTACTATGTGTAACAGATATGCAAGAAAATAAGTCTATCTTTGTTCTTTTAGAGCAGAAATCAAAATGTGATCTATGAAGACAGGAAATCACTAAAGTAAGACAAGCAAGAGGTTCACTTTAATCAAATGAAACCAAATGTTATAGAGCTTTAAATAGAATACCTAGTAATACATGCAATGTGCTTAGTAGATTTTACCTCATTTTTGTTTTTTTGGAGCATTTTTGCACAAGCAGGACAAGCAAACAAGTAGACAAGATATGCAATGTATACTCAAGTTATGCAAACCCTAGGATTAGATCTAAAAAATCAATTATTAGGATCAATAATAACTAGTAGATAATCCAAATGACAACTCATATCATGCATTGAACCATGTGAAAAACATGTGCAAGTCAATCATTAAATGCCTTTTTTTTAATTTTGATTTTTGACCTAGTCAACAAGATTGGACCTATATGACATGAATTAGGATCCCAAACCCTACATGCAGAAAAGAGACCCCTATTAAAAAATAAATAAATTTCCAAAAATGTTAGAATTTTAAAAAGATTTTTTCATTTGTGCCCTAGGGAATTGTTTTCCCAAAATAGACTAGTTCTCATAAATCGACCAAATGAGCTATAATATTGAATCCAAATTTAAAACACAAAGAATGGACTCCCTGTATAATTTAAAGACCTTTCTAAAAAATGTTGATTTGCACCAAAAATTTATTTATTTTAAAATAAAAAAAAGATAAAATTATAAAAATTCACAATATCTCAAAAAAATTGGATGTTCTACTAGAGTTTCTCTGATATGTCGCCAACCTGCAAAAATAATTTTAAACTGAACCTTTAAGTTGTTTGGTAGATATGATCAAATCTTTAAAATTATAGGATTTTCATCTCTAGACAAATCTGCAAAAGGGGATTACCTCTAAAAATAACCAAAACTAGCATCTAAAGGTGGATTGTCCCATGGTGGGCACCAAAAATGAGTGCTAAAACATTGACATATTTCTATGAATCATTATATCCAAATTTTCTCAAGAATGAGGTCTCAAATGGTGACTCACAGCTCTCTATTCATGTAGTGCAAGGATTTGTAATAGAGTCCCTCAGTTTAGACCTAGTTTGTGCCCATGCAAGTACACCATAAAATGAGAGATTCAAAGAGGAAAAAAAAGAGTGCTAGTCTCCATGATCATCAAATATGCATGCAAATGAAAATGGAAGCTATTCTATATGATAACAACACATGAAAGAAAACTAATCTATGAAAGGAAATGCAAATGTAAGATTATTCTATGAAAGAAAATATAAATCTAATCTAGTATGCAAGTGCAAGAGTAATCTAAATAGATTGACATGGATGCATGAGAGAAGAAGACAAGAAAAGAGAAGTTGCAATGTCCAAGCTGAAGTGCTCAAGCTCTCCTACAATATTGCTCTCCAAACTTGCAATATAACAATAAAATCTTGATCTATGAAAATGAGAAGGAGAGGACTCCTTATAAAGGAAAGTGTGAAGAGGAATGCATCCTCAAGAGAAATGTGGGATAAATTCCTAAAAAGGAAAGCAAGAGGAAAAAACCTACCACTTAGAAATATGTGCAAAAAAGGAATCTTTATTTATTTTTATTTAATTTATTTCCTTTTTCATCAAAAAGAGAGATTTAAGTGGAGATTTATTTATTTAATTAAAAGAGGGATTTTCTTTTAATTGAATAAGATAAGATTATTTAATTAAAAGAGAGAATTTAATTAAATAAGATAAAATTAATTAATTAAAAGAGAGATTTTTTTAATTAAATAATATTATTAAATTTATTAAAAGGGATGTTTTCTTTTGTTAAATAAGATTATTGATGAAATGATCAAACCTTAGGAAATATTGAAATAATTGAATTAATTACGATTTGATCTAGAAAAATGATTTGAATTGAAAATATTGTAAGGCATTGATTTAGGAAATTGATAAATTGATTACATCATTTGATAAATTGAAGAATGGGGGCCCATAGTCTAGGAGACCATTTTAGGGTGCATACATGACCCAATGGCTTACTCAGGCACTAGTACATTTGGGTTCATTTTTTGACCTTTATTGGTCGAATTTTTGACCAAATTTCAACCAAATTCGACCAAACCATTGGTTGAAATTTTTCTAGTCAAAATTTTGACCAACATACTGGTTGGTAAAAATTTTGACCAATGAAGGTAGAAATTTCGACCAACAAAGGTAGGAAAAAATTCAGGTGTTGGTGGAAATTTTGACCAATGAAGGTAGAAAATTTTGACCAATGAAGGTAGAAATTTCGACCAACAAAGGTAGGAAAAAAATTAGGCATTGGTGGAAATTTCGACCAATGAAGGTAGAAATTTTTGACCAATGAAGGTAGAAATTTCCACCAACAAAGGTAGAAAAAACCTAGGTGTTGGTGGAAATTTCGACCAATGAAGGTAGAAATTTCCACCAACAAAGGTGGAAAAAAATCTAAGCATTGGTGGAAATTTTGAACAATGAAGGTGGAAATTTCGACCAACAGCTAGGTGTAAAAAAAATTTCAAGCATTCTCTAAAACAGTTCACATGCCTTGCGTATGATATAACATTTTGCATGCATCCTACACTCTCTCATCCGGCTGATGATGGATGATGCAGAGTGATCTGAAACCATGATTCTAAAAAATACGCACAATCAAATCCAAAATGAACTTGCACTACAAATGGATTGTGGAAATCTGATATTGTTAATTTTGCATGCATGTCTACTAGGACAAATATATGTTTAAGTTGTGATTGTCCTGGTAAACATGCATGCAAAATTACCAATATCAGATTTCCACAATCCATTTGTAGTGCAAGTTCATTTTGGATTTTATTGTGTCTATTTTTTAGAATCATGGTTTTAGATCACTCTGCATAATCCATCATCTGCCGGATGAGAGAGTGCAGGATGCATGCAAAATGTCATATCATACGCAAGGCATGTGAACTATTTTATAGAATGCCTAAAAAACACTGACAGTAACTAATATGAAGAATATATAATTAGTTATATGATTGAGACAAATCATGTAGATTGTATGAAGGCAGTCCATGGCTGACAGGGCCCACCAAAAGATAAAACATATGATAAAAAGACTTATTTTCATGTTTTGAACATATGGGGTACACATAACATGACTTATTATTGCATAATTCAACTAAGTTTAGTTAATTTCCATAGGGATTGTCCCCATTTAATGGTGAATTTTTTGCCACATTTCAAGCCTTTGGATTATATAAAGAAATGGATAGCATGAAAAGTTTAAGTAATGTCAAGCCATTCATTTACTTGATATGTAATGTGAATAGAACTATTATGTTGCTCAACAACAACCACCAAATAAAATTATCATCATGTACCCAAAAAGGGATGGATGGAATGTCAAAACTGATCTCCAACTAACTACTATCACCATCCCTCTATATTATAAGTTATAGTGGTGCTCTAGATTTTCTCTATTCCATCATACACTTTACCATAGTCCATATCAACAAGGTCAAAGAGATCTATTTCATTTGACTGATATGTGGAAGACCTTGATGTTGAGAAGTTGTGTGATTCACATGGAGTGGAAGGTGTTTTGACCGCTTGGAAGGAAGCTTCATCTCTTTTACTGACTTCTTTATTTTTACTTGGAGAAGCATATTGCTTTGAATTGTCCCCATGGCTCCTTGTAGATGATGCCAAGACTATCCTTGCTATTTTCTTCTGCCATAACATAATGTTTACAAAGTGTTAGAATTGTCTCTAGATGAAAAGAAATTGTAGAGGCTCAATTGACATGTGATCTTAGTTAATGTAGAAGATAGATTATGAAATATCATCTGAAATGTTGATACAAAAGTCTTCCTAAAACAAAAATGTAAACCATATCAATCCTAAAAATGATTTATATCATTAATCAATGTAAAAGAGAGTAGAAATAAATCATAACTGATACTTGAAATGTGAACATTGTAGGCATTTGATCCTTTGAAATGAACATGTTCTCCTAATGAAGACTTAAACTAGTCTGGATCCCTGTAGAAACACATGACATGTAATTGAATGGATAAAAATTTATGGTACAAGCACTTGAAACACTTAGACTGGATACTACAGCTCAAGTGCCAAGGTCTTGAAAAATGTTGAACACATTTACTTATTGGTGAAGTCTATATGCAACATCAAGCAAAAATTTGTTATATGGTGCAACACATTCACTCAAAGCCAGTGATCAGAACAACAATCATCTTATAGAAGGATACCGATCATATTAAAATTGCATAAGATTAATGTTAAAATTTTCCATCTTCCAGCTAAAATCATCTATTTAGCAAGAAAAACTCTTTACTATTTTTCCCATTGTTCTTTGCAGCATCAAGTTTTATTTTAACTATTCTATGTGGAAAAAATGTAATATGGAGAACAGTTTATGTTCTACCAATAGGTTCCATATAAATAAATGTCAAGGATTTTATATTATTCCAATCTAAACTAATTAGAAATTTTACCTCAAAGTTTTGCAGATCTATCTCCAACTAGGTGGAAGCTATGTAACAGACCAGTTAGAGCTAAAGCAAGCTGCCATATTAAGATGTTGAGGAAGATGTTGTACCTATATCACTGGGAGCTTGTGTGTCTTCCTCATTACATGCTTGGGCTGAATATGTGACTGTAGAATCACATGTCTCACCTATTAAAAAAATATAGTACATCAACATGAAAAGAAGGCTTTCGTCTTCTGACAATACATTTAATGAATTGAACATCTCAATTGCAACAGCACAGTTTTGAGGGTTACATCCCAAATGATCTGGCTAGAACTTGTGTTCCAGGCCTAGATGCTACAAATAATAACCTATGATGCCTTAATCTATACACAATGTCTTTCTAGTTTCTTTCTACTCATACACCCATTTCATTTCATATGATCATCTAAAAATTGTGTCACTCTAAGCTCTCAACTATTTACTCTTGATTGATCATCTGATAACTATTGAATGAGAGCTTTGGGATAATCTCTAGGCATCCATCAAAGCATAAAGGATTTTTTCAGACGGTGTAGATGAAGTAGTAGCATTTGCCTTGGGAGACATGCTTGCAAAATGGAAGCATAGATAAGTCATGTGAACTGTTTGACAGGATGCTTGAATTTCATGTGGTCATGAAAAGTCATGGTTGTTGAATATGCACAAAATAGATATATTGAGAGAATATATTTGTTTAACTTGCAACTACCCTGGTAGACATGCATGCAAAATGTGGAATCCTAGACGAATAGTTCAACTAAATCCTCCTCCTGGAAGAAGGCTACAACAAATACATAGTTCAATTGAATGGTCTATAGATACCATCAAGATTAGCATTTTGAACAATCCATCAGGATCCTATTATGCACTGGCCACTATTCTTAGATGATTTGTAGTCATATGTGTCATGTCTGTGGCATCACATCTCACCACACTTAATTGTTATATAAATTTTTATGTCTCTACCAATAGGCATATTCAACCTACAATAAGTTTGTGATAGCTAATATTGAAAATCTCTTATTGTAGTTTTGAAATAAAAGCTCCACTAAGTAGCCAACAACATTTCATCCATCTTTTATATAATATTGAGCACCACATTTATCACATGTGTTTTCTATCTCAAGGAGCTTAACTAGACTAGTATTAGGTTGATGATGGCCTAATACTACCTTGTTAAGATCCTCAAGACAAGACACATCGACTCTGAGCAGAAAGCATCCTAATAAATTAAAATTGAGGAATAATTAGTGAAGCTAGAATTCAAGTATTAAAAGGGAATGGAATAAAATATTTAATTTCTTACCAGTTCATGTTTTCTGATTCTGCACTGTTCTTTAAAATCCATTTTTCTACTATCTCACAATCAACTAGACGATGAGCTTCCTCAGAGCACTGAAGAGGTTTCAGTCAAAATTTTAAACTATTTAAGTTTTAATACAATATTAGAATCAAGCAAGCAAAAGTTTTTTATATGGTGCAACACATTCACTCAAAGCCAGTGATCAGAACAACAATCATCTTATAGAAGGATACCGGTCACATTAAAATTGCATAAGATTAATGTTAAAATTTGCCATCTTCCAGCTAAAATCATCTATTTAGCAAGAAAAACTCTTTACTATTTTTCCCATTGTTCTTTGCAGCATCAAGTTTTATTTTAACTATTATATGTGGAAAAAATGTAATATGGAGAACAGTTTATGTTCTACCAACAGGTTCCATATAAATAAATGTCAAGGATTTTATATTATTCCAATCTAAACTGATTAGAAAGTTTACCTCAAAGTTTTTCAGATCTATCTCCGACCAGGTGGAAGCTATGTAATAGACTAGTTAGAGCTAAAACAAGCTGCCATATTAAGATGTTGAGGAAGATGTTGTACCTCTATCACTTGGAGCTTGTGTGTCTTCCTCATTACATGCTTGGGCTGAATATGTGACTGTAGAATCACATGTCTCACCTATTAAAAAAATATAGTACATCAGCATGGAAAGAAGGCTTCCATCTTCTGACAATGCATTTAATGAATTGAACATCTCAATTGCAACCAGCATAGTTTTGAGGGCTACGTACCAAATGATCTGGCTAGAACTTGTGTTCCAAGCCTAGATGCTACAAATAATTGCCTTCATCTATACACAATGTCTTTCTAGTTTCTTTCTACTCACACGCCCATTTCATTTCATATGATCATCTGAAAATTTTGTCACTCTAAGCTCTCAACTATTTCCTCTTGATTGATCATCTGATAACTGTTGAATGAGAGCTTTGGGATAATCTATAAGCATCCATCAAAGCATAAAGGATTTTGTCAGACGGTGTAGATGAAGTAGTAGCATTTGCCTTGGGAGACATGCTTGCAAAATGGAAGCATAGATAAGTCATGTGAATTGTTTGACAGGATGCTTGAATGTAATGTGGTCATCAAAAGTCATGGTTGTTGAATATGCACCAAATAGATATATTGAGAGAATATATTTGTTTAACTTGCAACTACCCTGGTAGACATGCATGTAAAATGTGGAATCCTAGACGAATAGTTCAACTAAATCCTCCTCCTAGAAGAAGGCTACAACAAATACATAGTTCAATTGAATGGTCTATAGATACCATCAGGATTAGCATTTTGAACAATCCATCAGGATCATATTATGTATTGGCCACTATTCTTAGATGATTTGTAGTCATATGTGTCATGTTTGTGGCATCGCATATCACCACACTTAATTGTTATATAAAGTTTTATTTCTCTACCAGTAGGCATATTCAACCTACAATAAGTTTGTGATAGCTAATATTGAAAATCTCTTATTGCAATTTTGAAATAAAAGCTCGACTAAGTAGCCAACAACATTTCATCCATCTTTTATATAATATTGAGCACCACATTTATCATATGTTTTTTCTATCTCAAGGAGCTTAACTAGACTAGTATTGGGTTGATGATGGCCTAATACTACCTTGTTAAGATCCTCAAGACAAGACACATCTACTCTAAGCAGAAAGCATCCTAATAAATTAAAATTAAGTGAAGAATAATTAGCGAAGCTAGCATTCAAGTATTAAAAGGGAATGGAATAAAATATTTAATTTCTTACCAGTTCATGTTTTCTGATTCTGCACTGTTCTTTAAAATCCATTTTTCTACTATCTCACAATCAACTAGATGATGAGCTTCCTCAAAGCACTGAAGAGGTTTCAGTCAAAATTTTAAACTATTTAAGTTTCAATACAATATTAGAATCAAGAACAATCTGTTGGAAAAAAAAAGCACCTTCCAGAAGGACTATTACTAAGCACAATATAATAGAACTTACATTATAGAAAAAGTTGTGTGAACATTTGCAAGTGACATCTTAGCACCCACTTCCAATTACGAAGTCAACACCATACTCACAACTAGGAGCTAGACACCATTTGTTCTACAAGTACATCCAAACAATAGTTTTAAGAAAATTACTTATTTCATACTCTTTACTAACCCCAAAAAATACTTCGAAGATGGAATAAAGATAAATCTATTAATAACAAACACAAGACCACAACGCGGAGAAAGTTCTAAATTGATAAACAATAAAACATTTAGCACAAAAGGAACAGATACTCTAAATTATGTAAACAACCAAGAAGAGAAACTCTGTATATGTTCATATGTGTTCCTCTATAACATCCTATCAAATAAGATTATGTAAAAGAAGCACCAACAATTAAATTATCATTATTATCCCAATATAGGGAACATGGAGTGCTCTTCCTAAAGATTACTAAGATGGGAACATGTATATTTCTAGAGAATTATTCAAAAGATGCTACAAAAAACAAAGAAAACTACTTTGCAAACACACTCAAAAGAAACAGTCAAACTAGGTAAGAACCGTGATTAGACAAATTTAACTTCTTTAAGATGACCAAGAAAATAATCAAACCTTTCTATTGTCCTCAACATATGATCTAAGAAGGTATTGTGTATATTTTTTTCTGTCTTCATCAGAGACCAAAGAAAGCACCATATTCTCATCAACAGTAGCTCCACATGATGGGACAGGACACCGTAAAGAAAGACATCTGGGTCCATCATTTATAGAAGTGTGAATATAGCCTACAAAGCACAAGAAGTATGTTATGGAATGTAGGACCATTACTTACCAATAAATGAAGAGTGTTCCCTACACATCAAACTTACAAGATACAAATCATTCTATCCACATGCAAAACTGTTAACTAAATCATATTTAAAATGATAATGAATGCAATTTCTAACATGAAAGAAAAGTCAAAACTATAACATAAAAATCAAAATGATATACATAAGCATTGATCTCTTCTTCACTAATAATGACATCTACTTTTATAAAAGCACGCAAAAAATTTTGCCACTTGAAACTTTTCAATAGACATAGACCAAGTGAGTTCCAATACCAAGAATTAACTGAAAATGGGAACAACAAACACTGCAAGATGCTTTTTAGGCAATGAGACAATATCTTTGGACTCACATTAGACAAACAAGAAAATCCAGATCCAGAAAAATACACCAACTTTTTCATGTTATCTAGAAAACATCAAAATGAAGCTAAGATTTTCACTAAATGTCACTAAAGTATATCAGATAGCTTTAGCCTTCATTTTTACAAAACAAGGTAGGGAGTATCAATGAAACTAAGGTGTGTACATAGAATACAACTGTAAGGCTGCAAACAAATAAATTTAGGCTTAATTTATCTATCTCAAGAACAAGCTAATAAATTGTGTGCCCACAATCTACATTCACAAAAATTACTAATTAATACCTAATAATGTAGTCTTCAAAAATGCTTTGATTCAAATAGCAAAAATCCAACTACTATATAAAGCCCATACTAACCTGTCCAACATCCTTTTCATCCATCTCAACTTTATGAAGCACATAGTTTGTATTAGGCAAGTACCCTGCCTTCTTCATTTCTTCTATCAATTTTGCCAACTTGGCATATATTTCCTCCATCTGTGGGTTTGAGGGGTCACCAACCATGAATAAATTAACCTTCTTTTTCACTTCAATCCAGTTGCATCGTGTTTCCTTTCTGACCCCATTATCTCTCATCAGTTTCCTCACTTTTCCTACTTCATCCCATTTCCCTACTGCAACATAGATATTAGCCAGTATCACATGTCAATTAATGATCCATTCCTAGCATGACATTGAAGTATACTTTTGGTTAATGTTCCTTTGCAGACTGAGATTGTAGTTAGCTCAGCATTAGTCTACCTTATGAATGGAAAATCAAGAGCTTAGACAGAACCAAAAAAGGAAAATTTATTTGAGGAAATAGATTCAAAAAGTATTTCAAGGGATAAAATAGAACTTGAATAGCTACATTGTCCAAAACGTGATGTCTGATATTGGACTAGATAGTGTAGGATATGTTTCCATGAAGTGGTTGCTATTTCAATGTAAGAAGTGAACATAGAAGTTCATACTTTCAGTTTGAATTCTCATAAGCATACACAAATAACATTCTTATTTGAATAGTTTTTCTGCTTCTCTGGCAGTAACACGATGCTTCTAAAACTAGGAATCTATAACTTTTATGTCTTGCTTTCATAGTGCCCTCTTATGAATATCAGCTACTACCCTAAATCTGAAGCCAAATTGGATGCTAGGAGGAGTCTGGTGTAGTTTTCATTTATATTTTGATTTAACATAGTTTTAATTCATCTGTAGTGGCTTTTCATTCTAATCATATTACATTGACTGACTGAATTGTACGTTTCTTCATTGTTATGTATTTAGGAAATTATTTTGTATAATCCCTTGGGATGGAAGTGCAATGAAGTGATCAAAATTTTGGTAATTTTTTATTCCTAAGGGATTCTCTTCTTTAAATACTAAATTCTAGATCTATGATAGATGAGATCATTACATTCACACATACATCCTAAAAATGAAATCTAAATAAAATGTGGAAGATTTAGAAGCTTTAGCCTTTAGTGACCATAGATGGATTGTTCACCAAAAGGGCTTGTAGCTTAGTGGTAGATCACCCTGGCATCAAACTGGTGGTCCTCAGTTCAACTCCTAGCTGGTCCACAGAAAATTTTACCATGGTATCAAAGCCAAGGTTAAGTAGATCGGGGCTAGGATAGGAGCCCCAAGCACTTGCAGTTTGGATCAAAGGGAATGTAGGAAACAACTGAACCATAGATGGACTAGTAAACAAGAGAGTTGGTAGTATAGTTATAGAGTAGCCTAACAAAAAATAGATGGTCCCAGGTTTGATTCCTTGCTAGTCAGTGAATTTCTTTATCACTAATCCAGTTGAATTGTCTTTCTTAGCTTTATCCCTAAAACTTGAGTTAACAAAAGTATGACCTTTTGATTTTACTTGATATGGGTCATTCTTTATTCAATACCAATATTATTCCTGAGACTGCAAGTCATATATCCACTCTTAAGAATTTTCTTATTGTTCTAGACTTTTAGTATATCCAAATAAGCATAAAGGCTGGACAATGCATAGTGCAAAAATTGTACCTTTAAGAGAAATCATCACTTTAGAAAGCTTAAATAACAATTTTCTATCCCATAGGCTATCTTTGTTCTTGTGGATATTTAAAAACTTATATTCAATTGTGTACACTACAAAAGTTCTCAAGTCTCTAAAGTAGCTAGTATGATATCAATGGTCTTGATTCTTGATAGTAGTAGAGAAGCAAGTGACTCTTTTCCAGACACATTTGGATGGTTGCCAGATTCAGTCTTTGTGTACTTTAAGAAGTAGAAAATGTTCGATGCTCTAGTAGCATCTCAATAATTCTCAGTGGAGGTCACTTATCATTACATTTTTCCATTTAGTGAGATAAGGTGTAAAACAATTACTCTAGTGGTCAGCTAGACAGATGGCTACTTTAAATTGGCTACATCTCTTTGATCAGCACTTACAAACAGGCATACCAAACCAAAATCGCTAAAAAATACAATAGCTAGCAAAAAAATCAATGTCAAGACTACCACATTGTATAGCATGTAGAAAATACAGAAAGAGATTAATGATGAAGCTTATAATGTACAACATGGCTATATTATAAGAGATTAATGTACAACATGGCTATATTATAAGAGCAAGCTAGATCATGATAAGAGCAAATATTTTCTCAAACAAAGATCTAGTTATAGGCATCACTTTAGAAAGCTTAAATAACAATTTTCTATCCCATAGGCTATCTTTGTTCTTGTGGATATTTAAAAACTTATATTCAATTGTGTACACTACAAAAGTGCTCAAGTCTCTAAAGTAGCTAGTATGATATCAATGGTCTTGATTCTTGATAGTAGCAGAGAAGCAAGTGACTCTTTTCCAAACACATTTGGATGGTTGCCAGATTTAGTCTTTGTGTACTTTAAGAAGTAGAAAATGTTCGATGCTCTAGTAGCATCTCAATAATTCTCAATGGAGGTCACTTATCATTACATTTTTCCATTTAGTGGGATAAGGTGTAAAACAATTACTCTAGTGGTCAGCTAGACAGATGGCTACTTTAAATTGGCTACATCTCTTTGATCAGCACTTACAAACAGGCATACCAAACCAGAATCGCTAAAAAATACAATAGCTGGCAAAAAAATCAATGTCAAGACTACCACATTGTATAGCATGTAGAAACTGCAGAAAGAGATTAATGATGAAGCTTATAATGTACAACATGGCTATATTATAAGAGATTAATGTACAACATGGCTATATTATAAGAGCAAGCTAGATCATGATAAGAGCAAATATTTTCTCAAACAAAGATCTAGTTATAGGTTTGTCTAGTCCAAGACAATCATCTACGAACTAACTAGAGGCATAGTAGAAATGCAGTTATATTTGCTTGTTACATAATTAAGATTATTAATAGATATGTTATTTTCAAGATCCTATGGCAGTTGATAGCTCTTTAAAGCACTACTTGAATCAGACTAAACTAAAAAAATGTTACTTTACCTTGAGATAGTTATATTAGTACTTTGGCGTGTGATATCAATAAGTCCATCATCATAATCACTAAGGCTACAGCGATCTATCCATATATGTCGTGAATTTGGATTTATTTGAATTCCATCAACATCAAGCCCTCAGCCACCTTCAAATTCTAAATTGTTTATAATGATATGTTCACACTCTTTTAAATGTAAGCCCTTGCCCACCAGCTTTATTCGATGCCCATGTCCATCAATTGTCTTGTATGAGGAAACTCTCAAATAAGACAAAAGATTAATTGTTCCTGACACTTCAAAAACAATCCACAGAGGTTCCTTCTATTTATAGCCTTCACGAAGGATTCCACGGCCACTATCTATCCAGCTAACAAGCATTTTGTCAAACATATATTATAGCCTTAATATGTAATTTATATATGCAGTAAAATTTTGATATTGTAATGTTTAAAAGACTTCACTTACAATCACTGGGCACATGTAAAATCGTGTTGATTGACTAAAATTGGTGAAAACATTTTGAGGCTATATTTACACTTGCCCGAAAGAAATATTTGCTAACTATGAATTTATCATTTACAAACCAATGAATCCTAAAATAGAAATTCACAATATTTTGTTTTTCTAGCACATTGAACCATCAAACTATTGGTTTTTCAGCAAATGAAAAAATCTTTCATGTATAGATGCTAAAAAATTCATGTTTTATCTATTTAATAATGAGTGAAATAAGATGAATAGAAATATATGGAGATGTTGGAATCTAAGAATTGGCAATTTAGAAAATTTAATACATGCATTGCTTATACTAGTTTACATTGAAACATCTAAGCCTAAGAGGGTTCCCTAAATTTTGAAAGCATTTTTTTCATGTTGTTACACAAAAGCATGCATAACACTAAGAAGTTATATATGGTCAAAATTTGACTCCTAAATTTCCTTGATGCTGCACAAAACATCAAGTTTTCATGGCTTCAAAAACTTCATCAGAGGTTATACCACCATCTTCAACGGATTATGTTTGGCTTTGACTTGAGCCCTTTAGCAACATAAGGATCAACAACTTGCATTGAGAGTTGTGAAACCTTGTGGAAGGAGATTTCTTTAAGTGGAGCAAATATACAATTAAGCTTTGAGTTCAATGCCACATAATATGGATATCCAAAGCCCTCTAATATGGTACCTACCATCAATTTACATATTACTGAAGTCTTTGAGATCCTATGAAATATAAAGCTCCGTGCAAACTTGGCAATAAGAACAAGTTAATTAAAATTTATCCACTTCGACCTACACCACATAACCAAAAGAGGTGGCATTGTAGATAGGAATGGCCTATATACTAGTGGCTGGTCTAAAAATTCAAGTCAAAATTAGCATTTCATGCTTACAGATCAGAGACCAAAAAATCATTTGTCCAAGCAATAAAAAATTTGTAGACATAATAAGGGCCATAACTAAGAACATCTATGATTGACTATTATAAAGTGATTAAGCTAAAGCTTTTGTTAAGTTCTAAAAAACACATTTCAACTTAAATCCCATGAGAGGACCACACAATATAGATCCAAATATTGAACATTTCCAACTGATTTCCTCCTAACAAAGAACCCAATGAACATAAGCTATATCAATCATTTTCAGGCGAGGCCAACAAATCCAGCTTTTAGGCATCAATATACATTTATATTCACATTAAATATGGATAATCAAGCTTTACAATGCTTGCAAACTCAAGAACAACTACATGCTCCCCATATTAAATGGTCTAGTTATTTGTGAACTTTCACATTTATAATCAAGTACAAGGTAGGGAAGATAAATGTCATTACCAGTGCTTTGGTTCTCAAAGGATTTCATGTACAACTATGACTAATGAGGTGGCAGGTTTGAAGTATCACAAGGATGTATTACACTAAAATCTAGCCCTTCGAGCCACTAATAATCCTTGTAAAGAATCAAATATAGGCATTATGAGTTCCCATTTAGACTTCATGATGCATGACCAATTTTATTCCAGAGAAAAGAAATTGTGTTGTCCTCAAGCTACCACAAGGAAGACCATATTATGTGAAGCACATGCTAGTTAGCTATTAGAATAATATGGGAGAAATAAAATCCTATAACAACTAGAAGAGTGTAAATATTTGTCTTCTAAGACTTGAGATATTGCGATCTAAGTGAACAGATGTTACATTTGAAAACTTTCCAAGCTTAAGCAACTAAAACTAGGCAAAATATTGATACTTTGTATCTTGGAAAATTTAAAAACTTAAGTAATTTATTAGCACTGATTTTATATTAAGTCGTACATAGAGTTTTTGATGGTATATTCTGGTCATTTTTGTGGATCAATTTTCCAAGATTGCTCACACTGTAGCTTGTGAATACCACAAAGATACATCTTATAAGGAGAAATGAAATTTTGAGTCATGCTTGATATAATTTATGGAAGAAGTCATGAGCATGACCATAGTGCAGTTGTGGATGTTATTCTCAAGTTTAAGAGCAACGAAAATTGATTCATTGAACGCTAGGAAAGTTGTTTCACTATTTACTCAGATACAAATGAAGACTGTGGCAATGGTTGTATGCATAATTTTCTTTAACAATTCAGTTAATTGCTTCACTAAGTATGTCCCTTTGAAAATGGTGTATACCCACTTTTGTAAAGAGTTCAAACAGTAGAACTTTTTTTTAAGGGATAAAAGAAACTTTTCAAAACCATGAAAAAGGATATTTAGAAGTGACCAAATACTGAAACCTGTGAAGAGAAGGCTCATAGGAGGATGCTAAAAAAGGCAAAACAAAGTTGGTGATTTGCTATACTATATGTGCAAAAGGATTGGTTTGAAAAAGACCAATGTAAAAAATTACAATGAAGAATGCTTGTCAATACAAGATTCCACAGAAATTGATTAGTGATGCTTATTTCCTTTGGATTTGCCAAAAGATCTTCTACATCTTAAAACTGTTGATATGTATGAATATAAAGACGACAAAAGCATGATACAATCATGCAGCAAGGTAGCTAATCCACCTTCAAGTTAGACCACCCAAATGCCCAAAAAAATTCAAAATAAAGAAAGTGAAAAAATACTAGAATATAAAAGAGTATAAGTTTGGCTATCTTGGCGTGGATTCAAGAAAAGTAAGCAGTCAAGTTGGCACATCTTTAAAAAAAAAAAAATTATCTTAAACCAAGCAGTTCAATAGTTCAAGATTTTGAGGATTCGATATAGAAGCATTGATCTCCTTTTGGTCACAATTAAGGTTGGCAGCAGTTATCCAATGCAGAGTTTTGAAGATCATAATATGGTGTTTCTAAAGATGGATTTAGTTAGAAATTGGGTTCAAGTTGTAAAAATTGCTTCTAGATAATTGAGATTGGAATAATGTTTTTATTTTGATAAGATTTCAATATAGTTTTTATTTCATGGAGATTGTATAGCTGCTATCATAAAGCAAGTTCCACTTGTCTTGTATGCAAAAAATTTGCAACCACACAAAGGATGCCTTTTTGGATCTTATAATAAGGGAAGAAAGTCGCGAATGTTAAGGAAAAATATTGAATTTAACTATATCAGAGTTTGATACAGATCTACTTAGATTCTTGGGTGCTTTTGTAACTATTTTTTATTGTTTGTGAGGAATTGTGTGCATCAGTTCAATTCGACGAAAGTTTAGATAGGATTTCCTCGATAATTGAGATTTACATTTTATAAATTCATCTAAATATGAAGGATGATCCTAATCATCTTCTACCTAGGATGATGGGTTGGAAAGTTACAACTCCAAATTGTTAGAAATAATGACCACGGACGAGAGGATTGCGAAATTGAAACCAAATTGACTCTTAATTTTCTTTACCTATAGACTTCAGCAAATCATATCACCCACCAAAAAAAAGCACTCATAGAAAGTGAGAAATAATTGAATCTTGAATTTCCTCACCTACAAACTTCAGCACATCATAAGCCTCTGCAATAAGCTGCATGTCACCATACTCGATTCCATTGTGCACCATCTTGACAAAATTGCCAGATCCACCCTTTCCAATACAAGTAACATAAGGGCCATTGTCCACCTGTGCAGCGATCTTAACAATTATATTCTCAATATACTTGTAAGCCTCATATGACCCTCCAGGCATAAGAGAAGGGCCATTCCCGGCACCCTCTTCACCCCATGAAACCCCCATGCCCAAATACAGAAGCCCCCTCTTCTTCGCCTCCTCCTACCTTCTCTTCATGTTTTCATACCATTCATTTCCACCATCCAGAATACAGTCCTCTTCTTCCATGTGGGCAGCCAGAGTCTCAATTGATTTGTCCACGGGGGGCCCGATCCTTTTCAATGTAAAATTAGATGAACCCATCTGAATAAAGATTTTTTAAAATTACTTTGTAGCAGCGAGTTCAAAGCAGAGAACCAATTTGCAAACCTCACCCTATGGATGAAAAGGGGTTAAAAAAGGACTCAATGATGAATATTCCCAATAAATTGCATTCCAGACGATAAAATTTGCACTAAATTTGATGCTTTTCTTGGCTAAACATACCACACAAAAAGTGGAAGAATTAAAATGCACATTACTGAGGCATCTCAGCTCCTCGACTTTCCTGATAACCTTCTTATCTTTTGTGAGGTTGAGTTTTCTTCCCAGCCCATCCATGTCCATGTTTCTCTACATGTATGGCTGGGAAATGAATGTTACCCTTCTTTTGTCACTCCAACCAAAGGACTCTCTATAGCCCACAAGCCCGTCCTCCAAATGGACCAACTATAGTTCCACTCGCAACCCACGTGAATCAACCCGCACAAAATAAAACTTTTTTGATTTTAACATAACAAGCCCGTGTTGGTCAAAATTTCGACCAACAAGGGCATGGATTTTTTTTTTTAAAACATTTTTCTTTGCCTATTTCAACTAATTTGACCCCATTTTAATAGATGGTCAAAAATTTTGGTCTAAAAATGGGGTCAAATGTACTAGTGGGGTGATACTGGAGGTACTCAGGAACACTGTCACCTTAGCTAACTCTAGCACTCGAATGATATTAGATGCTCAATTCATACTAATCACTCAAAAAATATTGTTGGTTTGGTCCATATTGCTCTGTCTACTTAGTTATCATCTTGAAACAAGAATACTCTGTTGACTTAGTTTACACTAGGGCTCGATAGATACTGTCAACACAGTTGACACTACAGCTCGGTGGGAACTATCAACTTAGTTGCCACTGCAACTCAATTGACACAGCTTCATTCATAGTAGGTTAACATTGTTAGATTGATTCATTCATGAGCTTGGTAAATATTATTGTCTAGTAGCTTGGTCACTACTCACCTCCCATAATGACTAACTATTTTGGCACAATTGACAATATGACTTGCCATTAGATTAACAATATGAATTAAAAAGTAGATGTTATGCATGTAATGAATCTAATCATATGAAAAGAAACTGCATAGGTAATTCATTCAAACCTGTTACTGATTTTTATTCTTATAATTGTCATGTTTTTGGTCATAGAGTAGTAAATTGTAAAAAACCTATGTTTGATAACAGTAATAGTAATAGCAATAGTAGAATGTTTAGAGGTATTAACCTTATAGAAAGAAGATCTAAAGAAGGAAACAATGGAGCAAGGAATATTATTGTATGTTACAAGTGTAATAACATTGCACATATTGCTAGAAATTGTAGAGCACCTGCAAACTAGCCTTGACCTAGATTTGGAGACAGTGCACTAGTATGCCAGTTGTGTAACAACTTTGTTCATATAGCAAGATTCTATAGAATGGACATGAGAAACAACATAAGGAATCCAAACTTTAGAAGGAGTACAAGCAGGAATGCTAGAAGAACTGATAACAACAATGACAGTCAAAAAGAAAACATAAAGGAACATGTAGAAGAATTTTAAGAGGTATTTGTGAAAGTCAAAGATCCATCTATTTCACATGTGGTGTTAGAAGAATAGTCAAAAGAAGCATCTAGAAGTAGATTGAAGTCAACAATTGTATTTGATTCATCCTATTTGAATTAAGTACTTTCCTAAGAGATCGAGCATCAAAAAGGTAAAAGTGGTGACAGAAAGTGAGTTAAGGTTTGTGCAATTAGTATGAGGTATAACATGATGTGCGAAAGTTGTATTTAAGTGCCCAGATGATTTGAAAATTTTATGTGAGTGCACAAAAGAATTCAAGTCTCCTAGTAATCAAAAACAACTTTTATTGATTGTGTATTTGCATAATTAATGTAATGGTGAATTTAAAGTAATTTAAGGATCAAAATTGAGCTATTAAGTACCATTTGATTGTGCAAGAGTTAAATATGTTCTTTGGAGAAAATTTGAGGTGAAATTGAAAGAGTTTACAAGTCCAAGCATAAAGAATCCCTAGTTACACTAAAATAATGAGCATTTTTGCAAGTTTCATGCAACATTTTACACGTTGAAGATATTAGAGCATACATACATTGAAAATTTGAAATCATTAGAGATAGTGACATACACAAAGACATCAACCTAGTGTGCAATAATGATTTATCTTTGGAGCAAGGGTTTGAACATCTGAGTGGTTTGAATATTGTCAAGCATATGCTTTGTATAGATTTTGATAACTATGAGTGGAGTAGAATCATCCTGAGTAGAATTCATGAAGGTATGTTTTGGGTAGGAGATATCCCTATCGTGATTGATAGTTTTATGATTCACAAACTCATTAGTCTCAATAATAAAGTTTGTAATCCTGTTAATGAGAAAAATGTGAAGAAGATAGTGGAGACAAACCTAAAAACAAAGTTTGATGGTAGGAATATGATACTTGACCTAATAAATCAAACTAACGTGAGGGTTATTGGCAAGATCATTAGGTATAAGATGAACTAAAATTTTAGAATAAACTATGTGCCTATTGGATTTATCCATGCATCTTACCTTATGATAGAAAAGAAGGAGAAAATCAATATGTGTGAAGTTGTAAAACAACAGTTGCTAGACAACATTGAGAGATTGAAGAAAACAAAGAATGTTGTATTTAGATTTGAGTCTTTATTGACACATTTATTCTTTCATGTAATCAGAAGTTTCCAAAGTAAGCCCAACTAGGAATGGGACAATGACAAGTGCACAATGAGTATGATAACACGTTATTACATAAATTAATATGAGGAAAGAATGATTGATGACATAACAAGGATGATGAAGAGTTTCTAGTCAGCTAAGAAAAAAAATTCAAAATTCCACTAGCTTTAGTTGAAAAGTATAAGAATTATATTTTCTTCATGGTAGAAATAGCTGCTACATGTATGGAAGCATTTGAACCTAGAGTCAAATGTTGAAGTTGATGAAAGATCAGCCCCACATCTCCCAAGAATCTCCTGCATGCAAACACCTGTCACAGAAAGAGAGAAGCAAAAAGCTATGGAGGTCAGAATTCCCAGATCCAGAGATGAGACATTTTTGATGAGAAAAAAGAGAAATTGCTATTATCAAAAGTAAATTAATAAATTACAAAGAGATTAGTCCTTATAAAAGGAGATCAAAACCCTAATAGGTAACTAACCTAGGTTGCATTATAATAATTAATAAAAGAATTAATTATTATATGCCCAAAGTTTAGCTTAAGTAAACTAGAGATAATAAGTGACTTAATAAGTAAATCAATATGATTTAATTAATAAGTAAATACTTTATTACTCTAACACCCCCCCTTAAGATAAACTTAGGGAGTAACTAAAACCCTAGAAACTACTATTGAGAGTAAATTTGGGTCCTGGCAACAAAGGCCTAATGAGGTACCAAAGCACAACCAAATCTCTATAAAGAGGAGAAATAGAGAAAACCACATGGGAGGATATGAAAATAAAATATTCCAGAAGATAGGAACAAAAGGATGATCATGAAGAACACCACTGAAGCATGAAGTTGTAAACACTGTCAAACTATTAATTTGAAGAACCTCCAATATATAGAACATGACTAGGTAGAGAAGACTAAGTCTGAAGAGCTAATCAATCAAAGATGGAAGGTATCTTCATTGCCTCCAAAAATAGGAATGAAAGAATTTCTATATGGTAAATGATCCATCTCACCAAATGCATAGGTATCCAGCCACTGCAATCGCCTAGAACATAGGATCAAATACTAAATACATAGCTCACCTCATCAAACTAGGAAAGCAATAGAACCAACATAACCCCCTATAATGTTGAGAGGTAAGATATGAACACTGAAGCTGAATGCAATATCTTTTGTAGAAAGAAGAACCAGGAACATCGAGAGAGCAAAAGAAGTACAAACACCTATAATGGCACATGTCATCGACACATCATGAGGCTAATGTCATGGAAGGAACACTCACTTTACAAAGGAAGATGGCGAATATGGCCAACATGAAACCCCCCAAGGAATTTTATAATTTAGTGTGAGTATAATAAAATTCAAAGATGTGCAAGATCCTAAAATGCAATAGAGTGGCACTTCATCTAAGTGGGTTTGCAAAACTACTGTAAAAGGATGTCAACAAAGATCAAAAGGACATAAGGATGATACAAGAGATAGTACAACCCATGAAAAATCATATGAAATAATAAAATTGATCTTTGGACCTAAAACAACCAAGATATCTACTAGAGTGTAAAAAAGAAAAAAAAACTAAATGGGATGTGCCTAGAGCAGAATCTAAAAAATAGAATGTCTCAAAATATGTCTCCTTGAGTGAAAAATAGAACTCTTGACTTTGAAAGCCATCAAAAGAGCACCAAAACTGAAAATAACTTGCACAGATTGAACGAGCTTGGAACCA
Source organism: Cupressus sempervirens (assembly GCA_028749045.1). Taxonomy (NCBI): domain Eukaryota; kingdom Viridiplantae; phylum Streptophyta; class Pinopsida; order Cupressales; family Cupressaceae; genus Cupressus; species Cupressus sempervirens. The sequence goes on from CM053788.1 coordinate 395,911,944, forward strand.
GCTTTCTGATGATATCTAATTTTTGAAAAATAGAGTCTGGATGAGCAAGCTACAACCGAAAAACTACATGTAGGTCAAAATAGAGCAGGAAGGGCCCAAAAAAATTATCACCTCATGATCCATGCCAAAATGCATTGGAAAGAACGCCCACCAAGAACAAAAATTACCTCAGAAAGTGTACCATTTTTGTATCAAAAATGTCTCAATTTGTGTGCCAAAAATTTTAGTATGCATGCCAAAAATCTCAATTTGCGTGTGAAAAATCCTGATTTGTGTGCCAAAAAATCTTGATTTGTGTACCAAAAAATCTTGATTTGCATACCAAAAATCTCAATTTGTGTGACGAAAAATCTCAATTTTTGTGCCAAAAAATCTCAATTTTCATATTAAAAAGCATAAAATTGCCACCTCAGGAAATGTGCTCAATCTCAAAGGAAATGTGCTCAATCTCAAAGCAATACATTTTTGCCTCATATTCCAACTATGTCCAAATTGGAAAAAAATTATATGAAAATAGGAGTTTTTGGGTGCTTTGAGCTCACCAGTGAGGTGCGTTTGGGCTCAAAGTGCACCGAAATATGGTGACCCCCAGATTCAATACAAAAAAAAATTGAAAAATGAAACCCTCTGAAAGAAAAAAAAAACATAAATCTAAAAGCCAAGCCAAACTTCTCATAAATAGATTAGGGGCATGAAGATTTGGAGCTCTGATACCATGTTGAAGTTGGTTAAAGATCAACCCCACAACTCCCAATAATCACCTACATAAAAACACCTATCACAGAAAGAGAGAAGCAAAAACCTATGGAGGCTAGAATTCTTAGATCCACAGATGAGACATTCTTGATGAGCAAAAAGAGAAATTGCTATTATCATAAGTGAATTAATAAATTACAAATATATGAATCCTTATAAAAGAAGATCAAAACCCTAATAGATAACTAACCTAGGTTGCATTATAATAATTATTATATGCTCAAAGTTTAACCTAAGTAAACTAGAGATAATAAGTGACTTCATAATTAAATTAATATGATTTAATTAATAGGTAAATACTTTATTACTCTAACATCAAATTCATTGACCCTATGGGGTATGAGATGACTGAAGAGTTAATTGAAGATATGAAAAGATTATTTTGGAGTCTAGTAGAGACAAATAGTGTCCTAGATGGGGCATTTATGAAGAAAAGGTTGAGGAAGTTCATAGTGAACTTCATAGCAAAGATATCAAGAAGAAATTGATGCAATGTTGAAGGAATTAGGAATGACAAGGCAAGAATATAAAGAGGTAGTGGGAATAACTATGGAGATGAGGGCTAGTGGTCAAATAGAAGTATTGATTGTTAAACCCCTAGTAGTTGGAACTTCACAAGGTGTCATGGTGGCAGAACCATTAGTAAGTGCACCTTATGTAGTAGTATATCAAGTACAACCTACTATTGTATGGCTAGTTTAGAAGAATAGAGATGAAGAAGAAATCAGTATTACAAAGGTTTAGACAGTTACCTTGCCTAGAACTAGGAAGTCTGTGAGGTTAAGAGAAGTGAAACAAGAACAAGCTAAGTAACCTTCCAAGAAGAGGACCAAGAAAATGTCAAGTGGACCAGGAAACAGAAGAAAATTGTGCAAATAATTGAATCAAATGAATCTAAAGAAGAAGAAGAAGTAGTAGAGGAAAAACTATTAGAAAAGGTAGAAATAGAGGTGAAGAAATGTTATGGTAAGAAATCTTAGAAGCCAAAGGTTGAGAATTTGAATGTTCAAATTATTGATAAAAGGAATTTTGTACAATTGAACAAATACTATGATTTGTACATTAATATGGATAGACTACAGTTTGAGAATGAAGTAGTTAGACATATGATATTGACAAATAAGAAATTTGAAGAAATACAAAAGGATATACCATAAGACTTGTATAATAGATTAATTAATAGGAAAAGAAGAGAAGATGTTGAAGGTAAAGGGATTAGAGAAAACCAAATCAGAAAGCTTTGTGAAGTAAATAGTGATGAGGATATGGAGTCGATAATTAAGGGAATTGAACCCTTATTGAGAAATAAGAGGAGAGCAATTATTTTGATGGGTGGAAATTATGAGGAAATGAACAAGGAGATAGAACAAGCAATTGTTACATTTATGACTTCTACACCAACTTGTGTAAAAATAAGTAAGGATTTAGGGGGAGCAATGCCTATGGCAAAACAGAAAGAATCACCAGTTGAGTCTGTAGTAGCGGGAGAGAAGCTTACAAAGACTACACCACCAGCTATATCAATAGTAGAGGTAGTAAAAGATACATTAATGATAGATTCAATGTTGCAAGTGATCATTAGTATTGATACCATGCAAGTGGATAGTACAAAAATTATAATAGATGGTGAAGAAGATCCATTCAAGGATTATGGAACATGCATTGTTGGCAATTTGGTGAGCTACACTAGCTCTTAGAATGAGGAAGAAAAAGATGAGAAAAAGAAAGAGGCAACAAATAGAAAGAAGAAGGAAGAAGAAAAGAAGAAAGTTGAAGAAGAGAAGAAAAGAGAAGAGAAGGGGAAAGTTGAAGAGGGGAAGAGAAGAGAAAGAAAAGAAGAAAGAAGAAGAGGAGGAAAAATAGGAGAAAAAACAAGAAAAGAGGATATAATGCAAGAGTTGGCATTCTTGCCACAACTGAAGCATATTGAAACTGAATTTGATAGAATTAAATTTTAGCATGAAGCAGACATTCTATTACAGACCCCTAGGAAGACCAAATCTCCATTAGGATAAGCATTGGTAAACTTGTCTAGAGATGATCATGATCAATTAGGTTTGATATCATCTTTGAGTAAATTTTTTGAAAGAAACAAGAAGCTAAAAAGTCTAGAAAAGACTTTATAGGAAGTTTCAAAGAAACTGCAAGATGACATATCAGTCAAGGTGACAGAGATTGATCCACAACTAAGAGACATGGAGTTGGTAAAAGCCTTTGATAATGATTTTACTCATTTAACAAAAGTGGCAGTAGTACAAACACAAATCAATATGATGCACAATTGTTTGCTACAGTGTGCACTAATATCATAAATGACTTGTTAACACTTGATGCTTTCATCAAGGAACTAAGAAGATGCTTGATAGAAGAGAGGAAATTGTATGGACAATGCACCTTTTCATATAATTATGTTAAGGATATGAATGATGAGCTAAATGGAAAGGTGAGTGAGCTAAAAAATCTTGTGAACAAGCTCCAACAACCAGATACAAAGATTGAAGAACTAGAGGCAACCACTACACAAAGTCGTGATGACATAAGAATCATTCACCTCAAGAAGGAGAGAATTATGAAGAGATTCTCACTATTAAGAGAACATCATACCTTGAATATCAGTAATGTACTAAAATAGTTAAATGAATGTCTTATAGCCAAGACATCATATGAGAATTTTTTGTATTCTTATCTTAAGTAATGCAGTTGAAGTAGTGTCCTATGGTCTATGTGCTCTTATTAGTATATCGGATGGCAATAAAGGAAACATGGCAAAAAGAGTTTGAGAGTATGAAGCCAAACTTTGCAAACTGTATCTCTAGGATGTCAAACTTAGCATGAAGAGAAAGGTAATACAATTTTGACTTCTACATAAATTTTGGCACCTTTGGCATTGATGTCAAAGGGGGGGGAGTGAGGAAAATTGTATAGTTATATATGTTGGTAGAAGAGTAAGGAATTTGTATAAATATGTATGAAAGGGGGAGTCATAATGTAATTAGGAGACATAAGGAAAGATGGTTAAAATTTTATATGTGATGGTCCACAGTTTTGAAATTTTGTAAATTTTGTTAAGGACAAGTTTTGAAGTTTGTCATTTTGGTACTTAGCCAATTTTCTCATATGCTGCCATCAATGCCAAAGTGGGAGCTTGTTGGAAATTTGGCTAGGTTAGAATATGTGATTTTTTCATTTATGGAAACATATCATCTATATGAAGTAATAGAGTATGCAGATAAAGTTTTGAAATGTATATTTAGAAAATTGTTTAAGTGTTACATGGTTTATCTATCAGAATAGTTAGAGTTTTGATCAGCGTAGATCACAGAATTCATATTGGAACATGCACACTTGAGAAAAGATAGTATAGAGTATGAGGATTCTACACTCAAGTTCACAAGATAGTATGGACAGTACGACAAGAGTTATGATCATATTACCAATTATATTAGTATACAAATAGAACAGAGTATAACAGAGAAATGGGTATTTTGGGTTAAGGAATTATTTTGTTTACAAAATAATTACTTAAATAATTAGGGATGACATCCTAGATGTTAACCCTAAGTCAGAAAAAGATAATTTTGTATTTTGTAAACTTTATAAAGACATGAAGGCTGACTAGGCAATAATTTGCAAATTAGCAAGGTCTAAAGGAAAGATTGTGAATGCGAAGTTGTGTGTAGTATGTATGTATTATGTGATATGTGAATTCTGATGTATGATCAAAGGAATGCAAACTTTGTGAGCAGCAAAGGTAGTATCATATTTTGAAGATATCAACAGAAGTGTAAAAGAGGTTTTTGTACCTATCTCTTTGTATTAAGGAACTACATTGTATATTGCATGTTTGGGCAATGGGATCATCTTGCATACGTTTTGTATTTGTATATATCAACTCTTAAAAATTTTAAATAACTCTTAACAAGATTGAGGCTTCTAACAAGGCCTAAATCCTCTAACAAGGACCGAGACACTACACAGATGTAATAGACTCCTAATAGGGTCAATATCTTTCACAAGATACTTTTGATTAGTGGATCATTTTATGGGTACCATCCCCACCGGGGTTTTCCCTTGGCCAGGGTTTCCCTAGGTAAAAAAACAATGGTTGTATGACTTCTTTAATTGCATGGTTATGTTTGATGTCCATCATAGTTAGTTTACTTTCATATGCAAGTTATAAGATTGTTAATAATATTCAATTTTGGGTTAAAGTTTGTAAAGTACTAATTCACCACCCCCCCAAGTATTTCTTATTTCTAACAATATCATCTCACGTGGGAGCCCACAAGGTTTCAATATATGATTTCTACCTCTCCATGAGAGTTGTAAGCATGTGTATATCAAGCCAATGCAAACATTTACGTCTTATAATCTACTATCAACTTTATCAATTACCTCAAATCTAGGATCCAATATGGCTTCCACTCTCCAAAAGCCAATCATCTTTATTCTCTACTTCGAAGCCTCTCTATCCTCTAAAGTCAACCATCGCATTCTTGTTACTTTTTAAAGAAAACTATTTCCCTTTATTTTGATAGCTTTCACCCCTTGCTATTTTAGTTTTCCAATTTGATATCTTTCACAATTTTTACTTTCTAATTTATTTTCCTAGTGTAATTTCACCTCAACCTTAAAGCATATTCAGATATACCATGTCTAGTTCTCATATTTGAATCCTTTACATTTTGACATAGACAAAAATATATGTATGTGTGTGTGCACGCACGCACACACACACACACACACATATATGTATATGTATATGTGTATGTGTATGTGTATGTGTATGTGTATATGTATATGTATATATATATATATATATATATATATATATATATATATATATATATATATATATATATATATATATATATGTAGATGTATATACATATATATATATATGTAGATGTATACATATATATATATATGTATATACATATATATATATATGTATATACATTTTTATATATATATGTATATACATATATATATATATATGTATATACATATATATATATATATATATATATATATATATATGTATATATATACATTTATATATATATATACATACATATATATATATATATAGAGAGAGAGAGAGATATATATATATATATATATATGTATATGTATGTATGTATGTATGTATGTACATACATGAATATATATACATATACATATGCATACATGAATATGTGTGTGTGTGTGTGTGTGTGTGTGTGTGTGTGTGTGTGTGTGTGTGTGTTGTAGATAGATAGATAGATAGATAGATACTTGTGAATTCTCAACACTGTCGAGCCATGGCAACTATAGTATCTGCCTTATTCACATCTACATCTAGTATCTAATCTCAAGTACTCATTTTTTGGTAGTTCATGTGCAAGTTAAAATGACATATATATATATATATATATATATATATATATATATATGTATGTATGTATGTATGTATGTATGTATGTATGTATGTATGTATGTACATGAATATATATACATATACATATGCATATATAAATATATACATATACATACATGAATATATATACATATGCACATACATACATATATGTGTACATACATGTAGATAGATAGATAGATAGATAGATAGATACTTGTGAATTCTCAACAATGACGAGCCATGGCAACTATAGTATCTACCTTATTCACATCTACATCTAGTATCTAATCTCAAGTACTCATTTTTTGATAGTTCATGTGCAAGTTAAAATGATTGCAAAATGTGTGGTAATACTTATATACACATTCACTTATTTTATCTATGGGCTCATAATGGCTAATTTATCGTCAAATGCACTCATTATTATGTAAGATAATGTATTTCAAATAGATGATAACTAGCAGTTGTGCATTTGTGTACGCACAAAAATAAGCCAATAGGAGTGTTTTGTTTTGTAAATGCAATTTTTTAAAATAATTAATAATTAAAACCAAACAAATATTTCTCATAATTTTAATAAGTCGATAGTAGCTTTGAAACAATAGACCCTTTAGTCTTTGGAAGTTTTATTTGGTGATTACTTAGAGTATATTATAATGTACATGACATAAACACAATCATTATATGCATATACCTACAATTATGTGAAAGTATAGTCTTGTATTAACACACAAATAAAGAAAACATGAATAACATCCTACAAATATAGAATAACAAAAGAGATCATACATTGATGAAACATTAAGACTATGAAGATAAGAGTTTTGATTATTGTACATAGAATCAAACCAATTGTAGAGATTTGTCTCCAAACATTACAAATGCATATTTTCAAGTAAGCATAGATAAAAGTTCATCAATCGAGTTTCTATTCCACAACTAAAATGTAAATAGAAAAATCTCATTTCCCTCATGATTATAAAGAAAACAAAAGAGATGTTGGATTTGAGAAGGCTTATGACAGGGTTGAATGGAGGTTTATTCTTATGATGTTAGAGGCCTTCGGTTTTCCTCCCTCCTTTTGTAATACTGTGCAGGTGCTTCTTAATGATGCTTCTGCTTAGGTTGAAGTTAACGGTGTTCTCTCTACTCCTTTTTCTCTAGGGAGATCCATTAGACAAGGATGCCCTCTGGCACCATCTCTTTTTGTGATTGCTTCAGAGGCTCTTTTCTATATTCTCAGAGATAATTCTTTATCTCTTGATGTCAGAGGTATCTATTTGCCTAATGATGAAGAGCTCATTAATTGCCAGTTTGCGGATGATACAGTGTTGTTCTTTGAGCTTTCAGAAAGTAATTTTAAGGCTTTGCAATATAAACTCAGTTTCTTTTGTTCTATATATGGGGCTAAAATATCTCAAGCCAAATTAGTTTTTTTGGGGTGGGATGTGCAGCCCCCGGATTGGTTTTCTCAATACAATTTTCAATGGGGAGGCCCCAATAAGATCACTAGATATCTTGGTATCCCTTTCTCGGTGGAACCAGCCCTCAAGGACATGTGGTCATGGGTTAAAGAGAAGATTGATAAGAAGCTTAACAAATGGCATAATAGGGTGTTATCTCTGGCAAGCAGAATTCAAGTTTGCCAGAAGATGTTGTCCTCCTACACCATTTACTATTCCTCTGCTTGGTTTTTTAACAATTATCAGATTGCTGAAATTCAGAAGTCCATCAGACAATTTCTTTGGTCTGATGGCAAGGGTAATAATAAAATTTATTCTGTTAAGTGGGCTTGGTGCCATACTGACAAGGCCCTTGGGGGACTTGGGCAGAAGGACTTAAGAATTCAGGCTTTTGCCCTATTTGCCAAATGGATTTTTCAATCCATGGAGGGTGATTGTCCTTGGAAAGTGTTGGTTAGAAACAACATTGAAAGAGGTGTGCCTAAGAAAGCCAAATCTTGGACTAATCTCCCCTTTTGCGACCTCATTATAGGTAACTTTCCTATCATGGTCCAAGGTTCTGTGGTTTTTAGATCTATTTGGAAGGCTTGGGACCATGTTAGGAAATTCATCACTAACAAGGATTTTCATTGTAATGATCAATTATATGGGGAAAGATCCATTTGGTGGAATCTTCACCTAAACGGTAAACCTTTGGCCCTTACCCAAGGGTGTTCTGCCAAACTATGGGCTAAGAAAGGTATTAAACAGTTCATAGATCTCTTTGAGCATAATCAAATCACTCCTTGGGATGAGCTTAAAAATAAATATGATATCCTTGATTCCCATAAAAGAACTTATAACATGATTGTACAAGCTGTTAATGGTCTTCCCACTATATGCCATGTTGATTCTCAAAGGCACCTTAATTGTAAATGGCCTGGTGGAGTTGTCACGAATCTGCTTAAGGCCAAGAATATATACAGAATCCTTGATTGTAATACTGATATTATTGATCATGCCAATGTTGTTTGGTACCCTTCTTATGATGCTGATGTTTGGAAAAAATACTTTGATATCTTGTGGAAGAATTCTATTGAGCCTAAAATTAGATGCTTTAGATGGTTAATCATGTTGGACAAGCTGCCTATTAAGAGAGATTTATCGAATTCTGATTTTTGTAATTTATGCAGAGTTCCTGAAACTGGTAGACTTCTTTTAGACTGTACTTTTGCTAAAGAAATATGGAGAATGTTTGGCATTGTTTATCCTATTGATGTTAATATTCTTGATATTATCACTGGTCATATTAATGATCTTCCTAAAGATACCAATTTATTTTGGAATATATTGTCTTCTAACATTCTCTGGCAGATCTGGAAGTGCAAGAATGAGGAAAGGTACCAAGGTAAGCCAAGGGATCTTACTGAGTTTTTTCGAAAACTCACTTATTTTAAAATTTCTTTGCAGGTGCAGGCTACTATGCTAATCGAGCGGGACTAGATGAGAAGGTTCCTTCATGATGGGCATGCTACTTTTTTCTACTATGAGTTGAAGCATGGATACCAATGGCATAGAACCCTGGATAATCTTCAAGCTTTTGAGCAAGCTTGCATTAGGCTGAATAGATAAATCAGTAAGAAAGTGAATGCTAGAAAAGAAGATTTATTCAAGCTGATGCAGATTCAAAAATGTAAAAGCATCGTTTGGATGGAGGGTCCCTTAGGTTGGACTGCTTGGGTGGTCAATAACTATGATGTTCTTAGTTAGATAGTCCTTCTCCTCTTGTTGTTGTGTTGTACAGCTGAGTCTGTTCTTCCTTAGTGAGGCTTGGCCTCCTTGTTGATTTTGTCGTGGTACTTTGGTTGCTTTGTATTTTCTGAAACTCTTATATATAATAGAAAAAAAAAAAAAGAAATAATAAATTACAAAAAATCAATAATTAAATAAAAATGCAAACTCCCAAAATTCAATAATTTTTAAAAAAAAAGCAACGAGTTTTTACGGGACTTATAAAAACCTTCATTCTCAAGGTATAAAATGATTGAAGAAACTAGTGTTTTCTGCCTCAAGTTCTTTCTACCTTCACCTTTTAGCATGCCTTTGCACAAACCATAGCTACTCTTCACGGTGCCATAATTTATCCGTGTACGACTGGGAGAAAATATTCTTGAAATCAACAGCTCTACCATTAACGAGTTATCAGCAAATTCTTCCTCTCTCAAAGCTTGTTGGAAGCAAAAGTCTCTCAGCTCGAACGCCTTCACTAGCAGAGGCATCAACATATCCTCTCAAAAGAGCCTCTACAAAACCTTAATGTGTTGGTTCTTAAGGAGAAATTATGTGTTGCTTCTACCAGACCGTAATGTGTTGTTCAAAACCCACGATACATGGAAATTAATGTCTAAAGGCTTTGTACAATGAAAAGCATAGAAAATATAAATTTAATAATAAAAAGAATCATATCAAAACCTGATTTGATTGTCAAAGCCAAAAAGAGAACCATATTTGGGAATGTTAAGGTCACAACCAAACCACATCAACACTATGGGAAAATAAAAAACAAAATGGGTTGAGACTTCTTAGAGGAAAAATGCAATTTCAACAAATGAAAAATGAAGATTTATAGAGAAATATTAAAAGATTTCATAAACATATTAGCAATTACATTAGCAACCATTTGTTTAAAAACTTAGCATTCTATATGTTTTAATCAAAGTATAAATAAAATCTTGTAGGTACAAAATAGAAACTAAGTTTCAATTAGAAATATAGACTATTGAATAATTTGAGTTAGAAATATAGAAGACAATATGCACATATAAGCCTATCAACTTAAAAAATAAAATTAGAAAATAAAATTAAATAAAGCCAATATCTATTAAATAAGAGGGATGACTTAATTGCTTGACATATTCATTAAAGAACTAAATTGAAAATCTACATAAAGCATTGAAAGTAAAATTTTAACAGTTTGTCTAATGTGGTAAAGTTGTTTTTCAATTACATTTCTAACTGCTAATTTATTTAGTATTATCAATTTTCTACAATGCATTAAAATATTAACATATAGTAGTTTATGGTTCAGATTGAGTGCAATTTTTTAACATTTAATATCACACTTGTGATCCATGATGAGGATACATGATGCATGTAAACAAGAGATGCACAACAACAAAATAAAAGATCAAGAAAATAAGAGATGCACAATAGTATTATCAGTTTTCCACAATCCATTAAAATTTAACTTATAGTAATTTATAGTTTAGATTGTAAGTGGGATTTTAACATCAATATTTCATATTAGAGTACTATCTAGTATTAAAATTGTTGTCTATTATTAACATACCCATATAAAAAAAATTGTTCGTAAATTGATAATTATCTAAAAAAATCTTTGTTAATAATCCATACATCTAAAAAAATTGGACTACCGTGTTGGCTTCTAAACCAACCTAAATTGTTGTCTATTATTAACATACCCATATAAAAAAAATTGTTCGTAAATTGATAATTATCTAAAAAAATCTTTGTTAATAATCCATACATCTAAAAAAATTGGACTACCGTGTTGGCTTCTAAACCAACCTCATATATAGCTCGGGAACGAAAACAAACAGGAACAAACAAAGAGCATGTGTATGCATTTCCTTTTGTCCCCCAATTTATAATGGGAACCCAAAACAATATCCTCACTATAGAAGACAACAAAGGTCGAATGACAAATTATTCAGAACCATCTCTTAAAAAGAAGAATTATATGAATAGGAATGTTAGAAAAAAAGACTAAAACCAGAAAAGAAGATTACAGAGATTCAATGACAGTTTTTAAGTTTTTTTTACAGATTCAATGATAATCTATTCAAAGCTATATTTAGATAAGAAGAATTTCATGACTACCTAGTTAAGTCAAGAAAAGGTGGTGTTGCATGGAATTAACAATCTTAGAGATTTCAGAAACATATTAGCAATCATATTATATTAGAACCATTTGTTAAAAAACTTAGCATTCTACATTTTTATAAACAAAGTGTAAATAAAAATGCTTTAAATGTGGAAGTAGAAAATAGAAACAATAGTTTGAATTAGAAATATAAATAATAGAATAAATTGAAATAGAAATATAGAGGACATATAGAAACATTTAAAAAGTGGACGATAAAAATAAGATTTAGTATTGGAAAATATAAAATTCGAGAGCAAAATCAAGGAGCGAAGCTCCCACATATAAGCCTATCGACTTAAATAATCTCATCAGGGTCTCCTCAACCCCACATCAAGGAGCAAAGCTCCCACATATAAGCCTATCAACTTAAATAATCTCATTAGAGTTTCCTCAACCCCACATCAATCATCTCAACAAAACAATCTCATCCTTATATACTTATTTCACCTATATGCACATGACTTTGAACTCTTTAACTTTATATTTTATCTTTTCAAAAAAACACAAGAATAAGCTAAAATGTGATTAATTCTAAATTACACACTAAAAAGACATTGCAAAATGAAAAATGAATCATTTCATCATTACACAAAATACCTAAGAACGTACTAGACGCTTGTTGCTGGTGACCTTGATTCAGATCATCATTGAATTGTGCATCAAAAAAGCTCCTTGACCCCAATGACTAAAAAGCTTTCCAAAATCATTTATAGCTGCCTGGTCCTAATGGAATTCCGACCCACAATTGTAAATATTATATAAATGTGGGGACACACATGCACAACATATCATCTCTATTATGTGGGGTGAGATGGTCATGATTATGAAGCAGCGAATTGCAATATTATGTCCCAACATTTTGCTTTGATTGTGAAGCAGCAAGTTATAATATAACATTTTGCTGAAGGACAATGTGACCTTGGATAAACCACTTGTAAGATTTATACGAGGCTCAGTTCAAACCCAGCTTTTAACTTCTTCCATATCCTGATCACATGTCCCAGAGAAAAAGAAAACTAGGAGCCTTAATATTATATTAGCATTGAAACTCTCTCCTTATAAATATGTCAGTCAAAAGGGGATTTCACCTTCTATACTATACACAATATGCTTTATATTTTATTTTCATGTTACTTGTACATAATTTTGTTTCCCAAGAAGGCAGCTTGATGTTCTTAGTAAAGACTTGATATTTTATTTAAATAGCTTAGATTTCATATGTTGGCTGAGCAGCATTTCGTGCACAAGTAAAATATAAGTTCAGTGTTTCAACTTGCTTGATTTGCCCAAAAAACAATGCCTTCTATTTGTCTTTTAAATATAGAGTCTGCAAAGAAGTCAACTAGAAATGTCTTTGAATGGCAGAAGCTCATTCAATGTTTAATGATTCTGATGAGCAGGGATTGATGGCCTTAAATTATATGCATTGGAGAGTGTAGACTTCAAAGGGTATCTTTTATTAATCTTTCTTAATATGTATAGTATGGTAAGGCTAATAAACAATATGCATAATGTGACATAATTTAGGTTCCTACAATTTCTTTGCTCTTAGAGACTTATTTGGACTTCTATGCTAACAGTTCAGATAAATTTTTGGCCCTCACAACTTCTTTGAAATAATGAAGAGGTTTCAGGTACTAGTGAGTCGGTCCTTCAAAAGTCTATGTGGTGGCCTTCGCTGGTTGGTCGCTCGAAGGCTTAGTGCCTCACTGTGTTGCCTCGCCGATCTGAACCCTCCATAAAAAAAATGTATCAAAAGTTGTATCAAGAAATACTGCCATCTCATAACTAGATCTATACGCCCATAGCTACAAAATTCTACAATGAGCCCAGACCAATTTTTTCAAATTTTGACCAAAAAAGAAATTTGAGATTATATGTTTTTGTGCTAGTTAAATTTGTTGGGTGAATTTAATATTTTGTCTGTGTCAAGTCTGCAAGAAAAATAATGATCTGGTTACAGCAGTGAAATATGGATCTTTATCGATTTTTTACAGCTTTTGTTTGGCATTAGCAAATGTGCATTTATCTTATTGACGTCTGCAACAACTTACGATCTCTCGCTGACGGCCATTCGGGAAATCCATCTTTGCTCTGACAGCCGTGCTGAGAATAGAAATCTCTGTTTTAATTCATTGGTGGAGATCCATTTGCTTGAGAGTTTTTGTTGAACCCGGAAAATGAAATTTGAATTAACAATTCTAATTCTACTTCTACTTCTTATCATAGAACTAGCAAATCTTCAATTCGAATTCGTATTCTAATTTAATTTGATGTATATATCCAAACTGAAGATTAAAAAATTTAGAATTTGTTTCTACCAATTCTGGTTTAATTCCAGCAAACAATCCCGCTATTGAATGTGCTACTCGATGTCACTTAACATTTCAGAATATTTGCATGTTTGACAATTTTGAGGCTGATATGACCAATATTAAAATTGTCATATAGTATCATTTTCTATGACAACTTAAAATAAATAATTAAGTCTTTATATAGTAAGAAGATAGGTTCATTTCTTTTGACGTTTGACAATTTGATGGTAAAGATCTATTAAATAATTAATAAATTAATTTTTAGATTTAACTATATATATACACACACACTTTGAGAATATAAAAGAAAATTTATTCAATCCATAAAACTCAACCAATGTCTAAAATAGAATTAATCGCGTAGGATAAATATAGCACACCACACAAAATCTTATAATTTACTTCATTGATACCACGGTGTACTTGAAATAGTGATTGACATCAAACTCAAATAATTACAAAGAAGGCTCAGATTCTTTCAATAAGGCATAAACATGTACCTCGCACCTCTACTGCAATACCTAATTGAAGTGGAATTCAAATTGCCTTATTTATATAAGTGGGCACCACTATAATGTATAGTATACAAATAGAAATTAAGGTAGGTGGTTGAACCAAGGTAGGTGGTGGAGCCATTGAATATTGCCACTTCAAAATGGACAACTTTTCTAAGGTGGTCTCATATACCAAATTATGGTTTTATATGCATAAATGTACTTTTACCTTTGCAATTAACTTATGTTTCATGTTGTACCAAGAGACAGATCTCGGTCCCAAACTGAAACAACACCCTGAAGTGCTCTTCTTATCAACTCAACTATTTGTACAATCTACATTAGTAAACCCCTCGAGCTTCACTCCATTCTATTGAGCATTCTTTAGCCCATAATCAATTGTCTCAAAGATATCTCAAAACATGATTTGCAATTGCCCAATGCAAACATTTAAGTTCCACCATAAACTGACTGAGAGAGTTCATTGTAGAACAAATGTTTGGCCTAGTGTTGACCAGATACAGAAGAGAGACTATCAACTATTTGTATAAAGTAGGGTCCATTGCCTCTAATATGGAAGCATCAATCTTATTCCAATTGGTCACAAGTAGTGTGGACATTGGCTTATAGCTCTCCATCCTAAATTACTTCAAAATATCAATTAATTATATTTCCCTTGTATAAGGAAGATCTCTCCCTCTTTCTTTTACAACTCTAAACTCAAAAGGTGGTGTATCCACCCAAAATCATTTATCTAAATCTTCTGCAAGATCCTACTTACAATGTCTTCTAAGCTCCTCGGACCCTATAACAAATAAGTCAACATATAACAACAGTATGAGAAGTTCATGCTTATCATGAACATAGTATAGGTTTGAATCTCCCTCACCCTTGATGAAGCCCATGTTGTGCACGTAATTATCAATACACGAACACCATGCCTTAGGAGCTTGCTTGAGTCCATACAATGCTCTTTTTAACTTGCAAATAATAGAATCACTCTCATGTGCTTCAAACTCTTCTAGTTGATCTATGAAAATCTCTTCCTCAATTACTCCATTAAGTAATGTTGTTTTAAAATCCATCTAGTGAATCTTCCAACCCATATGTATAACCACAAAAATTATAATTCGTATACAAGAGTATCTAGCCATTGGAGCAAAAGTATTGTCATAGCCGATTCCTTCCTTTTAAGACAACTCTTTAGTCAAAAAATGAGCTTTAAACTTTTCCACACTACCATTTGTACCACGCTTAATCTTATACAAACATCTTGATTCCACCACAGACTTGACTTTTGGTACAACACTAGCTCACACACCTTATTCCTCATGATAGAAAACTACTCTTCCACCACATAGCATCTTTCCATACTTGATGCTTGAGTGTCTCTTGAAAGCTAAAATGTTGTACTTCGATTGATGTTCTCATAAGTGTCACGTATTCAAAATAATATTTGGGGGCCTTTCTTTGACTAACTAAATCTTATGGATTGCCAGCATATTCATGGGCCTCTCAAAATCTACTTAGCAGCCCTATTTATCCTATTTTTTTGTAATAGGAATATGAGATTGATAAATTATTTTTTCCTCCTGATCATCCAATTTGGCTTAATTGCCTTTCTTTACAGCTTGTGTAACTAAGTTTTGAGCAAGTGTTACCTCAATCATGGATGCTTCCTCCTCATTCATTGAATTGCTACACTTCTAAAGAGTTCTTGCCACCTCAAACTTTACATCTCTATGAACAATTATTTCCTTGAGAGAAAGAATGTAAACCCAATAAGCCCTAGAAATTTCAATGTGCTCAACAAGGATACCCTTCTCTATAGATGGTTCTAACTTGGTTCTTTCTCTACAAGGATGTAGCAATACAAAAGGCATTTAAATATGCAAATGTGCTCCAAATATTGTTTATAACCACTAAACACCTATTTTGGAGTCAATTTTTCCAACAATTTTTGAGGGATGCTATTCTACAAATGCATTAACGTATTGTAGGTTTTTGTCTATAAGAGGCAAGGCAAATCCTATTTATGAAGCATGGTCTTGGTTGCTCCAACTATAGCCTTGCTCTTTTTCCCATCAACCTCATTGTAGTGAGGATTGTACAAAACAAATAGCTCTTTCTTGATACCCTCTTGAGCACAAAAATATTTGAAGATATTCGAGGTATACTCACCTCCATTACCAAACAACCCTATCTTGAACTGTATTCCTATCTAGTTCTCCACAATAGCCTTAAACTCTTTGAACCTACTAACGACCTCATCTTTGTTCTTCATAAAATATATCCACATCTTCCTAGAGAAATCATCAATAAAAGTAACATAAAATATTTGTACTCATTCAAATATCATGTTGGCACAAGCCCACACACATTTGAGTGTACAAGATCCAAAATCCCTTTAGATCTACTATCACTACTTGGAAAATTAGTCTTGACGTATTTGAACTTGGAACACAACCCTTGCACGCCTACTTTTTAGTCTTCATCTCTAGCAGCCCAATCACTATTTCCTTGAGCACATTAAGTGCATCATGGTGATGATTAGCCATCCTGCTATGTCAGACTTCTCCTTACCCTCTAAAACTTCTTATTAATACATGTGCTAGCTCATAATATAACCAAAACAAGTTGTATCTAACTCCAATCACTTTTGCACTTTGGAATCCTTTAAACAAATAAACTTTTTCCTTTTCAAAGGTTGCAATGTAACTGTAATGCCCTACCCGGAGATCCTTGAAACAAGGATTCAATACAAGCCAAGATTTTTTCTTTTACAAGTATGAATGCACATGACAACATCATACAAGGATCACATAGATCACAACGAAAGACTTCACCACAAACCCGATAGCCAACAAATCTTTGAATGCCACTACCAAACTGACACATGCAAACAAAAGCCAACAACAACCACACACATGATGAGGGCTCGAAGAAACGACCACTCATCAACAAAACACCAAGCTGGGGTAAAATGAAAAATCCTAAAATTTGGCTAAGTCTGAATTTTTGAAGCCCTAAAATTTCCTAGAATCTTTATCTTATCTCGGAGAGGTCTGAAACCTATTTCAAAAGATTCGTCGCATATATTAAAATATATCTTAAGTATAAGTGGAATATACTTAAAAGATATATTTTAAACCCCATAGAAAGACTGTTTTGAATTGAAAAGGTGTGAAATCCAATAAGGTGTCCAAAACCAACTTTCAAAACTTCCTCGACCCAGCCTAACTGCTCCCTATTTCTCACACCAGAAAGTGCACTGGTCTCGAATTTTGCACAAGATCTTGCATCACTGCACGCAAGAAAGTGCATGGCTTTGCACAAGGATTCGCTACACACTATGCGAGGATTTACATCCCTACATGAGGAAATAGATTCTCACACGAGGAAGTACATTCTCGTGCAAGGAATTGCCTTTCCATGTGAGAAAACACATTAGTGCGACAACAAAACAAGAATAAAAAGCATAAAAACATGAAAACCTCCACATCAAGGAGTACAGGAATGAACACCCGAGTGCATAAACAACAAAGAAATAGGAACATCTATCCATCTCAACCATAGCAGTAAAGAACATATTGAATGCAACATCACAGTGAACATGTAATGTCCCGCACGAAGATCCTTGGAACAAGGATGAAATACAAGCCAGAAATTTATTTATTTTAAACAAGTGTAAGTGCACATGTCAACAACATACACGGATCACAAAGATCGAAATGGAAGATTGAACCACCATGCCAGCAAACAACGAATCTCCAAACGCCACTACTGACCAAAAAGATCGAAAACGAAAGACGCATAACTGAATTCGATTCGAAGACCTTCTGAATTCAAAATGCAACACCATAGGGTTGAAGAACACCAAAGAGGGTATCTAAAATAACTCCCATAAAGTTCAGATGAAATCAAAAAGTGCCCGCTACCCGCCCGCACAAGTTTTTACAAAACCGAAGCGATACTTTAATACAAAACTGAAAAGTATCACACGACATTCCTAAAGAAGGAGGGCAACACTTTCAAGGGTTGTGTGATAGTTCTCTCGAAGGCGTTCAATACTTTAAGGGTATCAGACGACAGTTCTCAAAAGGAGGTGCGATACTGGAAAGTATGGTACGATATTTCTCCAAGAGGCGTGTGATAGAATCAAGGGACACATGATACAATTTCTATGGATACATTATTGTATCGCACCATGCTAATAAAAAGTCGCCTAGGAAACTCAATAAACATTGAGGAAAACATAGAATAAAACCTCCACACTGGGGAGTACTGGATCCACATTTCGAGGCAAGAACACTCGAACTGAACATGCAATACGAAAAGAACCACAACTAACCATCTAACAGATAAAAGTAAAAGTATGGAAAGGATACATCATAGTGTACAAAGCAACATTGCAATAACTAAAATAACATTGCAATGAATAGAGCAATCAAACTAAGTACGCAGTACCTCCCAACTGTCAATGGCATCATAAGACCATCGTGGGCCCTAGCTATCCCCCGCGCGTAACATCCCAAGCCACCAATCAGATCATTTGTACTGTCGTGATAGAGACATCACTACTAACATGCTAGAATATATGCATAAGGAAATCTAACATGCTAGTAGTAAAGCAGAAGATAATCCTACAAAGTAGATAACATCACCTACTACATGCTAATCATCATAATAAGGAATGCATTAAAACTAACATCATCTAAACATGATAAACAACATCCCAATGAAAGCATAAATCACAAGGAAGCATACTTGTAAACCGAAGTACCAAGTGAACACATCTAGCAACAATCACACTACGATACAAGACCGTCTCTATACACTGGTCCCTAGCAGTGGTATGAGTAGCTTCACCTCCCAACCACGTGCCACCTGTAGGTCCACACCCACCGTGCTAATGGAGATAATGATCCAACCATAAACAAACATGCAACACAACATCCATGGCTAACACACATGCCAAGCAGTATGATGACTGACTCCAAGATAAAGACAATGCATAAACTACAGGTTCTGGTCAGACATCTCAAAGGCTACTAAGTAGGGGTTGACATCATGGAGAGTTGCTTGGCATCGAAAAGCCCAAGCTCGGATCATGTAGATTCAGCATCCCTCAACGGAATGGCTCGGCACAAGCATTTTATTATCTTTAGTTTCATTACCACCCAATATTTTCTTTAGTTATCACTTAATTAAAAACTCCCTCTACCATACCTGTGGCATCATGATTGCCAGATTGTGAGATAGGAGCCCCCTCCATATGCTACCCTACCCTACCCATGCTCATCCAACGATGAGTGCCCGTAGGCATGCAAACTCCCAACCCAACCCCAATGATCACAACTTCTGAAAATTCCACGGAAGGGCAAGTCACCCGATAGATGTAGACGTGTGTGGTGCACCACCATCACGAAGATCATAACACAAGGATTGGATGAGAAAACAAAGCAGAAAGTCAATCAACCGAAAACATATTCAAAATGACAGATGCTACATGCATCCCAATGCAAAACTAAAATGCAATAAAGGTCCGACCGACATAAAACAAATTGTCCAAGCCTACAACCAATCTCATGCTAAGAAAACCTGAGAAAACAAGGCAGCACGCAAAACAAGGTAAAAACCCCAAATTTTGAAAAAAAAAATTGAAATTAAAACCCATTTGGCCTTTGGGTGCAAAAACTCAAAAAATTCAAAAATAAATGAAATCAAACACCGTATGCAAAAATGGCCAGCATAACGGCTCAAAACCCCAAACCCCCATTTCAAAAATAGGGAAAACGTTCATACCTGACCAACCGGGCAGAACCAACATACAGAAACGGAGGGGAACACTAGTTCTCAACCTCCTAACATGCTACTACAAGAAATGGAAGCTGAAACGAAGCAAAAACAATAAAACGAGAAGGCCCTACCTGATAGCAAAAAGGGCAGAAATTGAAACTTGCGCAATAAAATAAATCACCAGCCAAATCTGCTAAAAATGACAGCAAAGCATAAACTCCCCGAGCTAAATCCAATAGACCAACCTCGCGAAGATCCCACGCTCACAGCTCCCAGAACAAACAAAACAAGAATCCTTCATAAGAGGATTTCTAAAATAGCTCTCAAATTTTCTAATTCTAAAAAGTGAGAAGTGCCAAATGAATTCACTTTTTCAATACTTATTCATTTTTTCAGTGAATGGTTGGCTATGGAAAATAACCAACTGGAGTAGCTAAACTCTGAATCAATCCAAACAAAAATAAGTTATTATCCGTAACAAAAATTCACCTAAGGAAAAGTTGCCAAAAATTAAATCCGAAAAGATTTAAAGCCCGAAACTTAAAATCACACAAAATCACTTAACACTTTTGAGATAGAACGAACCTCTAAATGCACAGACACGCTCATTGGTCTAGTCACATAATGCAAATGAGTTCAAATTTACTAATCACCGAAAGGTTATCATTTAAAAGAACTAAATAAGGACACGTCAACCATATAGGGACGACATTGATAAAATATGAATAGTTGAATCACTAACTCCATGTGCCACTACTAGGGATATAATTCCTGCACACTAAAATACACGATCAAGTGCAATTGCATATAATATCATAGCCGAAGCAACATGTATTAAAATACTTATTTAATCCATTTCCAGCACTCACATTCACAGAAAGTGTAAAGAACGAGAATGAAGTAAATCACCATAGCATAAAATCCATCACATAACATAATCAACAAATATGTCCAATAAACCATATAACCAGATATCATCATAGATCTACTATCATCTCAAAATAGCATCAACATGCAAATATGATAAACCAAATAGTATAGAAGTAAAGCATCTATAGTAGTGAATCAAAGTATAACATCTGACCCTCAGGTCATCATAAAACACAAAGTAAGAGTATCAAGTATCTCTCGAACAAAATAAACAAGGTACAGACTGCAAACACGAGAGGCACTACAGAACAGAAGTAACATCGCAATGTATAGAAATAACATCACAATAAGTGAATAACCAAACTAAGTACGTGGTTCCTCCCAACCGTCAATAGCATCATAAGACCATCATGAATCCTAGCCATCCCTTGCGCGTAACATCCCAAGCCACTGATCAGATCGTCGGTACTATTGTAATAGGGACGTCACTACTAAAACATGCTACAATATAAGCATAAGAAATTCTAACATGCTAGTAGTAAAGCATAAGATAATCCTTCAAGTAGATAACATCACCTATCACATATTGAACATCATAATAAGGAAATCTAACATACTAAACCAATAAGCAATAGATAATCCAATACAACAATTCACATCATCTAGTCATATGCTAAACATCATAATATGGGAATGCATCAAATAAACTAACATCACCTAAACATGATATCCAAGCATTCCAATGGAAGTATAAATCACAAGAAAGCATACTCCAGAACTCGAAGTACCACGTGAAAACATCCAACAACAGGCGCACTAAGATAAAAGATCGTCTCTATACACCAATCCCTAGCAGTGGTAAAAGTAGCTATGCCTCCCAACCATGTGGCACCCGTAGGTCCACACCTGTTGTATATGAGAAATGTTAGTATGCTAATAGAAACCAAATTTAAATAAAGCTTCTACAAACTAAACAAAATTCATAAACTTCAAGATAGACTAAGATGAACTCTCAATTGAGAATATGAGCCATTAATGGACTCTCTCAATAAGAAGCTCTCTTGTTGAGTAGCTTTTTCTAAATAGATAGGATGTATGCTCAAGCTTTATGCTTCAAAAAGGGCTTCAAATGGAGTTGGAATTTGGGTGTGAGTATATGGTTTTGGTGTAAAATGGCTTCTCAAAATGGCATTATGACTTTACTTCATGGATTGTGTTTTTTTGCAAAGGGGAAGGATCGAATTTATAGGCAAGAGGCTTGAGGGATTGAGGGCTAAGATGCAAGGATGGGAAAAAGCTCATGGAGGGTTCAAATTGCATGAGAGGAGAGCACATGGATTGTGCTTCCTTACAGCCAATCAAGGAGTGACACATGTCACAGGGTGAGAGGATGGAGGAAAGGGGAAGGATGAGTCAACAAAGGAGGCTCAAGGGATAAAATCTTCATAAAGACCCTCATAATGGCTTGTAAGAGCAATAAAAGGGCTTGGAAGAGTCATTTATGGCCTAGTGGACTTCATAAAGTTTTATGGTTGAGATATTTTGAGGGAGATGAGAGCAATTTCGACTTGGGCTTGATTAGGAAGGTTTTAAGCTTGCTTAGGCTTGTGCAAATGATTAGAGGATGGATTAGGATGGTTTAGGATTAGCTTAGGGATAGGCAAGTGGATGGCATTTAATGAGGGTGGGTGAAGGAGGAGATATTTGTTAACTTTGGCTTGGGTTAGTAAGTTTTAACCCATTTTTAGAAAATGTGACAAGGTTAGGAGGGGATTAGGATTAGGTTTAAAGACATCTTCTAGAAGAGTCTAGAATTTGGATGAGGATAAAAACTTTTTAGAATAGTCTAGAATTTCCTAGGATGAGGATGAAGACTTTCTAGAAGAGTCTAGAACTTCTTAGGATGAGGATAAATTAGATTTTTAGGAAATAAATAAAGTTTTATTTATTTCAAGGGTTTGGGTTGAGGAGATATTTATTAAAACTTTTTTAATAAACATGAGGATTAATATTTAATCTTAATTAAATATTTTGAGTTGGGATTAGAGGTAAGAAATGATGGGATTAGCCTTTAATCAAAATTAAAGAAGGATTAGAAGATTTTGGAAGAGGTTAGTGGTCTTAAGGAAATTGGCCAAGTTTTGGGCAAAAAATAATTTTTTTATTTATTTTGGATTTTTTGGTCAATTTATTAATTAAATAATTAATAAATAAGGAAATAATGTTTAAATAAGATTTAAACATTTTTGGGAGGGATTCCTTAATTAAATATTTTTAATTAAGATAAAGGGATTTAATGGCATAAAAAATAATTAATTAATTAATAAATGATGATGTCATCAGGAATTTTTCAGAAAATAAAAATATTATTTTCTAAAGGTTTTTAGGTGTCTACACCTGTCATGCTGATGGAGATAATGATCCAGCCACAAACACACAAAAACAACATCTAAAGCTAACACTCGCGCCAGACAGTATGATGGTTGTAACCAAGAACCTAAGACAATGCAATGAGTATAGCTCCTAGTCAAACACTCAAAAGGCTACTAAGTAAGGGCTGACATCATGGAGAGTCACTTGGCATCGACAAGCCGAAGCTCAGATCATGTGTCCTCAAACTTAAACAGGTGCTCACACATTGTGTCCTCAAACTTAATCGGGTGCTCACACATTTTATTATCTTAAGTTCTATTACCACTCACACATTTTATTTAGTTATCACTTATATAAAACTTCTTCTACTAACCCATGGTGCCATGATCATCAGGTTGCAAGATAGAAGCCCCCTCCAGATGCTACCCTACCCTACCCATGCTCATCCAACGACGAGTGCCTATAGGCATGCAAATTCCCAACCAAGCCCTAATGATCATAACTTCTGGTAAACCCACGAAAGATTGGGCCTCGCAAGTCAACCAACAATTGTACGCACATGTACTCGTGTGTGGCGCACCACCATCACAAAAATCATAAGACAAGGATTGGATGAGAACACAATGCAAAAGATCACTCAATCGAAAACAACTTTAGATGATAGATTCTTCACAAATCCCAAAGACAATAAAACCATACATCATGAAATCACTCGACTGGCCTCAATCCGGGAGTATGGATTCTACACGAATCTCAATGATGCAACAAGATCAAACATCATGAACTCACTCAACCGGCCTCAATCCGAGAGTATGGATTCTACACGAATCCTTGTGTCCACGAAACAATAACAAGGGTCCAAAAGAAACAATAACACCAAGTACGAAATCACTCAACCGAACATAAAGTTAGGAGTATGTATGTGATACACATCCCAATGCAATCACAAAAGTGAAACAAAGGTCTGACTGATATCCAAATGGATAATCCAGGTCCACAACCCAACTCGTGCCAAGAAAAATCTAGAAAACAAGGTAACATGCAAAACAAGGTAAAAACTCCAAATTATAGAAATTTTTTAAAATTAAAAACCATTTGGCCTTTGGGTACAAAAGCCCCAAAAATTCAAAAATAATTAAGTTCGGACACCGTATGCAAAAATGGCCAGCATAATAGTGCAAAACTCCAAACCCTCATCTCGAAAAAAAAGAAAAATGCTCATACCCGACCAACTAGGCAGAACCAACAACCAGAAACAGAGGGGAACACTAGTTCTCAACCTCCTAAAAAATGGCTACCAAAAAAAAAAGCAGAAACAGAGCTGAAACAATAAAATAGGAAAGCCTTACCTCACAACCAAAAGGGAAAAACGGGAATCTAAACCACAAAATAAATAGCCTGCAGAAGTAGCTAAAAATCACAGCAAATTCAAGGTTTCCCTGAGCTAGATCCAACAAGCTCAACCTCACGATGATCCCACACTCTTAGCTCCCACAACGAACAAAATAGTAAATCCTCATGAAGAGGATTTTGGGTTTTACTCTCAAACTTTCTAATTCAAAAGTGAGAAGTGAGGAATTAAATTCTTTTTTGGATATTTATTCACTTTTCAAGTGAATAATCAATTAGGGTGAATAACTAGCCAACCTAGTTAAACCTCGAATCAACCCAAACGAAAATAAGGTATTCCTAGAAATAGGAATTCATCTATGAAAAAGCTGCTAGAAATTAAATTAAATCAATTAAAAAACCTGAAAACACAAAAATTGCCTTAACAACTTTCACGACAATGCAAACCTCTAAATGAACAGACACATTCACTAGTCTAATCACATAATGTAAATGAGTTTGGATTTAATAATCACTGAAAGGTTTAATTAAACAATTAAAATAAGGATACGTCGACCATACAAGGACGACATTGGTAAAATATGAATGGTTGAATCACTAACTCCATGTGCCACTGCCAGGGATATAAACCCTGCACACTAAACAACACAATCAAGTACAATTGCATATAATAACATAGCCAAAGCAATAAATGCATTAAATCACCTATTTTAACCATTTATTTAATTATATCAAAATAATATATTTACATCACTCACGTTCGCATAAAGCATAACAATGCAGGAATGAAGTAAATAACTATAGCATTAAATCCATCACATAACATAATCAGAGATATGTCCAAATACCGGATAACCAAATATCATCATAAAACACACTGTCATCTCAAAATGGCATCATCATGCAACAACAACATAGTAGTCTAAAATCTATGATACTAAAATCAAGGTAGAACATTCGACCCTTAGGTCATCTCAAAAGTAAAACATAACATAAGTTGATATCCGCAACACATAACCAATGAATCCAACATGGACAATCCATTTCTAACTATTTAAGCATTTAATAATGGTTGTTTAAACAACATAAAAAGGTACTTAAAACACATAAGTGAACACAGTCATAAACATGACTAACCATTGCTACAGGAACCTAGTCCAAGGTAGCACGTAAGAAGTACACAATGCAATCTCTGCACACAACAGAGGGTAATCACGGGACAACCTCATGATACCACATTGATCCTGGTAACCACTGGCACAAACCTTAGTGAACCATAAATCACATCATAACCTCATAAATCAGCCATAAGCATAATCAAAGCAACTAATATAGAAACATAGCTCAAATCACGTCAACAGTGTAGTCCACTCATGGTCACAATCATGATCCATCACAACAAAAGATCGACAAGGCTGCATCCATCAGGATGAATTACAGAAGTCAAATGGGAGAGGCACTACAGTAACCCTTGTCTTCCAAAATAGAAATTGAGACTAAATTCTTTGTCATGCCAAGGACATATAACACAAGCTCCACCAACAAGGGTTTGCCAGAGTCCTCTAAAACTTGACAATGCCAACACCAATTACATGGTACTTGGCATTGTCACTAAGGACCCGTTTGGTGAGCGGAATAGGAATACGTATTCTGGAATAGAACGTATTCCTGTTCTCTGTTTGGTTCAGCCAATATTTGATGGGAATTCGCGGACCCAAAAATTTATGTTTTCTAAAATTTAAAAAAATGGAATAGGAATACGTATTCCAATAACACCTATTTTGGTGGAATTGCAAAACCCCATTTTTGGGCCAAAAATGGAATACGTATTCCATTTTTACTTCGTATTCTAATCCCATTTTGGTGCATCCAAACAAGGAATTCAAAATTTTTGGAATACATAGTCCAAAATACGTATCCCTATTCCGCTCACCAAACGGGCCCTAAACTCAATATAGAAATCCAACTTCTTTTCCTCCAACTTGGTGAACCGACCTCTATATCCCATCATGTGGCAAGATGCCCCACTGTTAATCTACCAAACCTCTATCTCCCATTATGTATAAAGAAGCCTTGGTGTTTATATAACACAGCTTATTGGCAAGTAAACTTGAGAAATGGGCAATGAGTGAAAACGCATTCTCAAAGCATGACACAAACTAGTCTGCCTCAATTATAGCAACAACTTACTCTTTTTTATTATCCTTATTTGGACATTGACTCGCATAGTGACACATGTAATGGTAGCTAAAACACTTTATCTATTCTTAGATATTTCTTTTGCCCACTCTTGGAAGAACATTTTGTTGCTCTTTATTAGATTTCATATTGTTGGTTGCAAGAGTAAGATTTTTTTTACCCTTCTTGTCTAGTCTCCTCAATGAGCACCTTTACAGACTTTCACTTGGACAAAATCAGCCCAAAGTCTTACCCAATCAAGGAATCAATCTTTGCCAACAACGCACTAACCTTCCACTGCAAGAAATTAAATGCTCCCCAAGTTAGAACCTGTATTGAACACTAGTTGTTATAACAACAAAAAAGAGTCTAGAACAAATATGATTTTTCCCCTCTAAAATCTAGGTCACAACTCTTAACATTGTATTTAGGGTTTAGAACTCTAATACCATGATAATTTTTCATAATCCAACAATAGATTAATTGTACAATAATTTCACAAAATAAAAACTCTATATCTCTCACGATTGAATCCAAAAAGCAAGTAATTATCAATATGAATTGTTGAAATCTGATAAACTTGATCCATTTATATCCCAATTTATTTTTATCATGCATTAGGCTCTTTACAATTTGCAACAATAATTTAGCCGATAGGCTATTTGTGGGAGCTTTGTTCCCAAAATTTAAATACTTGACGAAAAAGATTTTGATTAAGAAAATAGGTTTTGAAGGGGCCTTGAAACTCGAATACAAAAAGATGTAAAGATAAACACCTATGGTCCAAACAGAAAAGATAAGCATTATGCGCTACAAAGCGATACAAAGCAAACACAGAACAAAACTTAGATAGGTGGGGAGAGAGCCAACTCACAAACCCAATAGAACAAGTTGGTGGTCCAAGAAAGGATAATCACTTAGTAATTAAACCACCCAGTAAGACAACAAATTTTAAGATTTCCCCTTAACCCCCAACTTGTGGAGATTATAAGAAGAATGAGGGGGAAATTATTTTGAATTTTTTCCTTTAATCACGATCCATCCCTCCTCGATCTTAGCAGCCATAGAATGACAAGCCAACGAATCAGCAAAACTATAAGCACAAGCAAAACTAGCATCAAATCTGACAGGATCAACATAAGCAAACTCCAGCAGCACAATCATCACCCATCACAGAGTCACTACAAACAGGGCCTACAGCAACATACTTATCCACTAAAGCCACCATACAACCACTACGAACCACAAAAACTTATTGGGCTAAGCCAACCGAATTATTTGTATTCTGATCAATAGGAATACAAACATTAGAAGTTGCAATGACAAAATCAGCCACAATATCATCCTAATGGCCAACCTCAACAACTTGTATAGTAGAAGGGACAACATCAGTGACTTGGCATTGAAAAATATCTTGAGAACCAACCACTACAAATTTAGGGGCCATGACTATCGTATATTGTTGTCACTGAGCCCCCAACCACCAAGTGGGCTCCTTGGATTTGATTTTTCCAACCACACATGTAGCAACATACCCGTTATTAAAGCATTTCCTACATCTAAATAGGAGGCCCTCATAATCTGACGACTGATCCAAGAGCCAATAGGGCTATAGAGTTTGACCTCCAACAAAAGGCCCTTAGAAGCATGTATATCAAAAAGTATCCTCACATAGGTAGAGTGCAATATATCAGAGAATTCAGAATCTGCCATTAAGAAATCACCTAAAGCCTCCCCAGCTTCCTCAATCACATAATCATGCCAAAGATAAAGAGGAAGATTAGGAAGATGAACACAGATGGGCATTTTGCAAAAAGATTTAGTGGCAAGATTGAAGTTCTTGTACCAAGGTTTAACTGTTAACGGGAAGTTGTTATCCCAAGTGAAAAAATGATCACATAGAATTGCTCTCCTATCATTTGCCTTATCAAATATAACAATAAACAAACCTCTTACTAGAGGAAAGATCTGGATAGAATTAGTAAGGTATGGATCCAAGTGCTTTGAGATCCAAGTATGAAGCTCCTAGAGAGAGAGCCAAAATCCCCTAAATCGACAAATGAGCAGATTCACCTGAAGAGCCTCAGTGCATTGCTCAATCTCTAAAGCGGTATCTTTATTCAAATTGACAAAAATAGGGTTGCAAGTAGGAAAAGGTTTTGAGACTGTAACCTTAGTGATAGCCCCCAAGCCGTCGCCACTACACAAAGAATGGGTGAAAGAGGGCCCAGATGAGCCCCCCATAACCACCTTCCAAGCCCTAGCCTCTTGTAAAATAGCCATGTTTGTAGCAAAATGAGACCCCAACACTAAAACCTGAGAAGAAGGTTGCCCAGACGCCAGTCGGACCTCATCCTACTTAGCTAAATTGTCAAGCCAACTGAACTGGGGGTCATAGACCCTGCAATCACACCAAGATTGCCCACTGTGGGAGCAATGTCATCCACACAAATATCATCAGGAATGGAGATGGGATTTCGTAGACAAAGGACACGCAACACACAAGGTCCTTGGCAATCAAAATCCTAGCCCTTGTATGTCGATGCCATATTTCACAATAATGCATAATATTAATATTTGACAGAAAAGTTGTATGCCAAAAATCAAATTTAGTATCCAGTTATGAATAACCAAGCATGTTTATAAGGATGTAAGTGATGTGGTAGATAGGCCATTGAATGTGTAAAGCTGCCAGTAGTCATGAAGGAAGAGGATGCCTTTGCGGACACAGTGGAAAAATTTGTGGTTGAACTTGTGATATTAATCGATTCAACAGCAAAGAGATGAAGTCAAGAGAGAGTTGAGGGAGACAAAGCTAGGATGATAAGTATTGAAAGCAATCATAAATTACCAATGGCAATGGTAAAGTATTGTCCAGTGTAAGACTTGAAATTCAAGGATAGTACGAAGTCAACATAATGATGGTAATGGTTTTGGAGAGGAAGTGGCTTCCAAGGCAAATGTGACAATTTTTTTAATTTTGCAATAATCACTTAAAATCTAACATATTCTTAGGTATTCCTAAGACTTTGCTCAACAATAAAAATTTCCTTCAATAATATCATGATATTATCATTCTTACTTGTACGAGCACTTCTTGTTTAATAGTATTATAAATTCTAGATCAAGTTCTTACAACACATGTAGAATTCCTCAAATCTTTAGTGAACTTTGTCAATACTAACAAACACTTGCCATCAATTTAGAGGCAGAAGAGCCTTTATACAAACTGGATGTCTTTCATTTTCACACTTGTAATTTTTGGCTTCTTATGACTCAATTAGCTTTTAGTACCCTTTCTTTCGCTGACTAGGTATATGTTTTATTGGATATCTAGCAGTCATAAAATACTTTTGTTTTCTTTGTGATGGATTGTTCATGCCTTATCAATCAAGTCAAGCTTGTTGTATGGGTTGCTCTTTTATGAAAAAAAATTATTTTTTAATGTATTACACATGATACAACTTTAAAATTTAAGAAATAAGTTACAAAGCGGCAACAAATGAATGGATTTCTAAGTTTTTTATTACAAATTTACAAAGATATGGACTGTTGTTCACATTGTTTTCTTGCCTCTGTGTTGAGATAATGAGTGTTGCACACATTGCATAATATTGTTATATTGTATTATTTTATTTTATTATGTAATGTGGCACCTAGATGGACATGCAACATGGAAAGATTCCCCACAAGATATACTCGATGAGTTTGATGAGTTGTATTGTAACATTGTGATAATATTTGATGCAATTATTTAATATTGGAAAAAATAATTAAAATTTCAATATTAAATGTGAGATCAAGGGGTTAGGTAGCACATGGTTTATGTAATACCACTTTGTGGCTTTGTGGCACTTACTTCTATATAAGCAGCCACAAGGGTAGTTGTTGTGTGAGAAGATATAAGGCAAAAAGGGAAAGGGTCGAGCGGAACAAGGCTTAACAAGGTAGCCAAAGGAGCATTTGTGAAGGTTGGAAACATGGCATTGGATGTGTGGATTCATGCTTGTTCACATGGATTGTTTAGTTGTGGCAATGGCATTGAAGGCTTTCATGGTTGTATTGCAATGGTATTTTTGCTGAATAATACAAGGTGATGGATGCTTTTGGAAGCTGGGTTTTTCCCTCAATGAAGGTCTTCCAAAGTATATCTTATGTCACATTTTTGTGGGTATGTTGTCTATTCTCTTGCATGTGGATTTAATTCTATGTTTATTTCAGATCTATTACGGGTTGTGTGGAAACGGTTATATTCCTTGTTGCCAAGTTTCCTTACACTCTGACCATCAATTTCTCAACCTTCTCTCTTAAATTATATTGTACTAAGAAAAGTGTGGAAACCTAATTAAGTTGCTAACCGTTGCATGCAATTGTTGATTTGCCACAATAATGGTATATGTATTACAAATGAAATAATTTTGGCAAAGGGGTACTCATCTATCATTACAGATTTCATCATCTACTAGTTGCTCAAAATATGTCTACAAATTTAAGTTACTCTTCTGGGATAAGAATTTCTAATTTACCATTATGGCATATTCTAGGCTGCGTCGAATAACCACTTGTAAAATGTGCTACCCTCTGCCCTTGCAATTCCTCAAATAGAAAGCAAAACAATACTATCTTGTCCCAACAACACATGTGAAGTGTCAATGTCCCAATCATCTTGATGAAGAGGGATTACCATTCTACCTTTGGCCTATCCACCAAGGCACTCAAGGCTCTTCTCTAGCCGTCTTAGGGTCTTATTTTCACCCTAACAGTAAGGGAATACTTCCTCTATTCCCCTTACTCCACCTATCCACTCCCATCAATTTGAAATGCTTTGCAAACTCCAAGGCTTAACTCCATCCCTTGTCTTGAATCCCACCAAAACTCACACCAGGCTTCCATAAATAGTAGAGCTTCTATTCCATCAAACTCCATGATATTTAAGGTACTTCAAGGTATTCGAGTCATTAGTTTGCATATAATCCCAAGATTTCCTTGTTTGGGAGGGCTACTAGAGCTAGTAGCAAGTAGGCCTCCTAGTTGACCTTTTTGTCTCTAGTTCCAAAACTTTCCAAAGGACTTGTCAAATAAACTCCAAATCAAGATACCCTTTTTAGCGTCTCAAAGATTCACCATGTTTTAGGTCACCAAGGTGTTCATACAGCCCCTTTCCAATATACCCCTATTTTTCAAGGTTTCAAGGATTCCAATCAGCAATTCACTAGGGTCTTTTAAAACCCCTCAAAGATGGCTTCCCCAAGACTTGTCCTTTGCTTTGGTGTACCTTCATTCATCACTCTTCCCATCCAAACTAGATTGGTCATTTCAATCCATCTATCATGCCTATGAGCTTTATCTTGTTGAACTTATGACCTCTATCTTGTTGAACTTCACCTAGCCAAGAATCTCCTACTCTCCTAGGGCCTTGCTTTAAAAATAGCAATCCACCTTCCAAGCACTACAAAATGGAAATATATACAATATATACATTGCTCTTCTTGATTCTAAATTGTAGAGTTAAGTTGATTTTCTAACCCTACTTGCCAAAACTTCAAGAACCCAAATCAAACTAATGAAAACTACATTCAATCATCTAACTAGAAATGCAAAGCAATAAACCCAATCAATCCATTAACATTTGGATCTTGAGCGTGCATGCAAGTTGACTGTAACAAGAAATCTAAACACCAACCCTTCTCCTAGGTGTGTGATGGTGTGTGTAATGATGTCTTATACCCCTTTTGCACGTGTGGCAACTTCCTGTACGGACCCATAACCGAAAAGTTGCAAGTTACTTGGTTTTGGCAAATTGTTGTCAAGTGCAATCTTTGCAAAAATGCAAAATTGCTTCAACAACTATTTACAACTATGCATTTTGACCGTGAATAGATCTCGAGCAATTACAAGCAATTTAAACAAGGCTTGGTCAACCCTTTGACCCATTCAAGCAATTACAAGCAATTTAAACATTCTAAGAACACTACCTAACTTCCCACTTTCTCACTCACCTAGCTATTTACACCCTCGAGGCTTCACAAGCCAAAATTTCTAGGACTTTTTACTATGATCCCTAGTGCTCCTGCAACACATCTGGTGCCGAATGATACTGCCACATAATGCCCTTCCATCTGTCTTCGAACATAAACCTATAACAGAATTCCTTGACAAAAGAAGAAATGCATCGTTCTTGTTCAACAGTCAGCATTCTGTCATAACAGGAAAGTTTGATGGAAGAATCTGCGACATTCATCAATGCGCATTGAAATTAAAATACTAATGCAACTCTGTTTTAACTAACACGGGTACTTACGACCTGTGACAAAAGTAGGGCCTTCATCTACTAAGAAAAACGCAAAACATTTGCAATTGTTTACCCGCCACATGTCTAACACGACGAAACGTTGTCCTGCTGACCCAGAAAATGTATTTCTGAGTAATTTTCAGAGCTGATTCCTAAAATAATTATATTTTTCTCTAAACTTCGCAAGATTTAACCGAGCATCCTATAAAGCACTACACAATTCCAAGCTAGATTCACAAAAAACGTTATTAGCTACTATCCTGACCCACATCAGTAACAATCTCTTTAGACCTACAGTAAATATTATTATGTTGCCAGTTCATGTTTAGCAAAATTTCCGAAAGGTCACAAAAGCTGTGTTCTCCATTCAAAGCTTAGTGGCCAAAACACCCTGGGCACACACACAAACACACATAATGTGGATCGGAGTCATCGAGAATATTTACTTGAAAGGGTTTACAAAACATCAATAGTAGAATCTAGAGCAAGATGCGCGAAGTGTAAAACATGAATTCAAGAAGAAATTCGAGGTATATGGTGAAAATTGTTGTAGATATTGAAAAATTTCTAAGAAAAAAGCTCACAGAGCTCAACTACAGCTACAAAGAATAACAGACTCTGTGTGAAAATCTTTTAGCATCTTTAACAGCAATATAATCCTGAAGAACAAATATCTTTTTTCTAAATGATACTCATTTTTTCAAGGTTTGTCTGCACCCAAGGATTTGTGCCAGACCTGTGATGGAGACACTGGACTAAATCTGGGATTCAAATATGTTTCAACTACATGTTAGTCTTAGAAAACAAACGAACACTAGCATACGTAAAACAATTAAAATCAGTGATTCTACTCTCCTGTCCTAAAACCATTCAAGCGGATGGCAATGACCAGCTCCGAATCACATTCGTTACTTGTACCAGCCAAAAAAAAGACTTGCCATCTTTGAAGGCAGACATGGTGAGGAACATAGTCCTCTACCATTGACTTTTGGATTTGATACAGAAGAAAAGTCTTTGCCAAGTTAAGTTGTATGATCCAAATTTGACGAGGATGATATTGACATTTAAAATATATTTTTTAGTAATAAATCTCAGAATTTTGCTAGCCTTCTGAGGGCTCTGCCTGGATACTAAACTAACCTTATCAGAACAAGTAGCATTACTACCATATAAGAAACAAATAAGGAAAGAAAAACATCAAACAGCATGATTTTTTCTTATCTCCATATCCAGCAGGGTAGCAACAGACGATCCACCAGATTAGATTAAGCAAGATCACACATCTTCAAAAAAGAAAACTTTCTGACTATTTATTGCATATTGATTGAGGCTCAATAGAATGTGAACCTGGCAAATAGTTCCTTTGGTCTTGTCCTGCATATACAGAACATAATAGATTTTCTAGTGTCATTTTGCATTCTGTTTCAATACAATTTCATGACCCAGACAATACTTAAACTTGTATGAAAGGTGTGATATTACTTCAAACATTTATAATCCAGTGTATTTCAATATTTTAGTCTTAACTTAGTGAATAGGATGCAATATTGCAAAATCTCTACGACGCTAATATTTCTTCAGCCAATAAATAAAAATTAAAAGCAAAGCTTGATATTAAACAATTATTGAACGCTAACAAAATGCAGTTTCAAATTTTCAATAATAACACTCCACCCTAACATTTATTAAATAAGTTGTTCCCGAGAGCTGCCTCTAAAAACCCTTCAAATTTTCAGCCAGAAAACCAAATATCGCAATTTTTTGAATGAGATTTTGAAACTAATAGGGGCTCAGTGACTTTGGGATCCAACTCACTCAATACAGGCATCAAAACCCCCATGTATATATTATCCATGACAGCCATGTCCTTGTATGTTATCATTTTCTACAGGCTCATAAAATGTGAAATAAAGTTCCCAAAGCTGCTGTTACATAACTTGTTCTATATAGCATAGTTCTTTCAATTCTTGGTTCGTTGAGGAGCTCATGTAAATCAACAGTGCAAGTGTCCAACAAGAGGACTGAATGCAACACACATTGCTTTGCTAAAAGGCAGTCTGAAAGACTCCAAAGACAACCTCCCCCAATAATCAGTAGGGTCGGTACCGCCGACTCCCCCCACCATTGCCAGAACTTCTTCCACCACCTTGCCTGCCACCACTTGAACTACTTCTATTGGACCTACCTCCACCCCTGGAAGCGGTAGAGCCTTGTCCTCTATAGGGTGCAGATGCCCCTACGCCATTCCCAGGCTGTTGCCTGATCCCCAATACAGGAAAATAAAATTTCATGAGAACTGTATGGTAAACAACAAGTAAGATTACAAATAGTATATATGAACTTACAACACATATCCAACACGGCCATCTGGCAGCATCATCGGTACCATTGTCATCCCTGCAGGTGTTGGGCCTCTGCCATAAATGACTGGCTGCAAAAACATTTCAGAACATTTGACCAAATATTAATATCAATAAAAAAAGCGATTGCGCTCTTTAAAAAAAATTATTAACAAGAGTTGATTAGTAAACTTCAAAAAAAAAATTCCAAATGTTCTAATTTTCAAATATCAATCTGGAAACAACTCTGCTACATTAACTACCACCCACTGAATAGTGAAAAAAATTGTATATTGAAAAAAAAAAATGTTCCCCTTACGGTATAGTTTTAGTTTACCTGATTGTAGCCTGCAGAACCAAATCCAACACCAAAACCTCCATAGACATTTGCACCATAACCATATCCACCTTGAAGCTGATAATTTGGAATGACAGACCTTTGAAAAGGATACAGAGTAGAACTTTGAGGCTTCTTGTCACTCAATGGTCTTGCTAAAGAAACTGTCAGCTCCCGCCCTATGTCAAAACATTTTGAATCATTAGACCAAAAAAGTTAATTAAAACCAAAAAGTTAATAGCATATACAGAACAGGGATTCTCTATTGTAAACAAATAAATTCACCTTCAAGCTCGTATTTCTCTGTTTTCTCCACAGCTTTAAGAGCAGTAGCATGGTCATTAAAATGTACAAAGCCAAAATCTCGCTTTGCCTGCCCTGGCCTCTGTTCTAAAAGAACAACTTTTGTAACCTCCCCATGTCTCCCAAAAAGATCTTTTAATTGCTCCTCTGTCACATCATCTGGCAAATTGCGGACATACACAGACTTGACCTAGTATATGAATAAACAACAAAAAGTGATATAAGACAGTAAATAAACAGTCATTTGTCATTCAAAATTTACAACCACAAAAGCACACCCAACAAACAAGAATTACAATAATGCTAGAGATTTAAAAGGAAAAATATGGCATTACTTCAACTAAAGGCAAAAAAACATATGCACATGCCAGACTTCAATTGAAAGACAATTTATGTTGGGTTAAGAATATCGTATAATCTCAATGCATTAGGACAATAATGTAGATCTACTACAAACTTATTGATAATTTAAACACATGCTAAACCTTGAATAAACAACACAAATACCAGTCATTTACCTCTTCAGTTGAGGAAGTCCTTTGATGGGATGCCCATTTAACTGTTATAACTTTATCATCCAGCTTAAATTTTGAAGACAACATGTTCTTCATTGCCTTTTCAGCACATGCTTTATTATAATATTCAACGAAGGCAAAGCCTCGGTTCCTTGTTGAGTCCTTTGGATCCTAATGTTAGCACAAAAGACATGTAAGCTAAATGCAAACAGGAAAGTAGAAAAGAAGGGACAAAGATAATTTGACTGTAATTGTGTTACACACATAAAACAAAATAACTAGAGCTCAACACAATCTTTCAGTTCTCAACCTTTATCAGCTCTACATGCTGAAAGCCAGGACCTTGCTCAGATACAACTTTTGAAAGATCCTCTTCTTTCAAATTTGATGGAATATTACCCAGAAAGAGCCTATTTTTTGGTTGAGATTCCGAAGCCCTAAGTTTCTTCTCCTGAAATTGAAAAAATGCATTTAAAAACAAAGCATCGTGCAAGATTTTCATTTAATGAAAAAAGTGACTCAAATAGGTTTCTAATAAAAGTTAACAATACCTTGTACTCTGAACCATTCAATTTCTCAATGGCATCCTTAGCAGATTCCTTAGCTGTAAAGGTTACAAAGGCATATACTGCCCTGTCTGCCTCCCGTTTAATTGTAATCTGTTAAAGATTACACAAGTGGTCAGCAAAAAAAATAAAATTTTTAAGACTTATGATTGCAATATAAAATGACAAAAGAAAACATATGCAACTACCATCATAAAAATACTCACATCAAAAATCTCCCCACACTGCTCACAAAGGCTTGTCAAATCTTCCTTAGTAATTTCCCGTGGCAGATTCCCCAGAAAAACTTCAGTGCCATGTGGTGGGAGTGCCAACAATTCCTCGTCATTACTTTCATCTTTATCTTTCTCAAGCTTTTCACTATTATCTTCCACTGCTGGAGCATCCTCTACAGTATCATGATTACCATCATCTTCTGATGACTTCTCACGGTTCAGATTTGAGGCATTGGCTTCATGCTCAACTTCTTGTTCATCCTGTGAACCAGATCCTTCATCCTCCGCTATATCAAGATCAAGTCCTTCTTGGGCATCATTCTTCTCTTCCTCCTCAACATCCCCCTCATCCTCAACTTCCTCGTCCATTATTTCTTCTGGTTCTTCCTCATCCCCATCAAGATCAACTTGTTCTTCATCATGGTCATCATGCATATCTTGAGATGCTCTGGTATTCCTCATTTTGGATGTCCTCTTGTCTGCAGTCGTCCCGAATGTCACCTACAATGCTTGAAGGGCAACTGTGGTGGAGGCAGAGTAGAAAGGAGTATTTGCAGAATGAGGGATGCAGTCATAGGGGAGAAAGAACAAGTGAAATTGTACCAGGCTTTGCAGAGTGAGAATCTCAAAGGAAATGTAAGGGCCATGATATATATACGTTGATAGAGATTACCAATAGAACTTTAAAAGGTAGGTTACTATAGAGTAAATTTGTCAAAGGCAGAGCTGAATATAAGCATGAATAAAGAGGACGCCCCCAATGTGTGCACAGAACACAGGCATTTCCCATAGTTAAGATAATAAACCATAAAGACCAAAATGATGGACAACTCAGCAAGAACAAAAACAGTAATCCTCATCCAGAACTTCTGTTGCATTCACAACTAAGCGAGATATTTGGAATACAGAAAACTGTGAAGTTTGGCGTTAAAAAACTATATACAAGTATATCAAACTAGGGCATCAAGCGGATTCAAAAAAAATGTCAAAAAATAATGAAAAAACAATCTATCAAAACAATAATCATATACATTTTCACATGATACACATCTATTGTAGTAACACACCACATTGACCAAAACCAAATAAAATTCCTCCAATCAAAATTATAGATTTGAGAATAGAAACCCAAATCTCATCAAATGTCAAAAAAATTGAATAAGCCCCAAAATAAAAAATCACATTCACAAAAACCCACAACAACATAGTTCAAGCAACAGAAAAAGTTTATATGAATTTTTATCATGTTATCATGATTTAATTATAAAATGAAAATTCCGAAAAGGCTAGTAAGAGAACAAAGTATCACAAATAAAAGAGAATCGGTAACATATAAGGGATAAACACTTCCCATAAAAAATATTTATATTGGGCAGACAACACAGACCAAGAAAGCACAAGCTCATATCAAACAAACCAGATTGACGCAGATAAAAGAAACACAATAAACATAGACTACAGAAGTCAAGCCCGGTCAAACAATTCAAAGGAAGCTGTTTCATGCATTCCATCATTATTCTAAAATTGCACTAAAACCTATTTAACCTTGAGATGTCAAGGTTTTCAGCAACTGTGAACTTCGCTGCAAAGAGAAGCAAAAAAATGAAGAAAAATCCTATTTATGAAAAGCCAAACACACAACAGAGAATTTGAACATCCCATCTATATAACACATTGCATAAGTTAAGGAAAATATAACGTAGGAAACTCTTACATTTCAAATTTCCATAAAGAAAATATGGAGTTCTACACAACTCCACGTCTGACTGTCATGCAGCCTACTACATAAAAAATCCCGTTTACACCTATTCACACACTGATTGCTTCAACTCCTGCACCTAGCTTATAAGAGAAACACTGCGTCTATAACTGTTATGATGCATTCTGACAATTCTTGCAGTAACCAGTAGTTTAACTGCTTATAAAGTTTCAACTCCCCTTTACACTAAACTAGCTTTTTCTGAACATTTAGTATCTTCTTATCCAGAATCTCACAAATGGGCACAACTAGATGGTACAAAAACCCCCAGGAATATGGTGTGTTCTATAAAAACTATAATGAAATGTTTTCTACACGAAATGAAAGCCAAAATATACAAAAATTCATATTAAATAACGATAGGTAAGCTGCATCAGTTGAGTTTGTACGATGCTAGTCTCAAGTTGTTGACATTTTCAGCTTCGCGAGTTTCCGCACAACCTATAAAATAATCATGGGCCCTAAGGCTAAATCATTCGCCCACATCCATTGAAACTAATTATTAGAGCCAAACCTAGAGAGTGTAACATTCGTAAATTATATAGGGGTTATGCATTAGTCATCTTTTGTATTACAATAGAAAACCCCTTCCTTTAAACAGTTGACACAGACTCCAAATCAGAACACCGGAAAAACAATGAAAGACCCATTTAGAGACACTGAACACAGACTTGATGTAAGAAACCTTTGGAAAGGATACAAAACACCGTTATTGCACAATAGTTCCCTTGTAGAGCAGAAGCATTTAGTCTTCGCGTATCTAAAAGTTTTGTTGTACGCAACTCAAGGTTTAACTTCAACGCAACAACAAAAACGAGGGTGTCAACAGAAACAAAACAAAAAAAGAAAGAAAATCACGGTAACAAATGAAACCGAGTACAGAGCTAAAAAAAAGGCTAGAAGGCGAAAACATCGCTGAAAACCCTAGACCACAAAAATAGCGGAAGCCGAAATAAATAACAAATTGAATGAAGAAATCGAAGAAGGCTTTTGGAATGTGGCATCCTCTGATTCTGCATTTCTATGAAGGAAAAACGAAAATACTATGAAAATTAAAGACATGAGAGTACAGAATACATACCAGGTGAAATGGGCCGAACCGGACACGCCTTTGAACTCGCTCCAAACAGCAAAAACAACCCTGTGAAGCGGCGAGCGAACTAAAATGAATGCGAAGTGAATTGGGTAGGACACACAGAGTTTATATAGGGTTTAAAACAATAAATGCATTTCTCAAACCCTAAGGCCCCCTCTTATCTTGCTAGCAGAACAAATGCGTTTTAAATTAAGCAACTACTCCGTCCATCGTGAAAACCATGAGCTTTTAATTTTCTTCATGTTAATTGGAGCACATTTCAAGGTTAGTAATAAACATTTGTAAAATCAAGATAATAATACGTATTTGTAAGAGATCAAGCCTATCTCATTGGTTCATTCGATGCAATTGATCTTGTTATTTGATCAATAAGATTTAGAATTTTTGTATGTATTATGTGTGGTTTTATAATCAATGTAAATAAAATAATTTATGTATGTTTTTATTGGCTTTTTGTTAAAATGAGTAAGGGAAAAAATAATAATAAACTTAAATTGCAAGGAAATTTTAAAAACTATTATCAATGTAATCTTATTATGTAATGCAAAGTGTGTGAAATTATTAAATGTTTACTAATGAGACACATTAGGAAAAGGCAATCAATTTTATAATATTGCATGGAGATCATTAAAGAGTTTGATGTCATTTGTCATTTGTTTGTTCTAAGTAATATTTTTGCTTTCTATTTCAATTTTTTCCCACAAAATTGTAACATTTGTTCTATGCCTTAGTTTGGGGACCAATATAGATTCACATTTTCTTGGCACTAAAAATTTTCACAATGTCATTGAGGTAAATATTTTGAAGATTTAAATTGTAAATCTATTTTGTATAGTAAATTTTGTATTTCCTCTCAAGAGTTTTTCTTTATGGTTGTAGTTCATTTTTGTTCTACTAGTAAAATATTTTTTATTAAGGCTAAAACAAGTTTTAAGGGGACCTGAAACCCTGTATAGAACTTTTAAAGGATTTAACAATAAAGCCCCAAAAAGGTTCAGAGTTTGATAGAACTAGAATTCTCACAACTGAAGCCTACAGTCGGCAAACCCACTAACAACAAGTTTTGAAGGGACCTCAAAACCTTATACAAGAGACTGGCAAATTAAAAGAATAAAAGGTTGAAGACAATTTGCCCTGAGGGAAAGGAAATCCTCATCCAACTTAAAACTAAGAAAAAACTAAGATTTTCCTTTACCTCCCTTCTTTTGGGAGAGTGACTTCATGTTGAAATGAGGAG
The DNA here is from genome assembly GCA_028749045.1 of Cupressus sempervirens. Classification (NCBI taxonomy): domain Eukaryota; kingdom Viridiplantae; phylum Streptophyta; class Pinopsida; order Cupressales; family Cupressaceae; genus Cupressus; species Cupressus sempervirens. Next base: position 395,953,527 of record CM053788.1, read on the forward strand.
AGGACTTCTTATGATGCTTTCCAATTACTTGATTCTGCCCCTCCTCAACCAAAGAAATCTTCTCCTACAAATCCTGAAGAAGCAATTGAGCTATAGCAGAACCAAAAATTGAAACCTACCCAAAAATAGGCCCAACAACAAAGTAATCAACTGCATCAGAACTAGCACTAGCAAAAATCCTCACACCAACAGCATCTGCCAGCAAAGGAGAACCCACAAGAGTAGAAGAGAAAATATCATCTAAAGACTAAAGACCAGCAATAACAATAAGGTATACAGGCAATTTACCAGAAGACCCTAGAGGAATAAAAATCATCATAGCCAACAGTAGCAACATCCATACAAGCCACAACACTATCCACAATAATACTAGCAACATCCATCAGAGCAAGAACAACAAGAGAGGCAACCAAAGCACCAACAAGCTCAACAGTGGGGAATCTTGCACACTCTTCTTAGTAATAGTATAATGTTTAGAAGAAGCTCCCTTATTGGTAAAATGTTAGTCTTTGAAAAATTATACCTTTTTTCCCTTCTACTTTGTATATGACGCAGTGCAAGGTAGGAGAATCCCCAAAGGGGATGTCCTAGCCCCTAGCAAATAACCACATAATGAAAACACAACAATAGTGTAAGATCGGACACCAATCCACAACACTTTTTATAAAATAATTGTTTACATGCAATGTACCTGGCTACAAGGCCTTCCAGGTTATGGCTAAATGCAAAGCAAGTAAAATTAATGTAAGATCCCTCAAGATCCTATCCAAACCCCTAGATAGTCTAGAACCACACTCGAGTAGAAACCTCCAAGGAATATCTAAACTTGAGCTCACAAGCCCACCAAGCAATCTCCTTGTTTTCCAAGCTACAGCTACTAACTCTTCTCAAACTTCACTCATCTTCCACATCCTCTTCTCCAAGCTAGATTATTAATGACTTAAGACTCCACAAGACCCCTTACTTGTACCCAACTAAGCCACAAGTCATCCTAGCAAGTTACAAATTAAATAAACCCTTACATTAAATACATGTTGAGCCACAAGTCAGCCTATAGTAGATATTAAATACCAAATGCCTTAGAAGGCTTACAACATTCATTAAATACACCTAGAACAAATAACCAAGACCAAAATAGGTCCACACAAATTCCCACAATTGCTCCACATCATGATCTTAATACTCACGCATTAAATGTGCCAAGTTAGCTAAGCAAATCCATGAGAATTCTACCCCACAAACATCGCTAAGCTCCCACAAGCATTGTCAAGCAACATAGTACATGTCGAGCAACAGTATATGCCAAGCTCTTTTAGTGACCAAGCACCACTACAACTAAGCACCTTGGTCAACACTACGCATAGTAATGATTGAGCATCTACCTTTCTTCGATCAAGCACTAAGCTTCTCCACCAAACCCATTTGGTCAAGTCTCTAACCGAGAAATACCAAAATCTTCAAGAACCTCAGATGCCCCTACATCAAACTCCTAGGGTACAAAGAAAAGTGTGGCCCACACTTTGTTCTATCATGAAAACCAGACTTCTACTGCATCTTCACCCAAGGCTTGCTAATCCATACAAACAAAAGAACAAAGTCACAAATCACCCACACCTACAACATCCATCCAAACACCATAATTGTTTGTATCACCACTAACTAATCCACATGCAACTTATGACCACAATCCATAAGAGAATCAAACTCCACAACACAAACATGTAGATCCAAAACCAAATCCGCATCAGCAGCAATATGCAATTCTGCAACAACACATGCCAAACTCTCACCACCAACAATCTCATTGCTCATAATAAGATGCTCTACAACATACAAATCATCACCCATAGCAACTTGATCATCCACGACCAAGTGCTCTGTGATTTCCATGTTAAACTCAACCAACTGATCATGAAAATCAATCTCCATCCCAACATCAACAAGATTGGAACCTTTTCAACAACAACCACAAGTTGCTTTACAGGCTTCACATCAAACTCCACAAACTGGTCAACAAAACCAGCCTCAACCTCAACCTTTCCATGTACTCTTCATTCTCAAACATGTCTTCTAATCGGTCAGACAACTCTCTTCTAGATCAGTAAACTCCAACTCTAGTAGTATACAATTTTCTTCTTTTGTTTCTCAACTATTTTAGAAAAAACAACCTCCACCCAAGCAATCATCTCATTGATCCTCATCTCCACTATGTCACGAAGATGTGCAATCATCTCAGGATCCAATCTTCTTGGAATAATCTTCCAAGATCTTTGCAAACCCTCTGCAACAAATCTTTGTCATGCACCTTGTGACAACTGAATTGTTTGCGAGTTAGATCGTAACCTACCACTTCGCACAAACAACTAGGAACACAGATCTACAATACAAATCATAGAAACTCTCTGCAATCATGCTCCACCAAGATCAACCTTCCATCTTTACAACCATCGATCCATCTACAAGTCCTCTGCAATTGCAAGTTCGAATCACAATTTTCCACCTCACAACTAGAAAGAACAATCCACCAGCAGATCAAGATCTTCTTAGATCAACTTCTCCCAGCCCAAGGTCTTAGTGCGAATTGCCTCAACTTCGGCAATCTGTCCACACACTTAGGAACAATTGTGCTTTGATACCACCTGCACAATGCAAGGCAAGATAATCCCTAGAGGAGATGTCCTAGCTTTGAGCAAATAACCACACAATAGAAACACAACAACAAAGCAAGATTTGATACCAATCCACAATAATCTATATAAAATAATTATTTGCATGCAATGTGCCTAGCTGTAAGGCCTTCTGGATTATGGCTAAATACAAAGCAAGTAAAAGTTCTGCAAGATCCCTCAAGATCCTATCCAAACCCCTATCTAGTCCAGAACCGCACTTTGGTAGAAACCTCTAAGGAAGATCTAAACTTGTGCTTGCAAGCCCACCAAGCAATCTCCTTGTTTTCCAAGCCACAACTACTAACTCTTCTCAAACTTTGCTCCTCTTCCACATCCTCTTCTCCAAGCTGGATTGTTAATGACTTAAGACTCCACAAGACCCCTTACTTATACCCAACTAAGCCACAAGTCAGCCTAGCAAGTTACAGATTAAATAGACCCTTACATTAAATAAATGTTGAGCCATAAGTCGACCTACAATAGATATTAAATACCAAATGCCTTAGAAGGCTTACAACATTCATTAAATACACCTAGAACAAATAACCAAGATCCAAATAGGTCCACAAAAACTCCCATAATCTCTCTACATCATGATCTTAATCCTCACACATTAAATGCACCAAGTCAGCTAAGCAAATCCATGAGAATTCCACCTCACAAACCACACTATTGAGTGTCAGCAAAAACCACAAGCATCATTGAGCTCCCACAAGCATTGTTGAGTAACATAGTACATGTCAAGCAATAGTATATTCCAAGCTCCTTCAGTGACCAAGCTCCTTCAGTGACCGAGCACCATGACGACCGAGCACCTCAGTCAACACTATGCCTAGTAACAATCGAGCATCCACCTTTCTTCGATCGAGCACCAAGATTCTCCACCAAGCCTATTCGGTAAAGTCTCCAACCAAGAAATACCAAAATCTTCAGGATCCTCATATGCACCTACATCAATATATTTCTAAATAATTTCAAGAGTTTTGATTTTTGCTAATAATTTGTGCAATGGTTTGAACCATTTTGAAGAGTTTTGTTTTGTCGTCAACACTGGCAATCAATGGGATTTGGGATTTTTATTGCTTAAGTTTAATTTCATTATTTATGGGGTAAAATTTTGTCATCCAAAGTATTACCACAAAGACAACATGGATACAAATATCTTAACAAGTTTTAGCTTTGCAATTTTACAATTAAATCATGGCCATTGTTCAACGATTAGAGTTTCCAAAATATATCCCAACAGATTGTGCTCTTTACTATAAATTTGTCAAACTCTCCATAAATTGAGATCTTTTACATATGTTAGGGTTATTTTCCTTCTTAAATCTATCGTATGTCATATTTATGAAGTTAGATGTAGCATTATTTTGTTAACTTCTAATAATTTATTATTTTTAATCCAATTTCATTTTAGGCCTTCTTTGCAAGATCTGTTGAGACAATGAGTGTTGCACACATTGCATAATATTGTTATATTGTATTATTTTATTTTATTATGTAATGTTGCACCTAGATGGATGTGCAACATGTAAAGATTCTCATGGGATATACTTGATCAGTTGTATTGTAACATTATGATAATATTTAATTATTTAATAGTGGGAAAATAATTAAATTTCCAATATTAAATGTGGGGTCAATTGGTTAGGTAGCACATGGTTTATGTAATACCACTTGGTGGTTTTATGGAACTTGCTACTATATAAGCAACCACAAGGGTAGTTGTTGGTAGGAGAAGATAAAAGGGAAAAAGGCAAGATTCGAGTGGGATAAGGCTTGATAGGTTAGCCAAGGGAGCATTTGTGAAGATTGGAAGCATGGCATGGGATGTGTGGATTCATACTTGTTCACATAGATTGCTCGATTGTGGGTACAGCTTTAAAGGCTTCCATGGTTGTATTGCAATAGTATTTTTTGTTGAATAATACATGGTGATGGATGCTTTTGGAGGCTAGATTTTTCCCTCAATGAGGGTTTTCTAGGATATATCTTGTGTCACAATTTTTTGTGGGTATGTCATCTATTCTCTTGCATGTGGATTTCAATTGCATATTTATTTTAGATCTATTATGGGTTATGTGGAAATAGTTATATTCTTTGTTGCAAGTTTCCTTACAAGTGGTATCAGAGCTATGGTTTTATGGTTGTAACTCTAGATTGAATCCATGGGAATGCATGAGAGGATAAAAGAAAGGGCAAAATATATGAGTTGCTTATTGCAAGAAACATGGGAGCAAATTTTCACCCAAATACAGAGCATTCAATATTTTGCAGAACCAAATTGAAGATGTTGTGCAAAAATCCACACAAATGTGGAAATTAATCTATGGATTGACAACAGTCAAAGAAGGGCGGGAAGACCCATTTGAAGGTAGAAATGAAGAAGAAGAAGAAGAAAAAAAAAAAAGATGAGGAAGGAAAAAAAGAAAAAGATGAGGAAGAGGAAAAAGAAAAAGAAGAGGAGATAGTGGAGAAGACATGTGGTGAAGAGACAACAACTGAAGAGCAGTAGACTGAGCAGAGTGTCCAAGACACCCAACTGCCACCACCAAGTCCTCCACATACAATAGCTACAGAAATAGTCATTATCAAGGATGTTCCTGACACCATAGGTCAAAACATCAATCCAATCACTACAGAGGATCTCAAAAAGATCCTTCACCAAACTACAATGCAGTCACAACTTTGTACAAACCCAATTTTGGTGAGTGTGGATGAGTTGCAAAAGGTTGTAGCAGAGATAACAAGGTTAAAGGAAAGCACACAAGAGACACCTACGCAACCTCCCATAGCTACAGTTGATCAACCTAAAGAGCAAGAAGCACATGATAAAATTGTTAAGGTTGATGATACAATTATAGTCATAACATTTGCCAAGGAGCCAACAAAGGAACAAACATGACAAGATGTTCCTACAACACAAACTCAAGGTGCACCTCCTCAAATCATCATTATTGATCAAGGTAGTATAGAAGAGGAGAAAGAAGATGAGAAAACCCCTAAGGAGCAGGAGACAATACAAACATTAGTGAACTTACCTACCTCAAGGACTCCTACCAAGAAGTTGAGCATTGATGCAATACCATTGTAGATTTCAGCATGAAGTTCGAGCTCCACCAAGATTTCCTATATGTGTTGAGCATCAGCAACTAGTAAGTGTTGAGTAACACAGAATAAACATATGAGTTTGTGCTAAGTCACAAACTCAAATGTAAACCATTATTGGAACCGACATAAGATGAATCTTGAAGATAAGATCAAATCTTTTTCATTACCTATGCAATCAACATGCAACCAATAATAAAAATGGAGAAGGCATGCAACCAATAAGAAAAGTGCAAGAAATGAGCAGGAAATGAAGATTTAATAATGATTGTAGATTCATACCTAACCCTAAGTCTTCGAAATCTTTATAAGGAGGACGAAGCCCCATTATGTAAGAAAGAGGATATGCGAGAAAGAAGTGTACGGGTGAATTATAGTGAAGTGCAGAAGGGTAAAAAGACTTAGTGAAGAATAGAGCAACATTGCAGAATCTAGTTGATTAAGAACAAAATATCAGAACCTCGAAGAGTGGCATATCAGATCAAGCAAGGATCAGATCAGTCAAAGGAGAATAAGGATCTGTAATCAGCAATTGAGGATTACTAGTTATCAGGTCAAAATCGTCTAATACTTTCTAGCAATTGTATTAGTTATGAAAATCCTATGGACTTAGGTTGGCTTAGCAGCCATTTGTAAATCATTTAACAAGGTGGCATTCCAAGTGAATGTACTAAAGTCCTTTAACTAGGCCTACTTTTAACAGGGTAGTGAAATCCTTTAACCAGGTCACTTTTAATAGGGTGTAAAGTCTTTAACAAGACAGGCCTTTCACAGGGCAGACCATTGGAAGTGGTCAAACATTGTAACCTTGAACAGTTACACATTGCTACAGTGATATTTTGTGAGTTTCATCCCCACCCCAGTTTTACCTTCTCATTTTGGAGGGTTTTTGGGTTACCAAATTTGTGTGTTATCTATTTTCATGCATGTCTTTTACTTTCATGTTTATTAGATGAATTAGATGCATGTGGATAATATTAGTTGAAAGGATTTGAAAAGGTTAAAGTTAGTTACTTCTGATTCACCCCCCCACCTCCCCCCCCCCCCGCCCTCCCCCCCCAGAAGTAAATCTTCCCACTTGTTAATTCCAACAATTGGTACCAAAGCCAAGTTCTCCCAAGAAGGAGCCTTACAACTTGGAGAAAAGATCTAGAAATGGAAGTCCATAAACTTGGGAAGATCATAGAGAATCAGGCAATTGATATACAACTTGCTTTACATGCACTAGAAGAAGCCAAGAAGGAACCAAGAAAATCCTTAAAGAGAAGAAGAGAGATTGCCATAGCTGAGAATGACACACTGTACAAGGAGATTGACACCTCAAGTCTATTTTCAAATGGAGATTCCAAAGAGTTTGATGCAGCAATAGCAGACCTAATGGAGAAGAATAGAGGTCAAGCAAAAGAAATCAAAACACTCAAGCTTGAACAAGAATCACAAGCCATGATACTTTGTGAAGTGACTGAACAGAAGAAAAGAGCCATTGAAGATAAGGCTATGCTAGAAGAAGACAAGAGAAACCTTGCCAACAGAGTGGAAGAAAATTCAATTGAGCTTGCAAGAATTTCAAACATGTAGCTAGACACCTTGAGCTAGATGATGAATGCACATCATGAATTGAATGTCAAGGATATTGAGATCTCTAAATTGAAGATGCAAAATGATCAACTGCAAAATGACCTGAAAAGAGAAAAGGAGATTGCAAAAATCTTCAACAAACCTAATGAAGACATCAAGTACTTTGAGCAACTATGGAAATCACCAAGGGCTAGTAATGATACTTCAGGACTAGGATACACCAGCATTGAACAAGGAGAGTCATCCAAGATTGCAAAAGAAAGGAGTAATAAAGGTAAGAACACTAAACCTACTTGTCATTTATGTGGTAAAAAGGGACATACCTCTAATGTATGCAGGAGTAAGAATACCCATCATCATGACAAACCTAAGAATGAGAGTTATTGTTATAAGTGCAAAAAACAAGGACATCAAGCACATAGCTACAGGACTAGGACTGTCATAACACCAAAATTTGAAGGACACTGCTACAATTGCAAGAAGTATGGACATAGAGATTTTGAGTGCAGATCAAAGCCTATGTAAACACTAAATTAGGAAGCAAGGGGAAATAACTATGGGCACCACTACAATTGGGACTACAACACCAAGTATAGTGGTCATTACTGTTAGGAATATGGACACATTCCTAAAAATTGCATAAGGACACATTTCAGAGGGAACTACAGCAGATGGTTGAGCCAAACCACATATTTCAGTTGCTTGAAGACTGGTCATATCAGCAGGAATTACCCAACAAAGTCAAAGGCACCCAACTCAAAGAATGACAAAGGTAAAGAGAAGGTAGATGTTGAACACATCAAAGGAGAAATGAATAAGACATGGAAGAAGAAAGATGGGTGTAGCACAACAAATGAAGGGATCACTTCACCTAATAGGTCAAGTGGTCACACTTCATGAAACTAAGCAAAGAAAAGGCATGAGGGACTGATTTACAAAGCTTTATCATACATCAGTTCCTGAACAAGTAAGTATTGAAAATAAGAGATTAGCATGAACAAAGATGTAAAGTTAAAATTTCAAAATTTCACAAGTGTTGTCGAATTTCCCTCAGATGTTGAGTAAAAATCTAGTACATGCCAAGTTGATTGTCAAAACAATGGGAGCCGAATGATTAGTAGAAGCCGAGTTGGTGGAGAAAGTGGAGTGAAGAAGAAATTTTTAGTTGAAGTCGAGTAAAGAATACTCCTGTCGAAGCCGAGTGGTGTAAAGACAATGGATGTCGAGTAATGTAGAATCCTTCAAAAGTCGAGTGGACATCTATAACTGCACTAAGCATTAAATGTAGTGAAAATAGGGTATATCATCACATTTTTAATCATTTTTCTTCACCATGAATGAAGAGCAAAGACGAGAAAGAGTGCAGAGTGACCTCACAACAAAGAATCCAGTGTTTGAATAGATTTCAACAGCATTTCAGCTTGATTTCATCGATCTTGAGTTATTTACATCTGTGCCGAGTTACACAGTTTAATATTTTCTTCATGTTAAAACCCTAGAATTGCAAAAATGGCTTCTAGCTCTAGGAAAACTCAGGAGAAGGAACCCTTCAAAGTCCAACTAGTGTCTAATGAGGTCAAACAACCCAATTTCTGTCCAATACCAGAGGTTGCATATAAGAATGACCCAGTTGGAGCCCTATCCATCATACCCCCTAAGGTTGTAATGGTTCAAGATGTAAGGAGATGCTATAATTGCAAAATTAGAGTCGTAGGAGATATGGAGATGAGGGAAGCATATGAAAAATTGTGTGAAAATGGAGCATTGAAAGAAGAATACAAAATTGTTGAAAACAAGGGTTTAACGTGTGCCCTAGAATTCCCTGCAGTGTTCAAGACTGAATGGATTAGGCTAGTACTCAGCCGAATACATAATGGAAGCTTATGGTTGGAAGATGGCCCAGTGAAAATCATGAAAATAATTTTTCATAGAGTGACAGGGTACCCAACCCTAGATCGCTCGAAGACACCTAGGAGTGATGTAAAGGAGGCAATTGAGAAGAATGCAGGTTCTAAGTGGAACAAGAGAGGAATGACAATTAATACCATCCAAGACCCTCTAGTTGATTTTGTTGTTAGATTAATTGCACACAAATTCTACCAATCCAGTAGAGTCAACAGTGTGCCCTGCATTGCAGTGGATGTAGGATACAAATTGGTGAAGAAGGATCATATGTATGTTCTTGCAGAACTGCAACTGCAATAGATAAATGAGAATCTAGTAGCTATCAGGAGAACCAAGGGAGCCCAATGTAAATTTGGTGTCATTTTGATTTGTATATTCTTTTATGTTTAGAATGAGTTTCCTTCTTTTGGCAAAGTTGCATGGAAAACTAATATATCTATTATAGCTCAAGTCAATGAATAAATAGAGCAGATGGGAGCTAATTTTGAGACCTTAATGACTAGTTATATTGAAGATTTTAAGAAGTCAATGAAGCAAAGGCTAAGGATTCCAGTGTGATTAGTAGAGAAACAAGTAAATAATGTATGTTTTCTCGTAGATATAGACTATACATATATTCAAGCTGCCATACCAAGAGTGAGATGGTTAAGACCTCTTGGCTATGAAATTAACATAGATGAAGCATCAATAGCAATAACTGCCTTACTAGCAGAGGAAGTAGATAAGGATGCACCACATTTTGGAACCTATGACGTGGTGAGATCAGAAGTGGATATGGAGTTAAAGACTACCTCCACTATGAAAAAGAAGGACAAGCTTGTTAAGAAGCTCAAGGCCAAATTTGGGGAAGGCACTACAGAAGCAACAAAAGAAGAAGGTGAAGATGTCGAGGGTGATGAAGAAGAACAAGATCAGGGGCCACTTGCCTTAACCCAAGGTGTGGGGGAGGATGCAGATGAGGAGGAAGGTGCTGAGCAGGAAGCACCCAAGGCTGAGATAAAGAAAAGAAAAGCTTAAAAATAGCCAGTTGCATAGCAAAAGGGAAAGAAGAAGGCTACAAAGCCAAGCTGAGCCAAGCCAACTACAAGGGCTGACACCAAGGCTACAACTCAAATGGCAAAAGAGCAAGAAAAACATAAGGTAATAGAACAAGGAGGACCTGCAGAGAAAAATAAAAGAAGAAAGTATGTTGCACCTCATGAATCAGACGAAGAAAGAATAAAGTCTAATGAAGATCAATTCAGATTGGAAATTCATTCTACCACATCTAAATTGGAAAGCATTTGCAATGATATTAGAGACAATGCTGATTTAACTTGTCTAAAGACCATTGATTTTAATAAGTTGTCAAAAGAACAAAAAAACATAGTGTAAGAGTCCATCTACACTATGATGGCTAAGTTCAAGACCACTCCACTTGAACTAGACAACTCAATGCCTAAGAAGCTAAGCTCATTGGTTGAGAATAAATGGCATTATAGTCTTAAGATGGAGAAAGAAATAAGGGAGTCAACATTGGCTCATGTAATGTCAGACCTTACTAAAGGTCAAATAAAAAAGGCTAATAAGAAACATGGGAGCAAATTTGCACCCAAATACAGAGTCTCCAATATTTTGTGGAACCAAATTGAAGATGTTGTGCAAAAATCCACACAAATTTGGAAATTAATCTATGGATTGACAACAATCAAAGAAAGGCAGGAAGATCCATTTGAAGGTAGACATGAAGAAGAAGAAGAAGAAGAAAAAGAGAAAGATGAGGAAGGAAAAAAAGAAAAAGATGAGGAAGAGGAAAAAGAAAAAGAAGAGGAGACAATGGAGAAGACATATGGTGAAGAGGCAACAACTAAAGAGTAACAGACTGAGTAGAGTGTCCAAGACACCCAACTACCACCACCAAGTCCTCCACATACAACACCTGCAGAAACAATCATTGTCAAGGATGTTCCCGATATCACAGGTGAGAACATCAATCCACTCACTATAGAGGATCTCAAAAAGATCCTTCATCAAACCACAATGCAATCACAACTTTGTACAAACCCAGTTTTGGTGAGTGTGGATGAGTTTTAAAAGGTTGTAGCAGAGATAACAAGGGAGAAGGAAAGCACACAAGAGCCACCTACACAACCTCCCACAACTATAGTAGATCAACCTAAAGAGCAAGGAGCACATAATAAAATTGCTAAGGTTGATGATACAGTTATAGTCACAACAATTGTCAAGGAGCCAGCAAAGGAACAAATAGGACAAGATGTTCCTACAACACAAACTCAAGGTGCACCTCCTCAAATCATCATTATTGATCAAGGCAGTAGAGAAGAGGAGAAAGAAGAGGAGAAAACCCCTAAGGAGCAGGAGGCAATACAAACATTAGTGAACTTGTCTACCTTAGGGACTCCTACCAAGAAGTTGAGCATTGATGCAGTACCATTGTAGATTTCAGCACCAGGCTCGAGCTCCACCAAGATTGCAAGGGTACTTCACTATGGAGACCCTGAACTTGATAAAGAAATAGTCATACCCAGTTATGACTCAAGGACTATGAATCTACAATAGATAAATGAAGTGCAAGAGGCACTAGAGAGAAGGAAGAAACAAGAGATACTCAAAAATGAGTATAGGCAGAAGCAAGCACTAGTGGAAATTAAAGATATATTTCTTGATTCTTTCAACCTACAAGTACCTGATGAAACCTAGCCCATCATGGAGCAATTAGCCAACATAGTGGACCAGGTACAAAATGAGGACCTTGACACTAATGTTAACTATTAGAATGGTCAAAAAATAAGTTTCAGATGAAAGTGAATGAGAAAATATCAAGTGAAATAACACTTTCCCAAGTAGAATTGGCTAAGAAGATTGAAAAAGTGAAGAAAGTACTTGAGAATGTATTCTCATTGTACACCAAGTTGTGTGATTCATCTTACTTCACATAATAAACTAGCCAAAGGATAATGAGCATCGAACGAAATCTCAAGACTTCTAGCACTTAGCTACCCAAAGATCCAGCTCAAAGTGAGAAGCATTTTGCAGCTATGCTTCACACATAGAAAGAGTTAGTTGTATTGATAGCAGAAGAGGCCAATATCAAGGCCAAATTAATGCAAATTCAATCTTCCATTACCCCACATCTGGAAGTACTCCATAAGGAACAAACCTATGTAGAGAATGTTCTAAAGAAAGACCCTAATCTTTCTACACTAGAAGGCCTTGTTCATCTTGCAGCAGAAACAACCATCCAACACAAGTCATTGGAAATAGCGTTGAACAATTGGGATGCTTCTCTAAAGATGATTATGGAGGTAAATAAAATGTTTTTGGCTAAATATTCTATTCATCCTTGGGACCCTTTGACATAAGTGTCAAAAAGGGGGAGATATTGCAGATTGCATTATGAGGGAGATATAGTGTGTAAATAGAAAGGGGGAGATATAATGTTTTGAAGGAGATGTGAATAAGAATGAGAGATAATACATTTTTTGATGGAAATAATGAATATCCAAAGGGGGATATATTTACATTCACATTTTGAGGAAGTAATAAAAACCAAAAAGGATGCAAAACTGCAAGAAGATGTGAAAAGGAAACAGATATAGAGTACAGGAAGTAGAAATAGGGTACAAAGATATAGAAACAAAGGTAGGCAGGGCAAAGAGTATCAGATACATCAGCATGAGACACATTTAGCACAAGAATTTTGGTTCCAAGAATAGAAATGGCACATCAGCTCAGAGGGAGTTACAAATTTTGAGGTATACAAAATTTTTGAACAAGTTTTTGAAGTCTTGTACATATGCCGAACAAAATATGTAGTATACTCATAGAGATCAGATGCATAATGTTCAGTTAAGTGTTTTTGCCACTCATGTCAAAGAGGGGAGATTGTTAGTCTCAGATTGGTTTATAGAGTATAGGAAGTAGAAACATGGTACAAAGATATAGAAACAAATGTAGGCAGGGCAAAGAGTATCAGATACATCAGCATGAGACACATTCAGCACAAGAATTTTGGTTACAAGAATAGAAATGGCACATTAGCTTAGAGGGAGTTACAAATTTTGAGGTATACAAAAATTTTGAACAAGTTTTTGAAGTCTTGTACATATGCCGAACAAAATATGTAGTATACTCATAGAGATCAGATGCATAATGTTCAGTTAAGTGTTTTTGCCACTCATGTCAAAGAGGGGAGATTGTTAGTCTCAGATTGGTTTTGACATTTGAGTGTCAACACACTCAACCAAATTCTCAAGATGATGCCAAGTATAATATAGAAGTCGAGCTACAGTGTATGCCGAGCCAGAGAATTTAATAGGTTTTGAGTGAACTTTAGATGCCGAGCAATCTTTTAGTGCCGAGTGAAGTTCAAGTGTTGAGCAAAGTATAGATACCGAGTGAAATAGAGTTACAATAGGAGCCAAGTGAGCTAGTTTTCCTATATGTGCTGAGCATCAACAACTAGTAAGTGTCGAGTAACACAAAATCAACATATGAGTTTGTGCCTTCACAAACTCAGATGTAAACCATTTTTGGAGCCTACATAGGATGAATCTTGAAGGATCTTGAAGATAAGATCGAATCTTTTGCATTACCTATGCAATCAACATGCAACCAATAATAAAAATGGAGAAGGCATGCAACCAATAAGAAAAGTGCAAGAAATGAGCAGGAAATGAAGATTTAATATTGATCATAGATTCATACCTAACACTAAGTCTTCAAAATATTTAAAAGGAGGAAAAAACCCCATTATGCAAGAGAGAGGATATGCGAGAAATAAGTGTATGGGTGAATTATAGCAAAGTGCAAAAGGGTAAAAAGACTTAGTGAAGAACAGAGCAGCATTGCAAAATTTAATTGATTAAGAACAAAATATCAGAACCTCAAAGAGTGACCTATCAGATCAAGCAAGGATCAGAACAATCAAAGAAAAACAAGGATATGTGATCAGCAATTGAGGATTAGAAGTTATGTGGTCAAAATCTTCTAATACTTTCTAGCAATTGTATTAGATATGGAAATCCTATGGACTTAGGTTGGCTTAGCAACCATTTGTAAATCCTTTAACAAGGTGGAATTCCAAGTGAATGTACTAAAGTCCTTTAACTAGGCCTACTTTTAGTAGGGTAGTGAAATCCTTTAACCAGGTCACTTTTAAGAGGGTGTAAAGTCTTTAATAGGATAGGCCTTTCACAGGGTAGACTATTGGAAGTGGTCAAACATTGTAACCTTGAACAGTTACACATTGTTGTAGTGATATTTTGTTGGTGTCATCCCCACCCCAATTTTACCTTCTCATTTTGGAGGGTTTCTAGGTTACCAAATTTGTGTGTTATCTATTTTCATGCATGTCTTTTACTTTCATGTTTATTAGATGAATTAGATGCATGTGGATAATATTAGTTGAAAGGATTTGAAAAGGTTAAAGTTAGTTACCTTTGATTCACACCCCCCCCCCCCCCCTTAGAAGTAAATCTTCCCACTTGTTAATTCCAACATTTTCATCATGATGTCATGGATAGCTTGAATACATGGTTTATTGGGAGCTTGTGGCAGTGATGGGGTGATATTGTAGGATTAGTTCCTAGTTTGGTTTGTATCTTCTTGGTTTGGAGATCTTGGTTTCACTTAGTGTTGACATTTTTGTTGTGTGAGTATAGATCCATTGGATCTTCATGTAGAAGATTGATTTTATGATCCCATAGGTGATTTGGTACCATAGTTGAGTGGGAGTTGTCAGCATTGATATATTTATTGAGTGTTTGCAGATGTTGGAGGTTTGTCTTAGATCCTGCTGTTGCAGAAGCGTCTTTGACATTTGCATGGTGCACTTGTTATCTTGATGGTGTGTGGAGATGGTTCTTCATGGTATGTGGAGAATTTTTTTTCTTTATGGTGTGTGGAGATGGTTGAATCTTGAGGACTTACAGGATTCTTAGTAAAGATGTGGTTTATGCTTTCATTTGACATGTTATCCTTGGTGTTAGGATGGTTTCTTTATTATGTCATGGTATACTCTTGATACACATTTAGAGTTTTGACATGTTATAGTATGTTCATATGGAGCATGTTATCTCTTTGGTTGAGATTTTTTAGATCATGTTGTCATGTTTATATTCCTAAGGCCATGGTTGGAACTTTGACAATGATCTTGGTTTAGTTTCTTGGTATTGAGTATATTGATCATAAGATGGATACTTCATGATATTTCTATGTTGCATTTGAAGTTGGCATGGATTGATTGGTTACAGGTACTCATGGATACTTAGAGATGGCGGTAATACTAATTTATATTGGATTAGAGAAGTATTTGTTGGGACAGTTGATGATTTTAGCAGGAAGTTTGAGGAGCATTCACCTAATATGGACTTGAGAGGAGATTTTTCTTAGATGAGTCTTGGTTGGAGGCTTGGATATCCTGTTGAGCATTCTCATTCCCTACTCTTGGTATACTTGGTGGTTTACTACTTGAGAGGTATAGCCCATTGTTTCTCTCAGGGGCATTATGTTTATGCTTGTCTTTCATGGATATGGATCTTGAGCTATGGTACTTGATTCAATTTTGGAAGGTTCATTTGAAAGGTGGATTAGCATTGATTATCTCCTTTTGCATATGTTGTTATGCTGGTTGAGTTTTGGAGATGGTTTTATATTGCCTAGGCACATTCCTTGGATTAGGAATGGTTAACAAGTTTGATCTTCTTGTGAGAGGCTTACATCCATGATTAGTTATATGGTATGGTTTGGGTTTTGTTGAGGCTTCTTGTTGGGGTTTTATGGAGGAGATCATACTTGCACATTTCACATCTAGAGGTGTGTGTAGAAGGACATGATACATTTTACGATTTGCATGATTTCTCTTTGGTCTTGGTTATCTTCATGGATGTTCGATTTTGTTTACATTGGATTTGAGATTGGTTAGAGATTATGATCACTAGTTTGTGCTCATGTATGTCATGTGAGATATGACATGGTTATTCCTTTATCTCTTTCCTTTGTTGGTTATAGAGAGCTTGGGAGACTATTGGAGATTTTTGTATGAGAGTTGTTATTGTAAGTTATTAGTTTATATTTTGTGGATGTCCTTGAGACTACATGGATTCACTTCTTTGAGATGTTGTGAGTGAATTGGTTATAGATTTGACATTATCTTTTGTAGTGGGAGCTTCTTGGTATATATGTGGCAGGTATTGCTTTTGAGGCTTGTGATTGCAGGTTATAGATTGTATATGTTGATGATGTGAGATTCACTTGGTATACCTTTGGAGGTATAGATATTTGGATGAGTTTGGCACTTGTTGTGGGTGCTATTTCAGCTATGGATACATGTGATTACCTTTGTGTAGGACCAGAAAAATGGGTAATATGCATAACACACTATGAGCAAACCACAAACTCAATCAATATGTATTAGCACCCACTAGTCTACCATGAAAGCCAAACTAAACAAAAGAAAGCAAACATAATCAAAAACTCCCTTTTCCGTTTGTAGCTCCCATGTCCTTCTTTCTTCTCCAAGTGATTGTAGCTCCAATTTTCCTATAGTGCACACAAGATTGAAGCAAAAGCCTATGATAGGGATAAAGCCATGAGAATACTTGAAGTGTGATTTTATGTGAGAGAGAGAATGCAACATGCAAAGAAGTAGAGACTCAAAGATTCAAAGATTCAAGGACTCAAGACTTAAGCATTCTAGCTTCAAGGACCCCAGAATGAGAGAAGAGTGTTCATTTTATAATCAACACTCAAAGTGAGGGCATTGGATTTGTCACCTACAGACATGCGATGTGGCAAGAGATTCTTATGACGCATATGACAGAATATGCCAAAAGTAAGATTCTATGACACATGCAAGTCAAATTTGGAAGAGAATCTATGACGCGTCATAAGATTCCTCAACCCACTTAAAGCCAAGAATCTATGACGAATAAGCCAAATAGGGACATGTGTAAGAGGTAATAATAATTCCTATGACGCATATGACAGAATATGCCAAAAGTAAGATTCTATGACACACGAGAGTCAAATTTGGAAGAGAATCTATGACGCGTCATAAGATTCCTCAACCCACTTAAAGCCAAGAATCTATGACGAATAAGCCAAATAGGGACATGCGTAAGAGATAAGAATATTTGATTATGACAAATCTCAGCCAAGTGTCAAAGGAGAATCCACGAGATGTCATATCCAAGTGTCATGATGATGGAATATTTTATGGAATATTTGAATTAAAAATCCTCTTATTCCACAAAATAAGAATTAGTAGAAAATGGATTTAATGATGAAAAATGGAACTTAGGAAATTAAGAATTTCCATGGTTTGCAGATAATGAATCAATTAATTAATAAAATTAATTAATTGACGATGATAAACTGATTAATTAATAAAATTAATTAATTGAGGATGATAATTAGGAAGAATAATTAGAAAGAATAGGATTAAATTATGGATTATTTAATCCTATAGAGAAAATTAGCAGATGATTTCCCAAATTGATTAAATGAATGCGACTGTATCCTTTGATGAAAATGTGACGATGATGGATATCGAATAAGATGATGAAAAGGTAGACCAAAACTATGGTCAAATTAATTGATAGATGGAAATTGATAACATGCCAAGGACACATGACATGAATAAATTGATATGTAACATTTATCCGACATTGTAAATGCTACAGGATTGAAATTGATTGATAAGGTTCGATCATAATAACACTGACAGACATTGTCAATATTATTAAAATGGTTGATGATGCCATGATCATACATTGAAAGCCTCAACAACGTCAAATATTGAATGACATGAATGATATTTTGACCTAGCACTGAGAGCCATGACAGTACTAAGGTTAGATTGATAAGATTGATAAGTTGATAGGTTTCCAAGGCACTGAAAGCCACAACAATGCCTAGGAATAGATAAATGATGATTGATTTGGGATGTTTGATATATTTTGGGTTGATTAGGACCAATTTCGAGTGATTTTGAGTTGATTTGGGGTGATTTTGAGTTGATTTGATATGATTCTGAGTTGATATGAAATTGATGTGAAAGGGGATACAAATGACAAAATATGGTCAATTTGGCCAAAAGATTGAAGTTAGTAGATGAGAAAATGGGACAAATTAGTATGAAGAAGTGATGAAATTGTAGATGCGAACCATTTTTGAGCGTCTACATTTTGCCCCTCTTTGATACAATGTGATTTAGAGCGTTGTATCAAAGAATAACTGATGAGAAAGCCACAACATGCCCTAGTAGGGATGATACATATGGGTGCCCCCTCGAGAAATTGACTAAGATAAGCATATGATAAGTCAATTTATCAACAATAAGAAGACAAAACCATAGCAACTGACGGAATGAAAATCAGAGCTAAAATGTGAAAGTTATGAGGCCTAGAGTGTAGACCTGAAACTTTGTGTGCATGCCCAAAATGATGGAAAGATGTCATAACATGAGGGAAATCATCAAAAATGGTTATATTTGGTCAAATATTATGAGCCAAATGTTAGACTGAGGTTGAACCAGGTGGAAAGCCATAGAAAGTTGATTGACAACGTAGGATGATGCAAGAATGCATGAATGCAAGATGAAGATGATTTGGTGAATCAGAAGACATGATCATGGTGATGGAGAATGAGATGACGAAGAAAGATGAGATGAGGAGATGTTAGTATGATGGAAAGACTTTTGCTTCTAGAAAGTGCACTATATGTCAAATGGAGCTTTATTTTGATATGGAAAATGGAATGCAACGCATCATGGCATAAAGGGCCAGAGCGCAAATGCAAGCCTTTTGCGTAAACAAGCACGATGCAAACAGAGAATGACCTTGTCCTTCCTGAGGCATATGTACATGCCCCGGACTCTCAAAGGGACATTATAACAGACAGAAATGGAAAAAGATGACCATGAACCATCTCGGCCACTCTCATAGATCAATTTATATCATCGAGTGGCATAGGAACATGATCAAAGAAAAACAAAGCAAAAAATAAATCACTCACTAAACAACGTTAACCAATAGCTATTCTTGTCCATTATTATGTTCTTGTTAATGTTTAGGTGTGTATATAGTGTTCGACATGTTGATAATGTGATAGTTCTGGTTGTGGATTCAGTTGATAGGTTCGTAGTGACATGTTGGATTGATTGTTGGTTCATGCTGCACAGATATTATGATTGGCATTGAAGCATAGCGCTTTGATTTTCAGTCTGCAAAGTGCAAGGGTGAACGCAAAAGGGATGGTTATCCACAGTGAGTATGTGCAAGGTTTATTGCAAATTTTTGACGAGTTTTGTGATTTTTAGGGTTTTTGGGAATATTTGATTTTTTTGCATGACTAGTTTCTTCAGGACATTTTACGATTTTTAGTGTTTATTTTAGGACATTTTATGATATTTAGTGCTTTTTTCAGGATCGTATTTGAATTTTTTTAAGGATTTTTTCAGGACATTATGTGATTTTTAGTGATTTTCTCAAGATCATATTTGAATTTTTAGGATTTTTTTAGGACATTATGTGATTTTTAGTGATTTTTTCAGGATCGTATTTGAATGTTTAGGATTTTTCAGGACATTTTATGATTTTTAGGGATTTTTTCAGGATCGTATTTGAATGTTTAGGATTTTTTCAGGACATTATGTGATTTTTAGGGATTTTTTCAAGATTGTATAAGCATAAACAAGTGTTAGCTCCAATCCGTTATGCGATAGATCCAATGGATAAAAAGCACTTAGGGGTATGCCCCTAGTTCAAATTCAAACTTACACACCATGTAGGTAATATGCCCCCAGACAAGACGAAAACTATGTACAAAGGCCAATGACAGAGTGTGTGTGCAGACTGGTGATGCTTAGGCAAGGTAACAAAGGACATTAACCAGTTCGTGAGCCATGATAAGGGACCAAGGATGTCTTGCAATATGAAGGATATGATCAAGGAATGACAGAGGGGGAAAAGACCAGATGGAATCCTGATAGATGGAGGAGTAATAACTGATTACACATGGCGCCTGTTTGCCAGGTTTTCACCATGGTACTTGCCCAAAGCGCCTATTTGCCAGGTTTTCACTTTTGGATGGAATTTTTCTCTTGACTCAAATTTTCGTGCCAAGATGGATGTTTGCTAGGTTTTCATCAAGGCATCCATTTTTTCATGACTTTTTTCACTTTTTTCTTTGATTTTTTCATGACTTTTTACTATTTTTTTGATATTTTTTCAGGACTTTCAGATGAAATCAAGAATGTCACTAACAAATGCTGAGAAGATATCCATTGTTGGTGTTGCTAGCTGATGAGCTCTGGATCCATGACTGACCATAACTACATAGGAGTCGTTCCGAGTCTGTAGCTAAAATCAAACCACTAGAAAGGCCTCAAGATATACCATCGTGTACCATATGTAAGACAATGTCTGTCTCTTGCGAATCAAGGCATCTAAGGATAATTGGGTCAATAGAAATGTCATGTGGGATGTCACTAATGATGACATATGCAAAGGCTTGTTGGATAAAGGACTGATTTTTGTTATTGGACAAATTAGGTAGCTGGATTGGGGGATAAACAAAGGGATATAAGGGAGGGTTGAGACCAATGACCTTCCGCATGAATGCTGGTTGAGAGAGCTCCAAAAGACTTTGTGGCATGTTGAACATTGGAACATTGATATTCATGGCATCATATTTTTTATTTTGTATTAGTGGGAGTTGCTTAGCTTTTGATTTTTTATGGTCTAATGGTGCCTTTCGGTTTTCACCAAGAGACCTATGCTTGCTATCTTTTTCTCTTTTTGCTTTGTAGCTAGAAAGTGGAGTTGGCTCCCCAAAATATGCTAATGTGTTCTCTTTAGAAGAAATTGCTTCTTTATGATCTTCAATCATAATTCCTTCAAAGTCTACTATGAGAGTGTCATCATCGTCGAATTGATCAAAAATTGGTGGTCCACGTTGGTCCCAATCCAAAGGTTCATGATAACTTGAGGAGATGTCATCATCAGTGTTGAATGGGCTTTGGTTGAAGGTAGATATATGGGTAACTAGTTCAACTGGGTCATTGGGGTTATGCTCAGGGGCTAGGGGATTGTTGGTTTCAAGTGGGATATCCTCAGATGCCTTTTCATCATTCAAAACATCCATAGTCTTACACGTAGGTAGTGTGGTTCTAGGAGGACCTATTCGTAATGGTTTAAATCCAAGTTGCAAACTAGGAGGTTGTCCTTCTGTAGTGATAGGTTCAATGATTCCTTGAGATCCAAGACCACTATAGCCATCATAGCCTTGTTTCTGCATGATGGTAAACCCAAGTCCATACTTGCTAGGAGACATCAAAGTGGGTTCTCGTTCTGCTTTTGTTTTCTCAATACATATGGATGTATTCTCATTGATGGAAGTATCATTCTTTGTACTGATGGGAGAAAGTGGTGACTCCCTAATGTGAGAGACTTGAGACATAAAGTACTCTCCACACCCATTGTCTTCAATCTTTATCTTTTCCTTGGCTTTGTTGAGTAGTATATCAGCATCCACATACTTAGAGGAATTTGTGGGTTGTGCTTCATTATTTGTTGGGATTTGGTATGCAGTGGCATCTCTTAGATTAGCACAAAACTGGAAAGGATCTGGATCACCAGGGATGGTAACCTCCATGTTATTATAGGAAAACTTCAAACATTGATGATATGTAGAAGGGACTACTTTCATAGCATGAAGCCAAGGGCATCCTAGTATCATGTTGCAATTCATTTTGATGTCTAGGACATGGAACAATGTGTCTTCAGTAGCTGGACCAACTCTGACAGGTAATGTGATGATGCCCATAGAGAAGCGTTCACCATCATCATAAGCTTTTATTGTGATTCTTCGAGAGGGATCCACATCATCTTCAGAATAACCCAAATTGTTGACAACCTTAAGAGTACAGATGTTCAGTCCTGCTCCTCCATCTATTAAGACACGTCTGACTTTGGCATTATGGATGAAGACTTCAAGGTAAAGGGGATCATTATGGTTAGGTTTGCCCTTAGGAATATCACGGGGTGAAAAAGTGATATGTTGTGATGCAGATAGGTTCCCAACCATGGCTTGGAACTGGGTAACATCAATGTTATTTGGGACTATTGACTCTTTAAGGGCTTGCTCCAAGATCATTTGATGTTGGGGAGATGCACCCAGTAGGTCCAAAATGGATATTTGTGCACAGGTTTTTCCAAGTTGTTCAACAAGGCTATAATCAAATGAAGTAGGAGCAGTAGGTCTAGATGGGGGTATAGGTCTAGTAGAAGCACTAGGTCTAGCTGGGGCTCCAGGTAGGGTGATCTTGCTACGGCGTGTAGTGACAACACAACAAGGGTCTTCAGCCTTCAATGTGAATGTGGATATGCGGAAGTCAGACTCATTAAAGCAATTGATGGTGTAGTCATAGCTGGTGTGTGTGTAATTCACATTACCTTGTGAGTTTGAGTTTGAACTTGAGGGTTTCTCTTTGTCATGATTACCCAAAGGATCTTTGAAAATAGTATGATCAGAGTTGGATGCTAATAGTGATGGATCAACTGTGATTACACCATCATCAATAAGTTCTTGTATTGCGTGTTTCAGTTGGAAGCATGATGAAGTCTTGTGTCCTTTGGTGCGATGGTAATCACAATACTTTTTGTCATCCCACCAATCAACTTTAGTCAATGGTTCATCTTTGATTGGGGGTAATTGTAGGAAGTTATTACTCAGTAACTATTGTAATGCAGTCTCAAGTGGTATCCCCAATGGTGTGAATTTCTTGTCTTTGGTTCTAGGATGTCTTCGAGGTTTATCTTGCGTGGGAGTCTTAGTTTTCTGTTGTGGATCTGATGTTTGATTAGAGGTTTTTGAATTTGTAGGGTTTACACCTTTCAAAGTCAATTGAGGTTGTGCTATGCTAATTGTGCGAGCATCCACAATACCATCATTAGTCACATTCTTGTTTTTGGAGAAAAATTTTGCCTTGTCATTAGACGAGTTGGTGTTTGTGTTTTCTTTGTTTATCTTGAGGACTCCCTTACGGATAAGAGCATCTTCAATACTAGCCCCTTTTTTCATTAGTTTAGAAATGGTGCTTGGACTCTTGATTTTGAGTTCATACATTAAGTCCGAGACTAAGTTTTCAATGCACAGGTTTACTTGTTGTTCTTCAGGAATATCTAGTGAGCATTGACTAACTAGGTTTCTCCAGCACAATAAGAATGTGATGAATGATTCTCCTGTCTTCTGTTTAGTTGAGCACAAATCAGAAAGTGTCACCTCATTTGTAATGTTAAAGGCAAAGTGGGAGATAAATTTGTCTGCTAGCTCTGACCAAGATTTGATATTACCAGGAAGTTTGGAGTACCATTCAAGTGCAGGCCCACCTAGAGAATGAGGGAACAATCTCATAAGGTAAGTGGGCTCATCACTAAGTTCAGTGCATGAAGCACAAAATTCTCGAATGTGATCAATAGGGTTTCCTTTTCCTCGATATTTTTCAAACCTTGGAGCTTCAAAGTGTTTTGGGAATGGAGGCATATACAGACTTTTATCAAATGGGTTAGGACGTAGGTCCCTTTCTGTATATAGAGCCTGTTTCTTTTGGACTCCTAATGCCTCGACTTATTTGGAAAGTTGTTTGAATTGGTGTAATAGTTCTTCATTGGGGTTTTTCATGATGGTCTTTCCTTCAAGTCTTTTGTGTCTATGAGTAGACCGTTTGCTGTGGCGAGAACTATGTCTACTTGATTCTGACATTTCTGTGTCTGATGAGTCTGATGAAGTGTCGCTAGGTGGTGGAGGCATGTTAGCACCTCAAAGATGGAAAGGTCCCTGTTGTTGGGGAACTTGTTGCGGTATTTGATGTGGCACTTGTTGTGGGATTGACTGTGATTGTTGTACCATGTGTTGTTGTTGTGCCGTGTGTTGTGGTTGTTGTTGGGATACCTTTGTTGGTTGTATGTGAGACCATGTGCATGCTTGTTGTTCTAGAGGTATCTGTTGAGGTTGTTGTGGCACATGTTGTTGTTGTAACAAATGTTGCTGGTATGCGATTTGTTGCTCAAGGCGTCTTTGGTATTCCAACCGTTACTTGAGTTGCTCTTGTTGTTTAGTAAACATCATTTGTTGTTGTTGGAATTGCTGCTGAAATTGTTGTTGATAAATTGTGTGTAAGTCAAGTGGGTCCATATGGGATTGCGTGTTAGGAATGTTGGATATTTGCCCCACTTGTGGTTGTTGTTGCTACGTTTGATGTTGTTGTTGATATGTGGGATGTGTGTCAAGCAGATGTAGACTTGGTTGTGCCTTGGAAGTGTTGAGTCCTTGTACCATTGTAGGTTGTTGTTGTCGCGGGGGTTGACTAAGTCCTTGAGAATTGAACGTCATGTTTGTATTGTTGTTTTGGTACCTTTGTGTTTTAAATGTTCCTGCTTGTGACATCATATTGAATTGACTATGAGATGTGTCCCTGTTAGGAATGGGCGTAATGTCAATAAGACTTTTCCTTTGTGCATCTATAGGGATGGTTGCACTTGATGTTTCACATGTTGTATTTATGAGAGGCTCCATAGTGTTTGATGTCGTAACACTTGGTAAAGTTAGGAGCAAAGGTGTACTTTGTTGATTTGCCTCCAAATATGGTATGTCTGGCATCCCTAGAGCACGGGTCCCTTTAGGTGCATCTTGTTGTTGCATCATGTGACTAAAATCAAGTCTTAATGTCCTTTTGGGGTGTTTAGGTATTGGTGGTATTTCATCAAACAAGGGGTTAACATTGATGTGTTCAAATGTACTTTGGAGGATTTCAATTGTTGGTTCTTGATAGGATCTTATAGGTGCCATTATTGTGTTTGAAAACTCCAAAGGTTGTTTTCCCTTCTCTAAGTCCAAATTTATCATGGGTTGGATGTTTTCAATTGTTGTGTTGGTTTGATTTTTGGACCTAGGACCTTCCAAGTTTGGATTAAATTTGACAATTTCTTGAGCTGCCAAACGTTTGAAGTTCTTGCGAAAACTTTTGTCTTGACATGCCCTAGCCATTTCTTCATCAGTGATGCCATAATCAGTGTCAGAGTCATCACTTAGGTGTACAATACCTTGTTGGATGTTTGATGTGTTAGGTTGGCTGAATTCAAATGAATGTGATTGTTCATCTTCAGGTGAGGTTGGTACACTTCCTTCTCCTGGTGGCATTGGCACAAATATAGGTTCAAATTCAGGACTCCATTGAACCATCCCATGTGTGGGGGAAGTGTTTGGAGGAAATCTCATGGTAGGTACATTTTTCAAGGTTTGTTGTGCCATAGCTTGATTATGAGGATCTTGCGGATACATATTCAAAGGGTCTGATATTAATGGTTGTGATGCCTCGATTTGGTCTTCATCAAAGGTTTGTTGGATTTTCTTGCTCTTTCTTTGTCTTGGATGAGGTTTTGGTTGTGCTTATGCCTCAGAAAACAAAGGTTGATAGAGTTCCTCTGGTCTCTGAGCTGCTTGTCTCCTAGTAAGTGCTGGCATGATACCTGAGAGTGCAAAGAGTGGTGGGTATGCAAGATATGAGTGTTTTTGGGATTTTTAAGTGTTTAGGAATGTTATGCAATGTGAGGAAATGCTAGATGAATTATGGTTTTGATGTGCAAAGTGCAAATGTCCTAGGGATGTTATGCAAATGCAAATGCAAGGTGATGTTTTGATGTTTGACTAGAGGGGATGAAAATGACTCTAAGGTATGCAAAATGACAATTAGGGTTATGTTTTGGACTTGTTAAGGGTACTAAAGGTTGATGTATGCAAGGTGTATCATGCAAAGGATGATGTTATAGGGTTTGTGATGACGTTTGGGACATGCAAAATGAGGGTAAATGCTCAAGAAGGTAATTTGGTTGATGGACAATTTGATAGGGTTTGGTAGTGAAAATGATGTTAAGGATTTTGATCAATGCAATATGAAGGGGATATACCACTAGGGTAGGTCAAAATGATGTTTGGGGATGCTAGGGATATGATCATGCTATGACAAGGGTATATGGAAAGTTTTGAACTTAGGTAAAACCTTTCGAAAGTATTTTGCCTAGGAGTTTAACCTTGTGATAAAGGACTTTGGATCTTGACCAAAAAATTGATAAAAGATGAAAAGATCAAGTTGATAAAAGATGAAAAAGTCAAATATATCAAAACATAGATAAATTTTGACCAAAGAAAATGATAAGCAAAGATAAAAGGACTAGTCAAGATCCATTATCCATCAACACTAGGAGATACTCTAAGACTTATACTTTGTCTAGATTTTTGACTAAATTCAAAGGTTTTGGGGGTTCAAAATGACATTTTGAGGACTCAAAATGATGGTGATGCTGAGAGGATATGTGATATGGACAATTCCTATGATGAAAAAGGGGATTTTGGGTCAAATGTAGAACAGGGAGGTCTAGAGGCTCCTAGATGCAGTTTTGGGGTCCTAAAGTGCAGTTCGGAGGCCCAAAATGGTCATGTAGGTAGCCAAGTGCACCCTAACAGTTCCAAGTGCACCCTAATAGTACCAAATGCATCATTGACACACTTGGATCCAGTTTGGGCGCAGTTGGTAAACTGGGCTGAAACTGAGGCAATTCTGGAAGCTATGGTTTCAGGATTGATGTCACAGAAAGGTAAATGGTAGAGGATAGTGTTAGGGCTAGTTTGGATGCTCAAAATGATGATTAGGACACCATAAATGATGGATAAAGTGGTCAATATGATGAAAATGTATGCAAAGATGCAAGGTGATGAATGCAAAGTGCTGATTTTGAGATGGGAATGCAAAAACTAAGGAAAGTGAACTGAACCTAAATGGATGCAATATGAAAAGTAATAGATACTAAATGAGAACTATAAGGTGCAATATGAAGTCTAGATGATGTAAGAATGAAGCTTGGACTAGGGTGAATGCAAGTGAAATCTATGCAAGTGTGAGATCTACATTTTGCCAAGCACATTTAAGAGCACAAGTCGCCATGTTTTCCAAGGTTCGAGTGTGTTGAATCAATGTTTGCAAAGTTTGATAAAGGTTGAAATGTTTTGGCAATGTGTGAGGTTTTTACAAGTTCAAATGATATCCAAGGTGTAAATTTAAAAGTTTGGCTTTTATCTTGATTATGTTTTACACACACGCAAGACACATTAAGACAAGAATAGTTGTTGTAAAAGTTAACAAACACACCACAACCTAGGCTTTTAGGACTGTATCCACTGAATTCATACTTGAACTGAAGTTCAACCGTGCTTATCCAGAGTGGAAAACCTAGGATCTTGGCACCACAGGCTCCCCCTTACAGTGCACTCACTTCTCAGGGCTACCAAGATCCGCTTCCCAAGGGGCATGACTTCCCAAGGGACTGTTGCCTCTACTAAGGACCACGAGAATGTAGGATGTCTTCACGGGCATGGGTGACCCCTTGAGCCAGTGGATAGAAAGGATTTTGGCCACTAAAACATGGTTTTTAGTAAGGGCATTCCGTTCAACAAGTTAATGATAAACTTTCGTAGAAGGTCTCCCAGCCCCGAGAACTGGGGTTTGACGCACCACAAGGGTACTGGAGGAGAGCTATCACGCAGCAATACTGTCGATAAAACTTTCACTATAATCAAATTTTATATAGCGGCTGGAACGTTGACCTGGCTTTGGCCCATTATCGCTTTGAGGTCGTCCCCTGACATACCCAATATCGAGTATCTTGGTCCAAGGCAGGCCTCCTATAGAAGTTACACAGATTTCTCTTACATCCAAGATCCACGAATGGTGAGGGGAGAGGATACGTCCAATGCAACTCCTAGGGATCTAACACTGTAGACATGCCAGGCAAAAAAGAAAAATGTTCTTTTTAAGCACCAAATGAAATGTTATCTAATCTAGGAAATCCACACATAGTGTTTTGAAAGACACACAAAGTCTTCGACAACATCCTGCAAAGCACACATCAGTAGTTTGTTATGATCATATCTTCATCCAACGATCACCACACACTACAAATAGACCATTAGTAACACAAAATCACCTAATCTATGTCCTAGAGAATGATAGGAGCTTGAAATGCATATTTTGATTGGTGCATGTGCTTACTCTGAACCTAGGTGTGCTCCGACAGTGAAAATCTAGGTGTGAAAGGGAAGAGCAGATAATCATTATACCCTTCCAAGTGAGCTCCTTCCTTGCACCTACAAGCACAAAACAAGAAAACCCAAGTTAGATATACATGATTCACGTCGGGTTCACCAAATGTAGGACCAGAAAAATGGGTAATATGCATAACACACTATGAGCAAACCACAAACTCAATCAACATGTATTAGCACCCACTAGTCTACCATGAAAGCCAAACTAAACAAAAGAAAGCAAACATAATCAAAAACTCCCTTTTCCATTTTTAGCTCCCACGTCCTTCTTTCTTCTCCAAGCGATTGTAGCTCCAATTTGCCTATAGTGCACACAAGATTGAAGCAAAAGCCTATGATAGGGATAAAGCCATGAGAATAATTGAAGTGTGATTTTATGTGAGAGAGAGAATGCAACATGCAAAGAAGTAGAGACTCAAAGATTCAAGGACTCAAGACTTAAGCATTCTAGCTTCAAGGACCCTAGAATGAGAGAAGAGTGTTCATTTTATAATCAACACTCAAAGTGAGGGCATTGGATTTGTCACCTACAAGCATGCGATGTGGCAAGAGATTCCTATGACGCATATGACAGAATATGCCAAAAGTAAGATTCTATGACACATGCAAGTCAAATTTGGAAGAGAATCTATGACGCATGATAAGATTCCTCAACCCACTTAAAGCCAAGAATCTATGACGAATAAGCCAAATAGGGACATGTGTAAGAGGTAATAATAATTCCTATGACACATATGACAGAATATGCCAAAAGTAAGATTCTATGACACACGAGAGTCAAATTTGGAAGAGAATCTATGACGCGTCATAAGATTCCTCAACCCACTTAAAGCCAAGAATCTATGACGAATAAGCCAAATAGGGACATGCGTAAGAGATAAGAATATTTGATTATGACAAATCTCAGCCAAGTGTCAAAGGAGAATCCGCGAGGTGTCATATCCAAGTGTCATGATGATGGAATATTTGAATTAAAAATCCTCTTATTCCACAAAATAAGAATTAGTAGAAAATGGATTTAATGATGAAAAATGGAACTTAAAAAATTAAGAATTTCCATGGTTTGCAGATAATGAATCAATTAATTAATAAAATTAATTAATTGACGATGATAAACTAATTAATTAATAAAATTAATTAATTGAGGATGATAATTAGGAAGCATAATTAGAAATAATAGGATTAAATTATGGATTATTTAATCCTATAGAGAAAATTAGCAGATGATTGGCCAAATTGATTAAATGAATGCGACTGTATCCTTTGATGAAAATGTGATGATGATGGATATCGAATAAGATGATGAAAAGGTAGACCAAAACTATGGTCAAATTAATTGATAGATGGAAATTGATAACATGCCAAGGACACATGACATGAATAAATTGATATGTAACATTTAACCGACATTGTAAATGCTACAGGATTGAAATTGATTGATAAGGTTCAATCATAATAACACTGACGAACATTGTCAATATTATTAAAATGGTTGATGATGCCGTGATCGTACATTGAAAGCCTCAACAACGTCAAAGATTGAATGACATGAATGATATTTTGACCTAGCACTGAGAGCCATGACAGTACTAAGGTCAGATTGATAAGATTGATAAGTTGATAGGTTTCCAAGGCACTGAAAGCCACAACAATGCCTAGGAATGGATAAATGATGATTGATTTGGGATGTTTGATATGTTTTGGGTTGATTAGGACCAATTTCGAGTGATTTCGAGTTGATTTGGGGTGATTTTGAGTTGATTTGATATGATTCTGAGTTGATATGAAATTGATGTGAAAGGGGATACAAATGACAAAATATGGTCAATCTGGCCAAAAGATTGAAGTTAGTAGAATGAGAAAATGGGACAAATTAGTATGAAGAAGTGATGAAATCGTAGATGCAAACCATTTTTGAGCATCTACACTTTGGATAAGGTTTTTTGTGCTTGACATTTCATATGGTACAAGATTTTATGATCTTCTAATGCGACAGGTTGGGTGGCTTTCTCTTTGGATGGTTTCTATGTATGTCCAGTGGCAGTGGCATAATAGGAGGTGGCTTCGTTCGTGTTTGAGATGCTGGATACTTTGATTTTTTTGCGGGTACCAAGATGGAGGACTTTGTGTACTTTGATCCATGATGGTGGATGTGTTAGGAGGGATTGTTCCCTTGTTCATTTATGTGGCTATAGATTGACCCTATGCAATGCATACAACAAGTGGGAGATTGTTGAGATAATGAGTATTGCACACATTGCATAATATTGTTATATTGTATTATTTCATATTATTATGTAATGTTGCACCTAGATGGACATGAAACATGTAAAGATTCCCATGGGATATACTTGATGAGTTGTACTGTAACATTGTAATAACATTTCATGTAATTATTTAATATTAGGGAAAATAATTAAATTTCCAATTTTAAATATGGGGTCAATGGGTTAGGTAGCACATGGTTTATGTAATACCACTTGGTCATTTTGTGAGACTTGGTACTATATAAGTAGCCACAAAGGTAGTTGTTGGTAGGAGAAGATAGAAGGGAAAAAGGCAAGATTTGAGTGGGACAAGGCTTGATAGGTTAACCGAGGAAGCATTTGTGAAGGTTGGAAGCATGGCATGAGATGTGTGGCTTCATAATTGTTCACATAGATTGCTCGATTGTGGCTATGGCTTTGAAGGCTTCCATGGTTGGATTGCAATGGTGTTTTTTGCTTAATAATACATGGTGATGGATGCTTTTGGCGGCTGAATTTTTCCCTCAATGAGGGTTTCCTAGGGTATATCTTGTGACACAAATTTTTGTGGGTATGTTGTCTATTCTCTTGCATGTGGATTTCAATTGCATATTTATTTTAGATCTATTATGGGTTATGTGAAAACAATTATATTCTTTGTTGCAAGTTTCCTTACAAGACCATCAACACTTACCTGCATGAGGCCATCCAAATCCATGGCTTTTTGAAAAAAGTAAAAAAGCTTAAAATTCTAAAGTAAAAATTGGTTTCAATTTTGTGTTGTGGTCATTATTTTTTTCTCTCTCTAAAACTTTATTCTTTAAAAGGTTAAAATATTATGCACTAAAGTTTTGAAAAGTGTTTCGTTAAAATTGAGATGAGTAGTGTAGGTCTTGATTTTTATTTTTTCATGTTTAGATGGAGAGGATAATGTTTACTAGATAAAAAAATAGAGGCTTTATTTGGGGATTTAAGACTTTTTGAAGAACTCTTGCACCTCACTCTAGAGGTTCATGGTTGATAGTCAATTAAATTATTTTCACAAACTTTGATTAGTTTGTATATAGACCTACAAATTTAACATTTTAAAAAAGTTTAATCAAAATCATCTAGTCAGTATCTAGTTATAAGTGCAATTTGTTAAACACCATATTTTTTATGAAAGAATTGTTGTATCTTTTGCAAACTACCACATCATCTACACATGTATATACAACTGTTATAACCACACATGTGTAGACCCAATTTACTTTGATTTGTAACAAATATCCAAATTTGGCATAGGTTACACAAATGCTAGAAAAGAAGTGAATATAATTTTGCATTCTACTCCAAAGCTTCAAGTTTGGTTAATGTCATGCCATAATTTTCACAAGGTGAAAACATAACAAAAACATAACCAATGAAAACGTAACAAAAACATAACCAATAAATTTTTTTTTTCAAAAGAGGGAGACAATAATGACACGATCATATTTTGAACTAAGAGGGAAAAGAGAGTGACAGATTCTTAATGCCACACTATACAAGGTGCAATGGTAGGAAACTTTCCATCTTCTGGACTAGACACAAGCCATGGGATGTCCCAGTGGAGCTTAGCGTAGTGGCATCATAATGGTAGGGATCTAAGGGACATTCGAGAATATTATCAACGTGGAATCATTGGTTTTCAAGACTAAATTATCCATTGACATTACCATTTCTAGCATTATTTCATTTTCTAGTTGTTATTATAATTTGTTCATTACTTTAAATATTTTATTTGACCTCCTACACATCTTTTATGCTATTGCTTACAATATCTTATTTTTACCACTAATATAATAATTACTTCCTCTAGAAATCTTATGTTGATGTTATGTAAATAGTAACAACATATAGTTAAATTTATGTTATGCAAATAACCAATATATAATTAGATTATATATATACTTACTGCTATATTTAGGTAATTATACTACCCTTAATACCACTATATGTTTTTCTCTCTAGTCTTGTTTAGTATCTTCCCTAGGTACAAGTCACATAAAATTAAATAGAATGACATTATGTAAGTTTACTACATATAGACATCCTAACAATATTATCCCCTTTATGTAAACATTCCTTCTTATATTTCTTTATGTCTCAAGACAACACTTTATTCCTATTTATTCTAAACTAATAATCCACATAATTTAGCATAACCACTTACCCCACTTGTGAGTTGAGATTAAGGACTTCAGCCTTCTTATTTTAATCATCCATTTATACTCATAGGCTCTATGTTATTGCCTACCCCCTAAGGACATAGCTTGGAAGTATTTTGTTTTTTTGTTTACCCACTTAACTTTTCAAATCTGCATGGTTTTCTTGCAGCACATGCATGACCTTTGGTTCTTATTATTAGGCGTGAGTGGGGAAAGAGGCTTCATTAATTTCCACCCCCCATGCCTAGGGCTAGGCACCTATGGGGAGAAAAGGACAAAGACAAGATAAAGAGAAGACCTTGTTTTTTAAACATTTTAAAATCCTTACTTACTTTTTGATGGTCACCTCCCTTTAGAAGTTTGCTGCCATGTGCTTGGTTTGGGTTTAGATCATAAGGTGAGGAGGATTTCAAAATTGTTAAATCACCCACCACCATTAATGTGTTTGGTGAATAGGAAGGCGCCCAAGATATGATGGAATCTGCACCAAGACTTGAGGTAAGTTTGATTTAGTTGACTTAAGTCATAAATATGATTTGCATTTTGCCTCCATTTGACCTAGGGAGAGGAGAGGGGATGTGACCACCCCTACTTGGGTCATCTTAATGTCTTGTTTTTTTTTGTTTTGTGTTAAATTATATTATCTCAAGTTTAGTTTGGGGTAACCTATAAACAATGCATATATTTTCCCGTCACATTTATTGTGTCAGAGCCTTGAGTTGCTTATAACAATTAATATTTTTTGTTATTTTATTTATAGGAAATATGAAGTCACATCTTATAAAGACCAAGTTAGAATTTTATTAACTAGGAGTTTTTTGGAAAAGTTTACTTGACTGACCATGTATTGTTATTTTATTGAAGATTCATTATTTTATTACTCTGTAATAGTATGGGCTGTTTTTTTTTTTGTTTGCCATACAATTTCCAGAATGTTATATGTGCTTCTACAGGCCTTTCCTATACATATATTTTTGGAACTTACTTGTTAGTTTCAGGTAGATTCTTAATGATATTAACTTATCATTCTATTATGCATCATGCTCAACATGATCAACTATTGCAATTCCATCAAAATCCACATGAATCTCTTATGACTTCTTGGTTAATAATTCTCATGACCATTACAAAGAGATATAACTTCTATATGCATCTTTTAAACATCTAGTATTCAAGGACAAAACGAATCCTTTCCATGGTATGGAGAAAAGCTTAAACAATGTTTCTATCTATCAATGCATTTGTTCTACTCTATATAAGAATTATAATTGATCACAAGGTCTCTAATCAATCTAATGACATAGAGATCATCAAAATAATGGATTATATATTGCATCATGTTAATATCTAAAAGGAAACTTGATTCTTCTTCTTAATATGCTCATATTCAAAGATTTTAATCTAAGCATCTCATGCAATGTTCTCCTTACAGAAAATTGGAAGAGATGGGGATATCAAGGAGATAGAGTGCAGTGCATCATTCAAGATATATTAGGATTCCTTCCTCAACACATACCAACTTAATCAATGATAACCAACATCAACACAACTCCAAATAATCACAAGGTGATGGAGACCTTACTCACAATATACAAAGGAGAATTATACAACAAGATACCTCAAAATCTCTCTTCAAGAGTCCACTAACAACATATTGCTACACAAGAATGCTCCTCATTGGAAAGAGTTCATCCCTTCATGTCAACACTAAACAAATAATGAACTTCTTGACCATCAAATTTCCACCTCCTCAAGTGAAAACCTGCAAAAGAAAGACAAAATGGGAACCATGGAGGCTCACCTCCCAACCTAGGCCTCAAGGAGGCCACCCACCGAGCTCGGGGAAACAAGATATAAACAATTCCATGCTTCACATTCACATGCCATGCATATGCACAATAAAATTGACAAGATTTCACAATATACTCTTAACACACCCCATCCCAAGGCTTTGCACAAAGATTCAACAAATGAATCAAGAAATGGGTGAAGGTGGGCTCTCATCATGAGGAGGATTGCATAACCTTCAAAATTCACATCTTTTCAATATCAAAATGCCCTTTCAGGGTAATCAACATGCTCACAATGCCCTTTCGGGGCAATCAACATCTTCCCTTTGTCATACCACCTTATACCTCTCAAGATGCAAGTGAGCAAGATAATTTGCATGCCATAAACATATTCAACCATCTCCACACAAGGGAGAACTCCTCAAATCCATGTGTGAGCCCAACTAACCCCTTCACCCCAGGCATCTCTTCCCTCCCAAGGGTGAGTGATGCCCCACACCCAATTCACAAGACATATAACATGAACAAAAAATTCAAGAGAGACTCACACAACACTACCCACATGCAACATACAACAAGATCCATTCACAAATACACCACAAGACACCACAATACCATCATGCAATGGAAACACCATTCTAACCTACGTGCAGAAATGAAGAGACTTCATGGATCATGTTACCAACCTTCCTCCAAGCAAGGCAATGAACACTTGCAGTAGAGCTCCCTTCTCTTTCTTCAACCTTATTAGTCTCTAAAAGTAGAGAGTTGCCAAGTGAGGTTCAATTTAGCCATGCCTCTATTTATAACCTTCTTATTTTCGGATTCAATGAATAATATCATTTTCATGGGGTTTCCTAGGTCCACTAGACACCATAGAGGTCATTAATAACCCCATAACCTATAGTACTATCATGGGTTAAGTTAATTTTAATCACAATTGGCCTTAAAGTTACTCTATGACCCTCCTAAAGCTAAGTAGTTCAAATTGCAAGTTTTTTTTTTAAAAAGGTGACAACCTTGTCCTCTCCTAACTAAGACAATAATCAAATTTCTCAACGGAGGCATATAACACGGAGCAAGGTGGCCACATGATGCATTGATGAACAACATGTCATTACCCATAACAAGTGCAAGTGCCAAGTGGCACACACAAAATGCACTAAAATGTCACCCATAACATATTCAGAATCTACACATGAGAAGCATACCACACACATGCATCACACATTCATGAAATAAGCATGTCACAACAAGGTTTACGAATCTTACAAAGATTCACCTTGGCAGAGTCATTAAACATGTGTCTATACCTTGTTTCCCCGTAAAGTTTCCATGGTTCCACTTCCCTGCACACTCAATTTAAACATCAGTAACCCAATATAATAATATAAGATACCTACAAATACGTACAACATAGATCCAATATCTCATACTTCTCATTAGCGTATACAATTAATTGTCATCTAATCATTTCTGTTCTAAGCACTATCCATAAACATTACACTATCATATTCCATTTAACTTTCATCTAAGTGCACATTTTCACAACATTGCATTATAAGTCTCATAAAATATTTAAAACATTGAAATATCAAATATGTGTATCAACAGTAATCTTTCTTAATATAAGTCATTTTACGATGAGAGTATCATCACAACTCTTTCTCACATAACAATGAAACTCTAAGTCATATTTAGTAAATTGTAAAACCAATATAAAATGGATCTTAACATATAGGTCCTAGGTGAAAATAACTGATGTACAGACTGGTTAACTAGTAACTTTAGATCAAGTTAAACATAGTGATGTTCCTAGCAATATCCCTTTATCTCATTATGAGAGGTTTATGTGATTTTGTAGGTTTAACTCCACAGACTGTTAGAATGTTTCATTAATTATGTCATAATAATTTAGAACCAATTTCAAACATTGCCATATGTCTAATTATCATCATAACCTATGCTCATAGTTGTTCTTAGTAGGCTGAATGTTATGTTATCCGTCCTAACTACCTAGTAGATCATTCGTAGTGTCTCATGGTCAGGTTCTTGTCTTGAACATTTTAAATCTCATTTCCATGTGGTCTTATCTTATCGACCTAATGCTACTTAATAGAGTATCAAAATCTACATTAGTCTCCTATGGGATCCCTTAAATCATTATTAGTAAAAACAAAATGCCAATCATGAATCAATTATCTTCCAATCATATTTATTTCATCAGGATCTAGACTAGGGTGTTAGTGTGGGCCTTATAGTTAAAGCTAGAAGGTTGCAAGCCATAGTTTTGTTATATTTTTAGTTGTTGGGTGCAATTGTTAAAATGCTCCAAATATTAGTTATAAGTCTTGTTGTGCACAAATTTAGCAATGCATGTAGACATTGAAATTGATTTGACTTAGGCATTTTTCCAATCACTCAAGGTGCCTTGTATAATAATATCCAAATGCTTGATAATGGTGCTAATTTGCAAAGGATGATGATCCTAGCACTATTGTTGGAAATGGAAAGAAGTAACTAAGAGGGGAGGGGTGAATCAATTACCACAAAAAAAATCCAAAAGTACCTTTATGATGTCAACACAACATAAAACTGATAACTTGTTGTAAGTAGGTTAACACTAAATGTTTTGTTGTAACTTGGTTAACATTGAATATATTACTGTTACTCGGTTAGCAATGAACATGCATATCTTGAGATATTTAAATGTGATTAATTTACTTAATTTAGTTGATGAAACATAAAGCAAATAACATGAACACAAGAGACACCAAGATTTAACGTGAAAACCCAAATTGGAAAAACCACCAATTGCAACTAGTTAATGTTTTTCACTCTTCTGAAGTGAGACCTATTAGGAGCCAACTTGATTAAAGGTCACTAAACACACTATTAAGTGTGACCCTATCAAAGGATTTAATTCACCCTGTTAGGAGTGGCCTTGTTAGAGGTCATTAGACACTTCAATCTAGAAATGCCACCTTGTTAGAGGATTTGGCAAATAGTTGTTAGGCTAACTCTGTCAGGAGATTTGATTCATTGCTACAATTATTAGAGAGTAACAATGACTTGACCTAATTATTGATGCAACTATCTTTGCTGATTTCAAATCTCTATTTTGGCTTGAATACTTGATCCTCCTTGACCAAAATGTTCTTTGCAGCTCGGTCAACTCGGATACTCTGATATCCTTCCAATTCACTTCCTTAATTCATCTTCTTCAATTCCATGCTTCAAAATTCAATCCTCAACTTGACCTTATACTCATATGAATACACTTATCAAGGTGGCTTGAATAAACTTTTAATCAAACAATTTTCATCCCTAAAGTCAGCTAGCATTTAATCAATAAACTCTTCGTTAACGGACCCAACTTGGTCAATACTAATTCTAAACTGACTTTTCTTTAGTAACGGAGTGAACTCGGTTAACATAAGATCTATGCCAACTTTCCTTTGGTAACCAAGTGAACTCGATTAACATAGGATCTTCCTTCAATGCCCAAGTGAGCTTGGTAAGAACTAACTTAGAACTTGGTTATAACTAGAATGCTTGACATATACAACAAATTGTCTTCAATGCCCAAGTGAGCTCAACAATCATTGACTTTCTCAGTAAGGCTTGACATTTTGTGTAACATCAAAGACAACATACAATTGCATAATTAATTTTAGAAATCTCCCTCTTTGGCATTGATGGCAACACAAAATGATATAGTACAATGAAATTTAAGAGAAAAATAGAAGGATAATATCCTTAGTTTCATTATGATTCTCATCTATAAGAACTCCCTCTATCAATGAGAACTCCCTCTGACATCAATCTCTTCTTCTAGAATGATTCTCTAATTTCTTTGACTAAAATTTCTCCCTCTGACAACAAACTCTCCTTTATTGATACAAATTTTCTCTGATATGACAAAAAACTCTCCCTCTTTGACATCTCATGCCAAAGACAATAATCAATGTATTTTTCATGTACCTGATGTAATGATTTATATGTGATATGCTCTAACAATACTGCATCAACTTGTCTAATCTTCAAAGTGCTCAATTGATGCATCAATAAAATTTGATTAGTGAGCTTCATATAGGGGAATGATCCCTAGCTTACTGCTTAGATACAAAAATGCATCCTTAGGTAATGACTTGGTGAATATGTCTACAATTTGTTCCTTTGTATTCATGTATTCCAATCTTACCTCCTTTTCTTGCACTAATTCTCTCAGAAAATGATATTTTATTGAAATGTGCATTGTCTTCATATGCATCACATGATTCTTGGAAATGTTAATTGTACTGGTGTTACCACAGAGGATAACTATTGGATCCTTGATTTATTCCTTTATACATGCCATCAATTGCTTGAACCAAATGATGTTGGAACAATTAACTATTGCTGCAACATATTCTACTACAGTTTTAGACTGAGAGATGCAATGACACTAGGCTCTTTCCAAGAAAGAATGCTCCAACACTAGTGCTTTTCCTATCATCAATACTTCTTGCCCAATCAACATCAGTGAAGGCTTTCAATTCAAAGTTGCCTCCTTTCTTATAACATGAACCATAATTTTCAATACCTTTTAGATACCTCATAATTCTTTTTATTGCCATCATATGATTTTCCTTTGAATTAGTAGAGAATCTAACCACCATGCCAACTGCTAATGCAATATCAGGACTTGTGTGTACCACATACTGAAGTTTTTCAATCATTGATCTGTATGTAGTATGATTTACCTCTTTGGAATCATCATTTTTGGAAAGTTTATGTCCAATAGACATAGGTGTTCCAACTGGTTTGGAGTCTTCCATTCCAAATTTCTTCAATATCTCCTTGATGAAATTTGATTGAGTAATTTAGATACCATCTTTCTTCTATTGAATTTGCAATCTAACAAAGAATTTAATCTCTCCAAACATTGACATTTCAAATTCTTTACTAATTTTCTCATAAAAAGATTTGCATGAATCATTATGTCAAGTGAATAATGTATCACCCACAAAGATTTCTACCAACACTATCTTCTTATCAAGTCCTTCCTTGATGTATAGAATGTTGTTGTCATTTTTCCTTTGAAAACTAATCTTTACTAGATGATCATGCAATCTTTCATACCAGGCTCTAGGTGCTTGTTTGAGACCATATAAAGCTTTGTATAGTCTGCAAACCATATCTCTTTTGTTAGGATCTAGGAAACCTTTAGGTTTCTCAATGTAGACTTTTTCTTCTAGGATTCCATTCATGAATCTGACTTTACATCCCTTTGATATACTTTGAATCCTTTATGAGTAGCATAAGAAAGCAATGTTCTAATGCCTTCTAGTCTTACAATAGGAGCAAAAGTCTCTCCATAATCAATACCTTCTTCTTGAGCATAACCTTTGCAAACTAATCTTGCCTTGTTTCTTGAAACTTCTCCATTCTCATTCAACTTGTTTCTAAATACCTATTTTGTACCAATTACATTTTTATCCTTGGGTCTAGGAACAAGAGTCTAAGTTTTGTTCCTTTCAATCTGATCAATTTCTTCATTCATTACCTCAATCCAACTTTCATTTTCTAATGCATCTTTAACAATTCTATGTTCAAACTCAATAAACAAGCATGCACCTTTTAATTTGTTCCTTGTCATTATGCCTTTTGACTAATCTCCAATGATTTTCTCAGGTGCATGATGCCTTCTGACATATCTTGTAAGTGCAAGTACCTTTCTAAATTCACTTGGTTCACCATTCTCAGAATGATCTTCTGAATCATGCTCAATTTTTATTGTTTATAACTCATGTCCTTCAGAATGCGACTTGATTTGTTGAAACTCGGGTCCTTCTGACTGTGACTCAAGTCCTTTAGACAGTGACTCAAGTCGCACTAGCTACAACTTGGGTTGAACTAGAGATTTAGGGGACTCAGGTGGTGAAGTGATGTAGTGCAAGGTAGGAGAATCCCCAAAGGAGATGTCCTAGCCCCCAAAAAATAACCACACAATAGAAACACAATAACAATGCAAGATCTAATACCAAATTATAATAATTTATTCATAAAATAATTGTTACATACAATGTACTGGGTTGTAAGGCCTTCCTGGTTACAACCAAATACAAAGCAATTACATTAATAGTTCTACAAGATCCCTCAAGATCCAATCCAAATCCTAGCTAGTCTAAATCCACACTCTAGTAGAAACCTCTAAGGAAAATCTAAACTTGTGCTCGCAAGCCCACCAAGCAATCTCCTTGTTTTCCAAGCCGTAGTTACTAGCCCTTCTCAAACTTTATCCAAGATCCAAGTCTAAACAACCTCACATTCGACACTCTATCCACACACTCTAAAAATATTCTCTCACTCAACTACTCCATCTTCCATGGTCTTCTCCAAGTTGGATGATTAATGACAGTCCTGCAGTAAATTGCCTCACATTCGGCGCTCTGTCCACAGACTCAAGAAAAACTCACTCTTCAGCTACTCTCCACACTCACTCCTCCTCCTCTGAATGAATAATAATGAAAGACTTCACTGCAACCCCTAATTATACCAATCTAATCCACAAATTGGCCCAAAATGCCAAAAACTAACATTAAATACTTGAAGAGCCACAAGTCAGCCTCCAATAGAAATTAAATGTCCAAAAATTGATACCTGAGTAAAATCATGATATCTCCTAGCTCTGATTGAATTATAACTTGTACTTTGATATGAGGTTATTAATTTAGGTCCTCTACAACTAATTAATCTTGCTAAGGCCAATTGATTAAGGATATCTTCAAATTCATCTCAAAATTCATGCACAAAGACCTATCGTGCAAACTACCAGAAATTGATACTCTAGGAGAATTTCCATATCTCCAAACTTATAATGAATTAGGACTAGAAACCTTAACTAGAGATAGTACTCTAGGCCCTCTTCAATTCTCAAACTTTGTAGCTTCTAACTCATTGTTGAAAATTAGTTACATGGCTCACAACAGGAACCCAAAAACCAGAAAACATAGTTCTAGCAACAAGGTAAAATGGCTCAAACTTCAACTCAATCCATCTGATCTTTATGCAATCACGAGGAAAGTTTCTCCAATGTGTCTCCAACACATCCCTAACCATGAAAAACATAACTCCACCAAAACCCAAGCTTGATGCTCCTGCATCATGAAGACAACTAATTCCCAATTGCATTTGCTTGAACTTTAGGTAAAGTTTAGGTTCATAGTAAACAAAGTCTCTTTAGTTTTTAGGTTCTTTTCTGCTTTGTTCTTCACTCTTTTTAACAAACTCATCAATTTTCACATGTGCACTTTCTATGACTTTGTGAGTAGAGAGATTCAGACATTTATATGCTTTGCTCTTGTTGGAGTATCCCAAGAATATTCCTTCATCACTTTTCACATCAAATTTTCCTATCATGGATTCTTTCAAGATATAACATTTGCTTCCAAATACTTTGAAGTAATAGACATTAGGTTTATAGCCATACTGTAATTCATAAGGTGTTTGATCCGAGTCCTTCAACTGAACTTGGTTCAAGGTATGAATTATTGTGTTGATTGCTTCCTTCCAGTATTTGATTGCAACTTTTTTCTCTATCATCAGTGTTCTTGCACAATTCATAATGGATCTATTTCTTCTTTCTACTATACCATTTTGTTGAGGTGTACTAGGTGGATATACTTGTCTTTTGATTCCTCTTTCATTGTAGAATTCATTGAATTCATTTGAGATGAATTCTCCTCCTCTATCTTACCTTAGACACTTTAGTTTCTTTCTCCACTCTAGCTAGATACCACTTGAATTTTTGAAATGCTTCAGATTTATCTTTTAGGTACATAACTATCATCATCCTAGAATAATCATCAACAAACAAAATAAATTACTTATCTCCACAATAGCTTTCTATGCCAATGGGTCCACAAGTATGAACCAGCTCCAGAACTTCTTCAGAATGATAATTCTTACTTTTGAAACTTGTCTTTCCCATCTTCCCAATTTGACAATTTTTGTACATGCCCATATCAGGTTTCTTTAGATTAGGAATGCCTCTCACTCTTTTATTCTTGCTTATGTTGACCAGGTTATCAAAATTCACATGACACAACCTTTTATGCCATAACCAACTTTCCTCTACTTGAGCTAGGGAACATGAACTTTCAGTTAGATCTAGACAGAATAGATTCCTTTGGTTTGATTGCCAGTCCCAACTAGATTTCCTTTTCCATCCAGTAGTTTGGCCTTGCCATTCATGTATTCTACCTTGAATCCAATGTTGTTCAACTATGCCACACTAAGTAGATTGTGTTTCAGTCCTTCAACTCAATAAGCATTGTCACATCGGAGTTCATCAGTCAATGTAATGCAACCCTTTCCTTTTATGTACAAGGTTCATCATTTCCAAATCTAACACTTCCACCATCATAGTGTTCCAAGTGCTCAAATTTAGATTTATCGCCAGTCATGTGGTGAGAACAACCACTATCAATAATCCATGTGTCATTCTTGCTAATATGAGAAATGAGGGTCATCTTATCCTTTTCATCATCTGATTCATCTTTTACAACAATGCAAACCATTCCATCTTCATCACTACTATTAGAGTCTTTAGCCATTTAGCAAGATTTCTTACCTTTATCCTTGTAGTCTTTGTAGCTTTTGAAATCTTTATTGCCTTTGTATTTGTCATGCTTCTTTTCTTATTTTCCTTCTTTGTTTGAACATCTTGCAACAATGTGACCAACTTCTTCACAAGAAAAATAGATTAGATGTATTTTACCTTTGTACTTTCATTTTCCTTTAGGGAATCTTCTTTTAAGTAGGGCTTCAATGACTTCAAGGTCATCATTAGAATTATCTTTATCTTCAATGTTAGACTTTTTTCTTTTGGATTTTCTACCTTTCTTCTTAAGTTGTAGTTTGGCTTGAAATGTAGACTCAATGCTAA
This sequence comes from Cupressus sempervirens, assembly GCA_028749045.1. NCBI lineage: Eukaryota > Viridiplantae > Streptophyta > Pinopsida > Cupressales > Cupressaceae > Cupressus > Cupressus sempervirens. The sequence continues at coordinate 395,997,105 of CM053788.1, forward strand.
TTGTGTTAGGAACATGATTATCAATGTTATCTAACTCAATGGTTGTCAACCTTCTCACTAGTGCATCCAAAGTTGTATCATTTTTAGGATCACATCTCATTCTTGAATAGTTGGCACTCTAATTTCATAAATAGGAAGAAGAGCTCTGAGTACCTTGCTGACTACTGTCACATCATCTATTTTCCCTCTTGAGGCTTTGATTGCACTTACACTTGCTTTGATTCTTTCACTATATTATGCAATGTTTTCATCTTCTCTCATCTTCATTTGATCAAATTGACCTCTTAAACTTTCTACCTTAGCTCTCCTCACATTGTCATCTCCTCCATATATATATATCTTTCAACTTGTTCCACATTTCATGAGTACCAGGACAATCTTTGACTTCATCAAATTCAACATAATTGAGAGTAGAGGCAATGTCAATCATCATTATGTTATGATTCTTCTTCTCCATAATTTGATCCATAGACAAAGGTCCAGTAGGTGCCATATATTTGTTATCCAGATATTTTAGACATGTGTCTCCAATGGTTTCCAAATGTAGCTTCATGAGTTTCTATCATTGTAACACCCCGCAAGGTAACCCAAAAGAAGTTAAAGTTTTATTAAGTTTGTCAAACATTTTTTTTTGAAAGATAATAAATAACAATAGATATAAAATATAGTGGAAGCATAAATTCACATACATAACAACCATCATAAACAAATTACATCTCCTAAGGGTCCCATGACATTGAATAACATTTAAGTTTAACTAATACTAAAACCAATATATAACACATCCACATTAAAGAATAAGTACAAGCATCAATCCATTTAAATAATATAAGTTACAAGATGCCACTTGGTAATAATCAGAATGCACAATCATCCACTATACAAGTCATAGGGTATGAGAAGCTAAATTAATATACATCATGAAATAGATTACACCGTCTCTTAAGATCCATGAAACCAAATACAGTACACTTAGAGTATAACCATCTATCACAGTACATAAGAACTAGAATGAAAGAGAGTACAAGATAGGTAACTCCAACCATGGCATCAAATTGTTGGATCTCAATGGTATAAGAAAATGCATTACCACTTGGCCTCGTGGAACCCAAAAAGGTCCACTCCCACCACGCTGAGGAGATAGTCTGAAGTCCTAAATGGATAACAAACTCAAAAGTCAAAAAACCAACATCTAGGTTCAAGAAATCACCTGAAAGTAAACTATCTCAAAGGGTACCAAGACTCAATTATCAACAAAACCCAAAGGCAACACAAACTTGTAGGAAATCTACTATGCAAGTGGGAAAGTGTCATCGCATGAGCCAACTCTAAGGTTACTTGGTCTAGTCTTTTAATATTTCGGACCTCCTAGTGACTCTATGTGGCATTAGTATCCTTTCGTACAGACAAGGCATACTAACAAGTCAACTCTAAGGTTACTATGGTAGTCTTTTAATACTTCGGATGCCCTAGTGACTTTCTATGATACCAATATCTTATTAATTCATTTTTAACCCATTTAATGAAATGTTATCACTTATTAAAATAACCTACAATGGGTTACCCGTCAGCCTCTTTAAGGCCTCAACCTCCATTGCAAGCCACCTCCCAACATGACATACAAAAAACCTACCCTAAGCTTAGCAAAAGAAAAAGATCCCAAATGACTATAAACCACACATCAGTTCTTAAACAAGAAACATGAAAGTACTGAAATGTTATTGATCATAATCATAGTAGATTCACCAATACGATCATCCTAATAGGACTGATCCAAAATATAAAGTACACATAAACCAAATCCATGTCATGACATGAAATCACCAAAAATAAATCATATAATCACCTTAGTCCTATACAAGCAACTGGGAAGCAATCCAAGGATAACTGATCGAAGAATCAAAGGTTATATTGGAAAAAACACACTATTCACCTTAGTTCTACACAAGAAACTAGAAAGCATATCAAAACATTTGATCAAACTCATCAAAGCACACAAATGACACATCACCATTGTTAGGTATAAAAGATCATATACAAAGCATCATCATGACATCACAGATAAACTCCCAAGCCTCTGGTAAACATCTTGACTGGCCAAAGCTAAGTCAACCCCAAAACCCAACATTATAAATCACACATTGCATACAATACACACAAAATTCATTATCATAATTCATTAGGTTTGAAAACATAAACATTCAATTTTCACTTATAGGGTTTCAAGTTTTCATTCCCATTTCCAAGTGTCATAAATACTAAGTTAAACCCAAAATCCAACATGAGATGCATCATACAGTTCACCAGAAGTTTAACAATAATTTTATAGATCATCTGGTTTTCAAAACACAAAGGTTCAATATACAATCAAGGTTTCAGTTTTCATTTTCATTTGCAAAACACAAAGATTCAATAACAACCAGGGTTTCAATTTTCTTTTCCAAGTGTTATTGTTTATAGAGTTTTCAATTCCAAATAGGGTTCACGTTTTTGTTTTCATTTCCAAATATTATAGTTGATAATGTTTTCAATCTTAATTAGGGTTTTAATTTCTATTTCTCTAGTTACCAAATTCATTGTGGTTTTCGAGTTCACTAGAATCACAGACAATTCAAACTAATTCATATAAAGTTGTTTAAACATTATTTCACAGTTCAACTCGATATCAAAACACAACATTCAATAAATAACCAGTTAACAATTTTTTGTCTTTACAAAGTAGGATAACTACTAAGGTTTTCGAATGTCAAAAGGTATAATAAATTCTCGTAATATTAGAGAACGTTTTCATAATCAAGTACAACCCAAGTTTACTCAAGATAACCATTTTTCCCAATTTATAATTCGTAATAAACTGATCAAATTTTTTTACTAATAAATTAATTAAAAACTTAATTTAATATTATTAAAATAAATCAGTGATCATTAATTTACTAATGATAATAATTATTTATTTACTTTTTTTTAATAATAAAACATTATTAATCTATTAATAAAACATTAATCATTTAATATTTCCAAAGTTATGAATATGTAATATATTAAAACTTATTAACATTTAATATATATAAAATAAAACATTTAATATATAAAAAAGAAAATATTTAATAAAAATTAATATTAATCAAAAATATTAATAATAACAATAAAAAAACTAAATTGAAAACTATTAAAAAAAAACACTTACCCATGCTATGACTTATAGCCTACCAGCTTACTACCAACGACAACACTGCCGTAGTAGACTGTTGTCGTAGCAGACTGCTGCCGCAGCAGTATCTATTGTGCAACATCATTAAAGATGCCACCAAAAAAAGGAATAAGGGGAGGATAAAGAAGGAATAAGGGGAGGAGAAAGGGGGGTGGGGGTTGGTGATCCCTACCTGCCCAAAATTAAATTATTATTATTATATTTATTTTTAAATTATGTTTTGTGAAACATAAAACAAAAGCCTCCCACAAACAATTAAATTCGCATTCACCTTTATTAATATTTAATAATGTAATTACATAGTAATTACAATTTACTATGTAATATATATATATATATATATATATATATATATATATATATATATATATATATATATATATATATTCTCCAATAAAACTTTGGTATGGAAACCTAGACCAAATAGTCAAAATTTATAAATCAAAATTGGTTTTCCTTTTCAAAACCCATATCCCGATTTTAATCATTCACACAAGGGTATCAAAACTTAAATCCATTCACAGATATTTTCAAGAAATGAAGAGCAGTAATTCCAACACGAGGGTTCCAAAACTATAATCATTCACAAATATTTATGAAACAAAGAACATTAAATTCACAATTTACGTACAAATGATCTCAAAATGAAGAACAATAATATCACGAAAAAAGGTTTCAGATTCGATTCATAAACAAAGGTTACTCAAATGAAGAACGATAAAATCACATACAAGAGTTTCAAATTCAATTCAATTCTAGAAACAGATTTGCAGACACAGAGAAGACAGAGAGAAACAAGAACGAGCATCTAATGCATAAACCCACAAGATCCTACCTGAATCTAATGCTAAAACAATTAACGCACCAAACTCACAAATGTTAAAAGTTAGATTTTAGAGTTGTAAAATAAATAAATTAAAATAATAATAATAAAATAAGAAAATTGAAAAATCACAAAATAAATAAATAATTTTTTTAAAAAAAGTATAAAATGTTTAAAAAATAAAAAAATAAAAAAAATAAAATAAAAATTTCAAATATAGAAATAAAGAAATCCCTGAAAGGGTACGTTTCATTTTTTTTACTCATCTTTATTTGTTTTTGCTTTACACTATTTATGACTGGTAAATGCTTTTCTCGCAATGTGTAGGTAACCAGATGGCATCCACATCCGGAGCAACACCCAAACCTATAGTATTCAAGTTCCAAGGCGTACCTTCAAAATCAAGATTTCACGATAACTATGCTGAGATTAGAGATACTGACCTCAGATACATGAATTTAGGAGATTTCTTGAGAATTTGCAACAAGCCAATAGAGAGGCTAGCCTTGGTATCTACATTGATCCATTTCGGATTAGTGAGTGTAGCATCACATCTTGTGTCGGTACAATCAACTGAACTAATCATGGCCCTGTCACAACACTTTGTGCCTGATGAAAGGGTGGTCAAGAGCATCACAGGGGAAGTGGTATTGGATTTGCGACCTGATAACATTAAGAAGGTTTTTTACCTACCAAAAGCAGACCAATTCATCCAACTTTCCTATGAAGCGGTTGAGGGATGGTACAGTGAGCATCAACAAGAGGCCATTGACATTATACAATCCTCATACCTCATTAAGAAGCCTCCTTGGGGAAAGATAACTAGCAAAGTGGATATGACTCGAGGATACATGAAGGATGACATTAGATACTCTACCATTCTCCTAAGCAGAGTCATGGGCTTACTTGCAGCGGGTCATCTCACTACATTCATGGTCAACTTCATTGAGACCATCAAACATGCAAGGATACCACTGGATTGGGCCACCACACTAAGTGAAAACTTGTGTGAGCAACTGAGGATGGTGAAGGACAAGAAGAAGTTTTATATGACTTCTTATATGGTGTACCTACTTGTAGCGAAGGCAACAAACTATCATGGTTTGTACAAGCAAGGCAGTATGTAGGACCCAAATGCTTGGCCATACATAGTCTACCCTCAGTTGGTGAAGAAGAAGCTCTCAGTGCAGAGCAAGGAGTACAGAATCGTGAATGATGCATTTATCTTTGCAATCATTTGATTCATTAAGGGAGATTATGGAAAGAGGTTATCTGATGAAGCCAAAGCACATATCATGGCTCTCAGAGCCTACTTCATTTAGTTCAAGACATTCACGTATCTTCGGGTAGGTGATGCATCCATCAATCCTAAGAAGCTTCCAAGATACCCAAGTGACAAGTTGGTATTATTGGAGATCTCTAGGCAAATTGAGTTAGCCTATGAGAAGATAAAAAGGCAACAAAGACCCTGCTAGGAATGGTCGTTGGTCATTGGGCCGTATCAGGTGAGGCCGAAATAGGATATTCTGACCTTCGAGTGGGAATGGGAGAACTATCCTCTTGAAGAGTACAACTCTCCTTGGTCATACTTTGACAATGTTAGTAAAGTGGAAAGCATGGTAGGAAAGGACTTCCATCATGAGGATGCCATTGAAGATCATTGGATGAACAACACAAACAACTAAAATTTCCACATCAGAGACTATTGTTGGATGACTTTATATCTAGTAGAAAAGGCTCTCCATTTGAATATCCCTGATGAGATAAGGCTACAAGGCTCTAAAGAATTATTGGAGTGTTCAATGCAGATAAAGTCGATGAAAGGCCCATTCTAAATGTAGAGGTTGACATAGAGGAAGGAGATGACATCAATCATCAAGCGAGACATGTCATTAGAATGACAAAGGATTGGATCAAGAAACCTTTTCCACTTGATCCAATTCCTGATACTGTAATCTTCCATGCACATGCTCACCCAAAAAGGGGTAAAGGAAGGAAAGTCATAGTTCCTATCTTTGCACTCTAGTCTTCTATTAGGCCAGAGACAGTCTACCAGCTTGATCACCTAGTTGGATATTATCACCCTCTAGAAAGGAAAGGAAAGAGGAAGAGAATCTCTCCTTAGAGGATTCAGATAGAACAGGTTGTAGAACATGTGTCTTCCCAACAACATGAACAAAACTCACAAGAGTCCCAAGGCATTGGAGCTACTCAAATCCAGGATGAACCTCAATTGCCTCCTATTGTGTCAAGCCAACTAGAAGAGGGAGAAATTCCAGAAGCCTCCATTCGTCATGTACAAGAAGAGCCCCCTTCTCCTTCCATCCCCCAAAAAAATAAGAGGATCAAGATTAAGATGAAGAAAAGGCAAAGGATTAATATAAGACTAATACCTAATCCATCTATTCCTAAAACTATTTCGAAGGAAGAAGAAGATGAGGAAGAAACAAAATCAGAAGAGTAGGAGGGATAGGTACCCCTACAAAGAAGAACTTGGTTAGCGAAAGCTACAGAGTTAGAAAGAAGAAAGAGTGCTATGAGTACCGTACCATCTACCCAAGTAGAACCATTAGAAATCTCTTCTTCGAAAGACAAAGTGTAGCATTGGGTGAATGAGAAAAGGGAAGGAGGTGAGGATGTTTTCTCCATGACAGATTTTGATTTCATGCCCGTGGGTATAGAGTTAGTTGGAGATAAGATTAGAGACACCCCTACAGGTGAACTCCAATAGGAAGATTGGACACATATGCTACCAAATACACAAGGTCCTGATCTTACTCCTCCATCTCCACCACATATTACTTATGGTAGATAAGGGTTTAGTAACTCCCTCAACTCCAAGTTCAGAAGTGGAACAAGTTCAAAAGGAAACATCACCACAAGAGCTACCAGAGCTAAGGGCTATTGATGAAGCATCAAAGGAGGGACAGCTGGTGGAGTGTGTGCAACAAACTTCCCAAGATGTTGAGGAGTGGGCTACAGGATCTACTGAGACTGAAGTTAAAGAAGGAGATTTCTCACAACAAGAGATGACTCCAAGCAAGAGCGATAAAGGGAAGGAGGTAGTTGAACACACCCCTTCATCATCCAGAGCCAAGGTCATAGAGAAACACATCCTAAGATGGTTCCAAAAGGAGATAACGAGAAGTGCTAAGCCTCAATTCTGTGCTTCAAAGGATGATATTTGAGATATTGCAGAGATCTTGAACAAACCTGAGTCTCCATTACATGATGGAACACCATTCACCTTTTTCACTACCATACGGAACCAAGATTTATTTACACAAGTGGCTCTCCTTCCTAAAGGTACAGATGTAGAAGTCGTTAGTCTTGAGGATTATGAAGAAAATAATGTTATATTAGGAAGGCCTACATGAGATTCAACCCGATAGATGTTGACTATGGGAGTCAAAGAGGTTTTCAGGCACATGGAACAAGATGAGATTGAACTCTAAACATTTTGAAGGAAAGTTGAGATACTAAAGGGATATCTAGCCAAATTTGTTGGTCCTCTTGATCCTGAGCACCCCAAGCAAACTCTAAATACCATTCTTAGAGAAGGGGAAGGTGTACGGATCAATCCATTTTTGAGAGCTTTTCAGGAATGGCGAGAAAGCCTTGAGGATAGAGGTGTTACCACAATCACAAGGAATTTGAAGTTACTGCATGCTACGCAGGAGAATGTAAATGAGATCATAGCAATTTTGAGGCAAGAATTTAGTATCATGGATGAGGTATGGGTATGGAGCGAGGATTTGCAGACTCTACAAGCCATAAAAAGGGAAAAGGTACCACACTTTGATCGATGTATATACTGGAGAAGAGGTAGACATGATTGATGACTGGATAGAAAAGATAGCAGATGGCAATAAAGTAATGGAAACATTACATGAAGAGATCCATCGGCTCAAGGACCAAGCCTGAGAGTGAATTTTTGGAAGCAAAAAAGTTGTATAGTGATGCATGCTTGGACATTTTTGAAGATGAAGAATGAGAGAAGCTATTTCCAATTGAGGTAGTAGTAGAGAATTTCAAGAGGACATTAGAGGAAGCATCTAGTGATGAAGATATTAGACAAGCCTTCAGGATAAAAGAAGCCCTGTTAGAGTTGGACACCAAACTCAGAGACTTTGCAGAGACTTGAATTGAGGTGGACAACTACAAACATAAGGTGAAGGATAAATATGAGGCTTTAGATCTTCCAGATGCGACTAAAATTACTGAGATGATAGAGAAATTCAAGGGCAAACATCCAAACATAGTTTTGGGATGAAGAAGGACAAAACCCAGATGCCAAAATTTCAATTTTGACACAATAAAATTTTGAGTTTTTCACCCAATCGAGGTCTACAGGTCCTTAGCTCCATAGTTCCATAGCTCTGTAGGTACGTAGGTCTGTAGCTCTGCAATTCAATAGTGCACTGACAGTTCCAAAAATAGCACCTTTCATGCATCGGGAGCGCATTCTAACGATAGTTTAACTTTGACACACACCTAGTGAAGGACTAGCTTCTATTTTTGGTGCCTCCATACACTTCCACTTCGACTAATGGCTTCCTACTACTTTCTCTCTCATGCTTTCTCTATTTTTGACATGTAAAGGGCTCATGCATCCAATTAATGAATAAAATATTGATGGAGTCCCTCTAAGCACCAAATTAATTGTTAGTATGTATATATTTAGTTTGTTTTAATGTTTTAAAAGAATTTTATTGCATGAAGACATCTCTCACTCTCAACACAAATTGAGGAGATGATTTCTTATAAATACCCCATTGAAAAATGTAACAAGGGCCACCATTATTATGCAATAAAATTATGCTTTTGGTGCTCGCATTTTGGAGTGTAATGATTCTTGCCTGAATGTGTCATTGTTTTGTGAGTTTTGTTCATGAGATTGTGATTGAGCCAAAGGTTTATTGCATTTTTTATGGTTGTGTGATCTTTTAGTTCTGGTGTTTGCTACAGATTTATGAATTTTGCTGACATAACGAGCTTGAGAAGAGATCACCAAATTGTGTCTGCATAGCTTTTTGTCTTGTATGAGCACACTTTTCGTGGCCTTGCGATTTGATGAAAGGTGAAATATCATATGATTGTTAAATTTTCTCACCAACGATTGCATCAATGGATTCTAGGAAGTGCTACTCCTGTTTTCATTGGTTTCCTATTGATTTCTTTGAAAGTTTAACTTGTAGTGTGTTGTTTTCTGTGGTTTATGTTTGTTTAGTATTTCAATTTCACATTATTTCAATTTCATGTTATTTTCATTTAGTTTTGTTATTTTCTTTACTAACCCCTTGTTAGAATAGGAACTCATTTTAGTTGCACTGTTATAATTGCATTCATTGAAAAACCAAAAAATACAAAAACATTGTTCTATTGTGTATTATTTTGAGACAGAGAATAGATTTACTTCATTCTGAGATTATAATCAGAACCAACAAAGGCCTCCTCATGAACAATCACATTTATCTTCAACTAAGAAGATTTTGGTATGTTGCAAGACAAATACTGAACCTTGGAGTTGATCCCAAAAGATTAGCTTTTCAAGAGAGGAATTGTGCAATGGATTGTTGTCGTCGACCTCGTGCAATATGACCGCCCAACAGTAATATGAGAGACATACTTAAGTGAAGAAGTTGCAAGCAAATAAGGAATATGAAAGAGTAGTTTGGCTAGTGGGCTACCTAGAACTATAAAGGGAATAGAAGAAACTCATCTATCATAGCCAAATGATTATATTATTTAAAGGATCTATTTCGGCAAATAGAGTTGCCAAACAAAGATCAACCTATTGATTCATCCTAACAAGTGCATTAGTCAAATCCTCTAACTAGGTGGACCTAACAGTCCTTTGTTGATTCTCCTAATAGAGTACATACTTCATTGTATTGTTAAATCCTTTTACGAGGTGGACCTAATAGTCCTTCATACTCCAAACATAGTAGATCACCAGAAGTGATCAATTGTAAGCCTTAATAGGCCAACTTTATTACTGTAGTAGTGAAGCATTGTGGTTGTCATCCCCACCCCAATTTTACCTTCTCCTTGGAGTGTTTCTGGGTTACCAAATATTGTGTCAAAGTGTTATGGTGTTGATTTATTTATTGGTTTATGTCTATGCATGACAGTAGATTAGATAATCTAATGAAGCAAAACAAAAGTAATCTAAGTGTGAAAAGTTTAAGTGGTTCCTGATTCATCCCCCACCCCCCCCTCTTAGTCACTTGTTCGTCATTAAATTTCCAATAATTGGTATCAAAGAAAGGTTCTCCTATCAGAGGCTTAACAGCTTGAGAGTAAAGATCTGAGGAAATGGAAGTGTATAAGTTAGAGAAATATATTGAGAATGACAAACTCGATCTACACATGGTAGTGGAACAAGTCAAGAAACTCAACACTAGTACAAAAAGAACAATATGTGACTTAAAAAACTACTAAAATTTGTATATATGTGACTGTAGACACCTAAAAACCTTTAGAAAATAAAGTATTTTTATTTTCTGAAAAATTCCTGATGACATCATCATTTATTAATTAATTAATTAATTAATTTTTATGCCATTAAATCCCTTTATCTTAATTAAAAATATTTAATTAAGGAATCCCTCCCCAAAATGTTTAAATATTATTTAAACATTATTTCCTTATTTATTAATTATTTAATTAATAAATTGACCAAAAAACTCAAAATAAATAAAAAATTTATTTTTTGCCCAAAACTTGGCCAATTTCCTTAAGACCACTAACCTCTTCCAAAATCTTCTAATCCTTCTTTAATTTTGATTAAAGGCTAATCCCATCATTTCCTACCTCTAATCCCAACTCAAAATATTTAATTAAGATTAAATATTAATCCTCATGTTTATTAAAAAAGTTTTAATAAATATCTCCTCAACCCAAACCCTTGAAATAAATAAAATTTTATTTATTTCCTAAAAATCTAATTTATCCTCATCCTAAGAAGTTCTAGACTCTTCTAGAAAGTCTTCATCCTCATCCTAGGAAATTCTAGACTATTCTAGAAAGTCTTTATCCTCATCCAAAGTCTAGACTCTTCTAGAAGATGTCTTTAAACCTAATCCTAATCCCCTCCTAACCTTGTCACATTCTCTAAACATGGGTTAAAACTTACTAACCCAAGCCAAAGTTAACAAATATCTCCTCCTTCACCCACCCTCATTAAATGCCATCCACTTGCCTATCCCTAAGCTAATCCTAAACCATCCTAATCCATCCTCTAATCATTTGCACAATCCTAAGCAAGCTTAAAACCCTCCCAATCAACCCCAAGTCGAAATTCTTCTCATCTCCTTCAAAATATCCCAACCATAAAACTTTATGAAGCCCACTAGGCCATAAATGACTCTTCCAAAGCCCTTTCATTGCTCTTACAAGCCATTATGAGGGTCTTTATGAAGATTTTATCCCTTGAGCCTTCTTTGTTGACTCATCCTTCCCCTTTCCTCCATCCTCTCACCCTGTGACATGTGTCACTCTCTGATTGGCTGTAAGGAAGCACAATCCATGTGCTCTCCTCTCATGCAATCTGAGCCCTCCATGAGCTTTTCCCCATCCTTGCATCTTAGCCCTCAATCCCTCAAGCCTCTTGCCTATAAATTGGATCCTTCCCCTTTGCAAAATAACACAATCCATGAAGTAAAGTCATAATGCCATTTTAAGAAGCCATTTTACATCAAAACCATACACTCACACCCAAATTCCAACTCCATTTGAAGCATAAAGCTTGAGCATACATCCTATCTATTTAGACAAAACTACTCAACAAGAGAGCTTCTCATTGAGAGAGCCCATTAATGGCTCATATTCTCAATTGAGAGCTCATCTTAGTCTATCTTGAAGTTTATGAATTTTGTTTAGTTTGTAGAAGCTTTATTTAAATTTGGTTTCTATTAGCATACTAACATTGCTCATATACATTTTGGCACGCCCGGTGGGACCCTGCAAGGGTCATCTTCATTAGCTTTTTTAGTCAAGTTTTGTATGTCATTTGCTAATTTTGGCTAATTTTGTTTGTTTTTGTGATTGGTAGAATTGTATAAATTGGTTTTGTAGGTCCACATGAGCATGAAAAAGACAAAGGAACTCATAATCTATCTCATAGTGTTTGCGGATTTTTCAAGCTTATAGGTGGACAAAGCACTTGGAATTCTTCTTCCTCTTCTTGTCTATATTCTTCTTATTCCATCTACTTCTTTTTCTTCTTCTTGTGGGAGATCTTGGCCATTTTTTTTGAAGGAAGCAAAATCATACACACTTCTTTTTAGTGCTTAAAATGAACCCCTAAATCATACTTAAATCCATTAAAAACTAAAAATTTGCAAAAAAAAAAAAAGCCTTTTAACAAGTGAAACTAAACCAATTCAATCATTTGCATCCTTGCAACATCAAGGTTTTAGATGCATTCATGCAAAGTTAGGAACACTTCATTTTTGGAAACCTAAAAATCTCATGAAAACTAAGAGTCCTAAATGGTTGCCAAAAATTGTCCTAAAAGCTTTGTTATTTGTTCCAAACAAATGTCTTGTTGCAAAATCTTGAATGTTTCTTAGGTTTTTCATGCATCAAAACAATCTAGGAATATCATTTTTGGGCTTAAAATATGCAAACCAGAACACAAAATCTTGAATGAAAACCAAAGTCCAAAGAGTCATTTTCACTTTTGAGTCCAAAACAATCTTGAATGATCTAAGGTTAAAATAAAGCACTTCAAAGTTCTTAAAACAACACACAAAATCTCAATCTTGAATGCTCAAAGGAAAAAACTTGAATGTTTAATCACTTGTCTTTGAATGCATGTTGCTAAACACACTCTTGAATGCCATGGATTAAAATCAAATTTTCTTTGAATGCATGATTAAAACAATAAATCCAATCTTGAATGCCAAGGACCAATTAACCATTGCAATATCAAACACTTCATTTGGAGCTTCTAAAATTGAACAAAACAAATCTCTTTTCCACATGCAATTTAGGTAAAGTTTGATTTTTGGACATTTAAGAAACTTTTTTAAGTTAAATACAAATTTGCAAAAATCAATTTGAGTAGTTCCTTGGACTCACCTCTTTTCTAATCACCCATCAATTCAACCATTGGCTGCAATCTCAGCGCCATTTATGGGGATGGGTCTACTTGAAAAAGGTGATAAATGTTCCACAATATAACTCACTCACTTGGTCTTTGAATGTTTGCTTTAACTTTATCAAAATTTTTAAATGACCAAAACTCTAGATTAAATCGATCACACTTCAAGTTTGGGCACTAAAATTGAACAACTATTGACGTGGAGGGCCTCCGGGCACACGCTTGACAAATCGAGTCTCACACATCTTTGCTTTGGGCTTAAAACAAAATCACACAAACTCTTGAATGCTTTAAAGGAAATTAATTGATACTTGACATGGAGGGCCTTCGGGCGCACGAGTTTGCTTTTGTTGACCCTAACTATTCTTCTTGTTTGCATTCTTCGATTGATTTACTTTTGTTGGCGCTTCAAGTTGGAATTGAACATTGTCTCTTAAACATGAGTGCTTGCAAAGTCTAGATTAGCACACATAAGAGTCAGTTGGTAAAAGAACAAGCGTGTTTTTTTTTTTAGCCCAAGGTCATCCAAGTCTTCTCTCCCCTTGTCTTCTTTCGAGGCCATCTTGGGTACATAAGATTAGGATCCAAAACCTTGTTTCTTTTTAGGAGGCCTACTTGGGGATTTCATCACCCCTTGGATGACCTCAACTCCAACGTTCTGGCGGAGTATAAGAATCGGGAAGTGAATTGAAAGACACCTCTCTTAGAATCAAGATTTTTGTCACTTGGGCTAAGCCTCAAGGAACTTTATACCCTTGAGAAGTGAAAGAGGAGAAGTGGGTTACCGCTCCTCTCAGCTGTGTGACATCTTGTTGGTTTCATCTACGGATTTGGACCTCACGTACCTTTGGGTATATCGAGGACTCCCTAGCTAAACAACCTGTCAGCCTTGTAGACAACCATCTAGAGTGTTAATGTGTTTGAAGTGACTGATCGAAACATTTGTAAAACATACACACTCCTCAACGCAAGTATCACATTCTAAGAATAAAAAACTTCTATCTGGTTGTTCCTATTTATTGCTTGCATTTTTTATTTGTTGAATGAATGTTTGCCAAACTTGGTCAATCCTAGCTTAGGGTACACTTAGCGTAGTCACTGCCTATTCCAGAAGTTGAACAAGTTGAAGCAAAATAACCAAGGTCTCTCAAAGCCAAGTAGATTCAAGAATTGATGTCAGAGCAACCCAAACCCAAATAGAAGTTCCACAAAGTTAAACTCAAACCATCTCAGGCATACCAAGAACTTTCAGCCAAGAGAAAGGAACTAACACCAAGTCCTCAAATTGCCAAACTCCACAAAGCAGAGGATAAAGCTGCCGACGAAGCACTTCAAGAGGCCTGGTTAGAGCGCACCATCAAATTTAACCAACATCCAGGAGTTAATCCTGCTTATGCGTTACCAACTAGGCATGATTTCTATGATTAGACACCCTTGTTTCTCCACACCTTCTTGGATAAGCTTCACCTTAGAGTCATCTTTGTAGAAAAGTCAGCCATCTTAGGTTATCCCCTTAAGCATTATTAGCTCATCCATCTCATTTAGGACCAAACCATCTAGCCAGCAATCCAAAATATTCACATCCAAGCCTTCAAAAATTATTGTCACCTTGCTAAAAGTTTGCCATTCCTAAAATCTTTCAAAACCACCAATCTCACCAAGGTTATCCCTTTGACAAAGCTTTGTCTAAGGTAATCTAGTTTTGCCACTTGTTATCCCTCATCACCTTGAGCTAAAGGTTGGGATCCACAAGTGGTCAATCTTGTGTTCTTCCTAAAGGATCATTAGTCTATCCTTAAGTTGACACAATCACCACCAAGCTTGCACATAGGAAAGCAGACCTTTTGTGCTTTGGCAACATATCTTTGAAGTTAGAATCCCCAACCCAATCCTCCTTAGGTTCTATCATATAGCTTTGCCTCAACCTAGGAAATCATTTGCATAGAAAAGCCTTCCTCCCTTTTGCATCCACCAACATTTGTTGCATCTCATCCCTAGGAGCATTTTTCATGCCACCCGTCACTCGCTTAGCCAAGAAGAAAGAAACAATGGAGCCCTATCATTTGGATCGAACAGCCTCACCCCCCTTGAGCACTTAGCCATCCTTCAGCCCAGAGAAAGCTATGCCATCATCTACTGACATTGAAGCTTTTATGAACCAACCAGGAAATGCAGTATTGGTAAACGCCATTATAGACAAGAACAAAGAGACAATCATGGCTAATTTTTGAAGAGACAATGTAGGAACCTTTGACTTTGGAAGACCCCCTCCATTATCAGATCCATCTCACCAGTTGTTTGGGCAGCTGCCACCACCCATAGGCTCTTATGATCCAAATTATCCTCAATATATGCCAAAAGAAGAGCCTCCAGCCAATCCATATGATCCAACAGACCCAAACATACCATTATCCACCCAAGTTGAAATCTCCATGCCGCAAGCCAACCCAGCCACCACCACTCCATCCTTGGTTCATACCTCTCCGCTCCAAACCCCCTTTACCCAAAACACCTCACCGTTCACACCCTTCACTATTGCTGCTGTTGCTCCCCAACCCAGCCTTCCAAATCCACCCATCTCCCAAATCAGTGCTAGCATCTTTGGCCAACCTCAACAACATACAATAGGGATGCTGCCCATGGGGCCAAGTAATCAACCTTTCATCACCCCCAGCTTGTTCACCACAGCCCAAAGCACAATCCCATCATTTCCATTAGGTCTTGGGAGCTTAGTGCCATCAGCCACAAATCCACAAGCTACTAACCTCACTCCACAAAGCTATCAAACCCCACAAGCTACTACCAATGTTCTGCCCAGCTCTCAAGTGACCCAAGCTCCCGCCACCACTCTACCAAGCTTCCAAATCCAGCCACCAAGCTATCAAACCCCATCAATTCCATTTCCTAGCTTTCAATTCCCACCACCTCCACCACCAACTAATCCATTACCTCCTATTACCAACTACTTTTCAATGCCACTTCTAGGAGGTAACCCACCAATCTAGTCAACCACCAATTATTTGCAGGTACCATCCCAAATGGGGGTGCAGCCCACATACCTTGGTCAAACCCCACAAGCCCCCCGATCCTTTCCCCAAGCTTCACAACCATCTTATACCTTACCTCCACAAAGCAATTCATTTATCCCATAGCCAGCTTATGTTCCTCAATCCCAACCTCAAATCCCATATCAACAGCAAGCGTCGCAGCACATGCAGCACTATGCGCCACCTCCCCCTCAACAAACCGTCATCCACCATGCAACTGCCCAAACAATGTACAATCCCTATTAGCAAATCCCTTACAACCATCCATATTCAGTGGCCTCATCTAGTGCATACCTACCTCAAGGCACTCCTACATTGGGGACACCCCAACCATCACCCATTAATTCAAAATGGGAAGCCATGAAAACAGCTTTGAAGAACATCCAAGAGGGAAATGATCCAAAAAATTTCAAGTTTGAGAATGTGTGCCCTTACCCATTTAACAAAGCCATTACCATGACACCATTCCCCAAGCATTTTGAGACACCCAAATTTGAAAAATTTAGAGGAAAAGGAGACCCTGTCACACATATCAAAGAATTTCACATGCACTGCCAAGAAGTGGCATATGATGACGTCTTCCTCTTGTGTCTGTTTCCCAAAAGCTTGGCCAGACCAGCTCTTGAATGGTTTTATAGAATCCCCTATGGCACAATTAAAATTTTTGCTGAATTATCTGAGGCATTTGTAGCCCAATATGCCCATCTTGTTGAAATAGAGCTATCAATAGTTGATCTTGTCCACACCAAGCAAAAAGGTGGAGAAAGCCTTCTTGAATATCTGCAAAGATGGAAAACCCTTACCACCCGCATATCTTGCACCTTGCCAAAGCACCGTTTGGTGAAAATGTTTATTGATAATGCCCATCCTAGCTTGGCTCACCACATGACCATGAACTATTTGTAGACCTACAAAGATATCAAAGAGAAAGGAATGATCCTTGAGCAAGGACTCATTAAAGATGGTATGGTCAAGATTTACAAGGAAGCCAACCAAAATCAATCACATTCCAATGACAAGTCTAGGTATTGGAACAAAAATAAGCATGTTGCAACAGATGGCGTCACTGACACCAGACATGTGAATATTGTTGGTCCTTCTCACAACTAGTCCAACCCACCCTATTAACCAAACAATCAGCAAGGTATCAACTACCAACAACAGAATAACCATAGCTATCAAAACCACAATCCAAGACCAAACTTTCAAGGGTCTAGCAATCAAGCTAATGCCATCAATGTAGCTGTAGGACAAAAGCCCAGATTCCAACCTACACCTAGAAACTATACACCCCTTGGTGAGCCATTGGATGTCATTTTTGAGAAATTAGTCAAGGAAAACCTCATCACATTTCCTCCTACCCAGCAAATTGACCCAAGCCAATCCAAAGCTGCATGGTACAAAGACAATGAGTACTGCAAATTTCATAGTGTAAAAGGTCACACTACCCTCAGATGCATGAAACTGAAAGACTATGTGCAGGACCTCATTGATCGGAAGGAAATCACTGTTGGTGCCCAAACCTCTCCCAATGCAGGCTTACAGATCTATCAAAATGCTTTTCCTCCTCACAACAATCAAAATCCTTGAAAAGCACCTATCTAAACCAACAACAACAACACCAACAACCGTCAGCCAAACCAATAGCATGGGAAGAACAATGACCACACTTCATCCTATATAGACTATGGTAGCCTTATAGGTTTTATATCCGAGAAAGAGCCTTCTATCAATGTTATCAATATCCAAGGACCAAACAATGAGTGTGCAGTCACCAATCGAAGAGCCAGATTTAACATCGCAGGCCCACCCGTTTCACCAACGCCATCAGCTCCATCAAAAAGCCAGTACAATATCTTGGAACACCTTGGGAACATGTCAGCCCAAATCTCCATTTTAGACCTTCTTCGCACTAGTCCTGTGTATAAGAACATCCTTGACAATGCTCTCATAGAATCCCGTGTCCCTTCTGATATCAATGCTACTGAGTTTCGTAATCTTGTTGGACACCTTTCATCCTCATGTGCCCTATCGTTCAAACCCATCGACATACCCATGGTCGAGCCAGATCACACCCTTTCGCTTCGCATAGCCATCATGGTATCCAATTTTGCCGTGAAAAGAGTAATGATAGATAATGGATTAGCCTGGAATATTTGCACCCTAAAATTCATAAAACAAGCTGGGTATACTGAGGCAGATATCATCAGTGAGGTTATCACCATCAACAACTTGGAAAGAACCACAGAAGGAACTATTTTGCTGCCAATCAAGGTTGGGCCAGTCATCCAAGAAACACTCTGCCATGTTATTGATCTAAACCTACCATTCAACATCCTCCTTGGTCGCCCATGGATTCATGCCATGAAAGCTGTTCCATCCACTTACCATCAGTGCGTCAAATTTTTGCATCAAGGCATTGAGGTAACCATCCATGCCGATCCAAAACCCTTTGCTTACTGCAATGCAGTTGAAGCTTCATATACAAACCATTGCCCTGGAATTGATATCGGCACATCCATCGCTAGCTCATCCCACACTTGTAATGACCCAGAAACCATCCTCGCCTCTACCCTGTCTACCATGAAGATCAATAACAAGGGCTGTGGAGAGTATAGTCTGTCGGATGCATTTGCTATCGGGGCACTCCCACTTGATCCACATGTCCATGGACGATTGACATATCACAAAGCTAAGGAGATTCCACCTCCTCGATACAAACAGTTTTTCCCAACAACCTTTGTATCCTTGAAAATCCCTCTTCATGAGGAGCTCACTCCAGATATCAACAATTGGTTACATAAGGATGCACCTCAAAGGAATCAGGCACACCTTGATCACTTCAGCCAGAAGTATCCCTAAGAACATAAGCTCATCACTGACAAATGGAACTATCAAGGTGGTGGTCTAGGACCAGAAGAAAGAGGCATGCAGTGCCCCATTGATGCACACAAGTGGGAATCAAAGTCAGGTCTTGGCTTTGGCATACCCACAACTAAGGGCACCAATACGGACGGTCACGCTTTTTTGAACATTCACCATGACCTTGTTGAAATCGAAGACATTCCCTAGGAAGTTGAAAATTGAGCCTACAATGATATCTTGGACCAAATCTCCCTCGGAGACTCTCTTCTCCAAGAACTATCCATCCACCTCATTGACCTACCACTCGCCCATCCACAACTCATAGATTGGGACTAACCAAGCGTCATACACATTGATGAGTTCACATCAGAGGAAGCACTTCTGAGATTCATGGGAGCTGAAACACCTCACAAGAAAACAAAGCTAGATTCTGCCTATATCTACAAGCTAGATCCCAAGGGGTATTTTGTAGAAAATCCCCAACCTAGTTCCGATACAC
Organism: Cupressus sempervirens; assembly: GCA_028749045.1. Taxonomy (NCBI): domain Eukaryota; kingdom Viridiplantae; phylum Streptophyta; class Pinopsida; order Cupressales; family Cupressaceae; genus Cupressus; species Cupressus sempervirens. The sequence goes on from CM053788.1 coordinate 396,016,659, forward strand.
CCAAAATTGGAACTAAGGTGAATCTAAGACTAGCTAAGGGAGAAAAGAGAACCCCTCAGCAAGAACATCCAGAGCCACAAGCAGAACATGAGGATTTAGCATTACCTCCTCAAGATAATTGACCAGAGATATCTTCTATTCTAATTGAGGATACTAGGGAAGTCAACATCGATTCTTCAGAGATCCCTAGGCTTGTTCACATTGCTGCATCCCTATCACAAGACCAAGCTGATCTCCTCTTTGAGGTCTTAAGAGAGAACATTGGCTGATTTTCATGGTCATATCAGGACATGCCAGGGCTTGATCCAAAGCTTGTAGTTCATCATCTTGCAGTCAATCCACAGATCAAGCCCGTCAGAAAAAAGCTTAGAAAAATGCACCCCAAGGTGACATTACTGGTCAAAGCTAAGTTAGAAAGAATGTTAGCTGCTAAGGTTATCTGACCTATCGACTATTTAGAGTGGATCTCCAACATGGTCCCCATCACTAAGCCTTTTGGTGACATCAAAATCTGCACTGATTTCAAAGATCTTAACAAAGCTTGTCCAAAAGATGATTTTCCCTTGCTCAACATAGATATGATTGTAGATCTTACAGCTGGACATGAAATTTTGTCCCTCATGGATGGATTTTTTGGGTATAATCAAATCAAGATTGCAGAAGAGGATCAACATAAGACAACATTCACTACCCCTTGGGGAACCTTTTGCTACAACATGATGCCTTTTGGCCTAAAGAATGCTGGGGATACCTATCAAAGAGCTATGACAACCATCTTTCATGATCTCATCCATAGCATTTTGGAGGATTATGTGGATGATATCTTGGTCAAATCTCATACCTTCATGGATCATCTTGCTGACCTGGAGAAAGTCTTTGATAGGTTAGCCAAATATCATCTCATGCTGAATCCCAAGAAGTGTGTCTTTGGGGTCACATTTGGCAAGCTTCTAGGCTTTATAGCGTCTAAACGAGGTATAGAGATCGACCCCAAGAAGGTCAAGGCTATCTTAGACATGCCTTCTCCCCAGACACTGCGACAGCTTCACTCTCTTCAGGGAAAGCTTCAATCCGTCCGGTGCTTCATCTCCCAGCTTGTAGATAAGTGTACACCATTTTCACATTTACTAAAGAAGGATGAGAACTTCAAGTGGGATCCTTTATGTCAGTGCAGCTCTGATTAGCTCAAGCAGTATCTCACCAATCCCCCTATCTTGGTTCCACCAGTTCCTGGTCGTCCCCTAATTTTGTACATATCAGCAACACCTACTGCTCTAGGGGCACTTCTAGCAGAGCTCGATGACTATGGCAGAGAAAGAGCCATCTACTACATTAGTAGAACCCTAGTTGGTTATGAACTCAATTATACTCTTATGGAAAAAGCTTGTTTGGCAGTTGTTTTCTCAACTCAAAAGCTTCGCCATTACATGCTAAGTCATACCATCCAACTAGTCTCCAAGATTGACCCTCTCAAGTATATGCTCTCCAGAACAACACTTACAGGCCGTTTGGCCAAATGGGTTATGCTCCTTAGTGAATTTGACATCCAGTATGTGGATAGAAAGGCAATCAAAGGGCAAGCTATAGCAGATCACCTAGCTGATGCACCTCTAATAGATGCTTATCCGTTGATCACAGAATTTCCAGATGAGCATATCTGTCTAATTGAAGAACAACCCCCATGGAAACTTTATTTTGATGGCTCATACACATCTCATGGATCAGGGGCAAGAATATTGTTGGTCACACCTCAAGGAGATTACATTCCAAAAGCCTTCAATCTACAATTCCCTAGCACCAATAATATAGCTGAACATGAGGCTCTCACAACAGGATTAAAGATAGCTGCAGAATGGAACATTGTTGAGCTACAAATCTTTGGCAATTCTCAGCTCATCATCAAGCAAGCCCTAAATGAATATCAAACCAAAGATGAAAAGCTATTACCCTACAAAGAGCTAGTTGATCAGCTAACCCAACATTTTACAAGGCTTCAGTTTACACAAGTGCCTCGAATATAGAACAAAGCAACATATGCTATGGCTACTATAGGCTCGCTCTTGGAAATTCCCCAAGCAGCTACACAGTATGAGTTTTTAGTGGAGCAGCTCCTCACACCTGCCTATGCGAATGAGGATTCAAACCGTGTTTGTATCTTGGTTGGTCCCCAATCCCCTTGATACCGTGAGATTCATGCTTACCTTAACGATGGTATCATATCCCCTCACCTCACACGTACCCAACGCCAGAACCTCATCCAAAAATCATCCCGCTATGTTATCATAGCCAATACCCTATATCGTCGAGGTTATCATGATACTCTCTCTCGATGTTTAGACCGAAACGAGGCCGCGATGGTGTTAAAGGAAGTACACTCTGGACTTTGCGGTGCCCACATGAGTGGTATTGTCCTAGCGCAACAAATCCTTAGAGTAGGCTACTATTGGCCTACCATTGAAGAAGACTCCTGTGACTTTTTCAAAAAGTGTCTCCCATGTCAGCAGCATGCAAATCTTGTGCACGCTCCAGCACAGGATCTACAGCCTATTGCACCACCTTGGCCTTTCGCTTGTTGGGGCCTTGATCTAGTTGGAACTATCACACCCCTCTCATCTGATGGACATAAATGGATAATAACAGCTACAGACTATTTCACTAAATGGGTGGAAGCAGTCCCCCTAGTCTCAGCTATAGGAGTTCAGGTCTCCAAGTTCATCTTGTACCACATTGTTTGCCACTTCGGCATCCCATCCACCATATTCACCGACCATGGAGGTAACTTTGAAAATCTCAACATGGAAGAATTATGCACTTCCCTTTGCATCCATCATCGCTTTTCTAGCCCATATTTCCCACAAGGTAACGGCCAGGCAGAGTCAACTAACAAAACCTCCTCAAAATCCTAAAGAAAGTTTCAATGATTCCAGCCGTGATTGGCACCTACAAATAAATCTAGCCCTATGGTCCTATCGAACTTCCTTCCGTACATCCACAGGCACAACTCCATACTCCCTAGTCTATGGTGCCAAAGCAGTACTACCTATAGAGGTTGAACTTCCCTCCTTGTGCATATCTTTGCAAGGGCAAATAGCAGATGGAGAATACAGAGTAGCTCGGCTCACCCAGCTAGATCTCTTAGATGAGAAGCGACAACAAGCCTATGATCATCTCACAGTCTATCAAACTCATCTCAAAAGGAATTTGAACAAGAAGGTGCTTCCACGACACTTTCAGCCAGGTGACATGGTCCTCAAAGAAAACATGAAAGTCCAAGCAGATCAAGAAAAAAAAGGCAAGTTTGAACCTACATGGCTTGGTCCTTATGTTGTCACTGCTTCCTTTGGCTTTGGAGCCCATCAGCTATCTACACCAGAAGGAGGACTCTTGAATGATCCTACTAACATCATTCATCTCAAGAAGTTCTATGCTTGAAGATCCTTGGTATACCCAGCTTTTGAAAAATACAAAAAAAAATAGTAAAAAGAAATAAGCGTCCAATGGTGAAAACTTGGCAATTCAAGTGCCTTGGATAGGTACCTTGGTGAAAACTTGGTAATTTAGGCGCCTTGTGTACTAAGACTAATCCATTATCTATCACTATCCTATCCCTCATCCATTCACCCACCATCCCATAAAACACCTGCTTGTTCCCTTGGTGTTCCAACCAAATATCCAAAATCTAATGGAGCTTGTAAATACCTCCTGTACAGCTTGTAAAATCTTGTACCTTAGCTTGTAAAATCTTGTACCAAAGCTTGTATTATACCTTGTAAATCTTGTACCATACCTTGTATATCCGAATCTTGTCCAAAGTTTGTACCATTTTCCAGCCTGTAAATAATCTTGTATCCTAGCTTGTATACTATCACGTGCACACACAAAACCCCATTTTCACTTAAGCTTTTTGCAAACCATCTACCTATCCACCTATCACCTATTATAGACATCCCATCCTTCACAAACATTTCCATCTCACAAAAACCAAAACATGAACAAACTTGTACATTTGTAACATATCTTGGTCCATCAGCTTGTACATCCTCTTTAGCTTAGTACCATTGTATCTATCCAGTGTTCGTGTCAGTTCGTCCTTGATCAGCACCTTGCACCCATCGCACATCTTGGTTATCTATTCCAATGCATCCTTTAGCTAGATTTCCTGTCACCAAAGTGTTATCTTTCTTAGTTCAGCTTGCCAGATGCATCACTCATCCAAATCCACCAACTTAGGTGCTCTTCGATAGGTCCTTGCAGGATATAGCTTTCCTCATGTCTGATCTTGGTTTGTTTGTACCTCGTCCTACCCATCTCGTTGGCAAACGGTTCTCTTTTGGATTTTTGCTTTCTTTTGATTTGGACTCTTCCCTATTGGGTCTTGAAATATCTTTTGCAAGAAATCTCCTTGTTCCCTCCTCAGGGTTGCCATGATCTTCCATATCGTGGTATACTGCGAATGGGACAATCAGAGCATAAGGTCTTGATCATGTCTTTTGCTTGTTTTCTTTTCTGCTTGTGGGTTACCCAGTGTCGTTTCCACATTGCTTCCTCTGGGATTCATGTGTGATACTGGGGCAATCCTTACGTGTTTGTTTTGAGTCAGTTCGTCAGTCCTCTAGACAGTTGGTGAAAAGGCCTTGATGTTCTTGGTAACCTTGGCAATTAACCAATAGTCCTATAGCAAATCTAGTGCTCAACTACATGGTGGTACTTCTCTTTGAAGTATCCCCCCGCTCAAAAAGCTTCAATGGTTTTCCTTCATCTCCATTATCCCCCATCCATATCCAACATCCGTCTCTCCTACCCCAACTTATGCATCAATATCTCTTTGAATCACTCCTCACCTTTAGCTTTAGGGATCCACAATCCTAGTCTTAGGGATCCACCAATCCAAATCAATCCACCAAGCCTCATCTTTCGAGATCCACAATCGTAGTCCTAGGGATCTCCGAAACCCATCTTTCGCCAATCTGACTCTTTGAAATCCTATTGCATTAGCTTTATAATCCCCTCATCCATCTCCCTATACTGGATTCCTTTTTATAGCGCTCCGCTCCTTCATCCTCCACCTTCCCTAAAGTCTTACGCTTGCTTCCTCTTGTGCATCTAATTCTCCTTTATCATTCTCCCATAGTGAGAGTTTGAGCTAATTCAACCCCTTCTCTTTGCCAATCTGAGTTTCCTTGCTCATTCGAGATTCTTGTACTTTTCAAGAAGCCATCGAGCCTCACTTTCTCTCCCCGCCGCCTTCTTGAGGGGGCATCTCACAGTCCATTCTCTCCTCTTCTGCTCTAGCCTTGGGCATCTTATTTTCTTATCTTTGATGCCATGCCACTTGCGGCATCACATCAAAGAGGGGCAAAATGTAGACACCTAAAAACCTTTAGAAAATAAAGTATTTTTATTTTCTGAAAAATTGCTGATGATATCATCATTTATTAATTAATTAATTAATTTATTTTTATGCCATTAAATCCCTTTATCTTAATTAAAAATATTTAATTAAGGAATCCCTCCCAAAAATGTTTAAATCTTATTTAAACATTATTTCCTTATTTATTAATTATTTAATTAATAAATTGACCAAAAAACCCAAAATAAATAAAAAATTTATTTTTTGCCTAAAACTTGGCCAATTTCCTTAAGACCACTAACCTCTTCCAAAATCTTCTAATCCTTCTTTAATTTTGATTAAAGGCTAATCCCATCATTTCCTACCTCTAATCCCAACTCAAAATATTTAATTAAGATTAAATATTAATCCTCATGTTTATTAAACAAGTTTTAATAAATATCTCCTCAACCCAAACCCTTGAAATAAATAAAACTTTATTTATTTCCTAAAAATCTAATTTATCCTCATCCTAAGAAGTTCTAGACTCTTCTAGAAAGTCTTCATCCTCATCCTAGAAAATTCTAGACTATTCTAGAAAGTCTTTATCCTCATCCAAAGTCTAGACTCTTCTAGAAGATGTCTTTAAACCTAATCCTAATCCCCTCCTAACCTTGTCACATTCTCTAAACATGGGTTAAAACTTACTAACCCAAGCCAAAGTTAACAAATATCTCCTCCTTCACCCACCCTCATTAAATGCCATCCACTTGCCTATCCCTAAGCTAATCCTAAACCATCCTAATCCATCCTCTAATCATTTGCACAATCCTAAGCAAGCTTAAAACCCTCCTAATCAACCCCAAGTCGAAATTCCTCTCATCTCCTTCAAAATATCCCAACCATAAAACTTTATGAAGCCCACTAGGCCATAAATGACTCTTCCAAAGCCCTTTCATTGCTCTTACAAGCCATTATGAGGGTCTTTATGAAGATTTTATCCCTTGAGCCTCCTTTGTTGACTCATCCTTCCCCTTTCCTCCATCCTCTCACCCTGTGACATGTGTCACTCCCTAATTGGCTGTAAGGAAGCACAATCCATGTGCTCTCCTCTCATGCAATCTGAGCCCTCCATGAGCTTTTCCCCATCCTTGCATCTTAGTCCTCAATCCCTCAAGCCTCTTGCCTATAAATTGGATCCTTCCCCTTTGCAAAATAACACAATCCATGAAGTAAAGTCATAATGCCATTTTAAGAAGCCATTTTACATCAAAACCATACACTCACACCCAAATTCCAACTCCATTTGAAGCATAAAGCTTGAGCATACATCCTATCTATTTAGACAAAGCTACTCAACAAAAGAGCTTCTCATTAAGAGAGCCCATTAATGGCTCATATTCTCAATTGAGAGTTCATCTTAGTCTATCTTGAAGTTTATGAATTTTGTTTAGTTTGTAGAAGCTTTATTTAAATTTGGTTTCTATTAGCATACTAACATTGCTCATATACAGTGACTAAAATCAATCACGTGACTAATAGTAGTTAATATCCAGTCATTTATAATGCTACTAAATGTAATACTAAATGATTTTAGTCACTTATTTGATCACTGATTTTGATCATCAAATTAGTCTCATATAGTGGTATATTTAATCACATATTTAGTCGTATGTTTGATAGTTGATTAACTCGCATATTTATTGGTATATTTAATAGCATATTTAATCACATATTTAGTATATTTACTCACATATTTGATAGTGTATTTAGTAGCATATTTAATAGTATATTTGGTCACATATTTAGTAGCATATTCAATAGCATATTTAGTCACATATTTGGCACAGATTTGATAGTGTATTTAGTAGCATATTTAGTATTATATTTGGTCACATATTTAGTAGCATATTTAGTCACATATTTGGTAGTGTACTTGGTCATAATAGGGCATGATGGAATCAAACCACCATCCTCCTACTTGTAAAGCAGGTGCTCTTCCATTGAGCTAGCACCCTTTAAAGAATACATAATAAATTATTATTTGTTTTAGTTCATTCTCAATATAGCACCCAAAAAGGTTATAGCCTTTTATTTCTTGAAATGGGAGCAACAAGGCAACATCCAATCAAGCTGATAGTTTAAAGGCTTCTTTTATTTAAAAAAATAATTCCAGTTTGTCAAACTTAAATCAATGAGAGGAAAAGGGAACTAGGGTAATGGATTTTAAATTTAAAAATGGTGTCCAACTTGTTACTAACAATGTAGAAGTGCATGTAGTGACTAGAATATTGCTTCAGGTGTGTCATCCAAAAATAGACACTTTGTACTAGATACAGTGGCATCCTTAATGACACTTTGCACTAGCTATTGGCATAACACTCCACTAATAGATGAAAAGCCACCAATCCTAAATAGATGAGCTAGAAAAAGAACACACTGAACTCTTCATAATCCATACCATCTATGTGCCTATCAATACAAGAATGTTTGCTTGTGCCTCATTTTTGTGGTTAGCCACCTCTAACAATTTCTACAAACTTAGACGTTGAGACTAATAATACAATGAGAATATTTACTTTCATTTCTGAGAATTAGGTTGTGTTTCTGGTACCATTCACTCTTACTATCCTAGTACATTTGATATGCAAATGTATGAATATTGCATTTTAGAAGATAGATTCTATATGATATACATGAAGAAAACAATCACAATTTTCACTATTTGAAACAAATAAAAATAGTTCTCTTAAACTTAGATGTTGAAGGCAATGCCGAAATGTGATTTAATAATTAACTTTATGTATTTGAACCACAAACCAATTATCTTTAACTTTATATATAATACAATGCTTGCTCCCATAGAACATTGTTCAAATAAATTAATCTCAATCATCAGGGTATTCAAAGGAAAAAAATTATTTGGGATTTTCAAAAAGAATACTTTTTGCAAAGCTCTTGATATTTTCTCAAAACAGCACAAGAAAAATAAAAAATACCTAAGCAGCTGCCTTCCATTGACCCAAGGTACACAATTGAACAACAGACCTTGATGGTCCACAAGAAATTTCTTCATACAAACATGGCCAAACATAATTTCTTGCAAATATGGCATCCTTATCAGTAGGAGGTGGAATTAAAAATCTAGTTAGGGGAATATATCTGGAGAAAAACCAAACAAAGAGCACTTAGAAAAATGGCAAGTTCAGAGCACAGAAACAATAGCATTATCCATTTCATTAATAAAAAAAGTAGACTAATGAAGAATAGGATGATTATGAAATTCAAGCAATTGTTTGTGCAACAAATAAACAAGTAGCAAATAATTAATGAAATAGAAACACCTTCAATGATATACATAAACAAGAGGCACATTTTCAATTTTATTACTCTCAACTGATGTCACTAAGCACTACAAGTTTGGCTGTGGATTTGCTAATTATTTATTGAATTGCAAGTTAAACAGATGACAAAAGAATAAACTGCAAGGAACCTTTTGATGTGAATATAATATAGAAATTGCACCATCCACATCCAAGCCCAGACAAGTAGCACACAAGTAAAGATGAGCAGATAAGACACATTACCTACAAAAGTACTCTGGATCCTCCTCATTTCTTATGTCGTGAGGACAAGTATCAACTATTAATCGCAACCATTTTCTATCTTTATTGATAATAATGGTATTCCGTGCATGGAGTGTATAGTCCATATAGCCCCTTACGAGCTCAAAAGGAATTGGAGGGTTTGCCCTGTTACATCATAGATACTATTTGTTTCCAAAATAAATGAGTCAGATGGAACTGTACAAAAAAATGACTGACTAAAAGTAAATAATCATAACATGAATAAATGGAATGTAATATATCAATAAATATGAATTGTGATGCACATGAAACTGTTATCTTCATAAGAATGGCCCTATGGTGACCCGCGCCATATTGAATTGCTCCAATGGGAACTACGTTTGAATTGTACTATTCTTTTGCAGTTCTAACAGATTGTTCACAGGAAATCTATACCAAGAACTGTAATGCTTTCAAATGCCTAATCAGAAAGGCTCGTTACAATGGAATTGTTATTAATACGACACATAGAAACAAAAGGGATTTCAAAATTGGCCCCAACAGCGGCTCTTCACATGGTAGATATATTCAGAGATTTATCACTACCACCAAAGCAATCAGACACAGAGCTAATAATGATGCTCTCTGATAGTCATCAATTTTGTACCCATTTTCAAAACTTTCTTGCCCAAAACTTCTCCAACCAGAAATGACTCGCTGAGCAAACAATACAATTGCTCCAACTTCTCATCTCTTTACCTGAAGGCACAAACTAACAATATCAAATCTATTCATTTTACAAAACATAATTATTAAAGAGTCATCTGATTGAGAAAAAATTAAAGTCCAGAATGAGTGCATCAAGAAAAGAAACATATAACACTTACTAACCTGTCAATCAAAATAATCTTAGGAGTGTCTATGCTAAATATATCACTCTCAAGGTTTCTCAGTGGCTTAAATGATCAATCTTGACCAGCATCATAAAAGCTATTAGCCAAAATATCATGAACACCACAGAAGGACTCTTTGCTATACCTTTGAGACACCCTAGAGAATTCTCGCAGAGATCTTAGTTGCTTGCAGGGCTTTGAATTAAGAATGCAAGCACCATGACGCCTACGTATTTTGGGAAGAGCATCATTCTTAGCCTTGGAACAACCATCAACTTGAGTATTTTCTTTCAGGTCAGGAAAAGGTATTTTAGTCGTGTTGACTTCAGACTTGCTATTGCCAATAACATTGCCAGGTCAGGAACAGGTATTTTAGTCGTGTTGACTTCAGACTTGCTATTGCCAATAACATTGCCAGAGTCAGTATTGACAAAATTGCATGAACACAAAAATTTACAACTAGTACTATTTTCTGGAGACACTTTTCTTTCTACTCTCTGCAATGGAGTTCTGGGATCTATTTCTCTATCATTTTTGCACTCTTCATCACCTGAATCTTGAGATGCACTTGACCCATCCTGCACAATAGAAGCCACTCCCATGTCACTGCAATGACACTTAACTGGTGCTTCAACAGTTTCTTGTGGCTGATCTGGTGCATCTTTTGACAACTGTGTCAGAACTATATGAGACTCAATCACATTTCCAATATTTTCCCTTTCTTGATAGTCTCCAGTACAGAGCTTCCTGGTACTGTCCAATCTTTCTTGGCAAGCTTTGCGCTATTAGCGCTTCCATCTAGCTTTTCTAGATTGATGGGAACAAATAGTACTTGCAACATGTTTAGTAGAAGAGCCTGGCAAATAAATTTCAAGTTTGGCTGTCATACATGCAAAAGCAACTCAGAACAAATTAGCTTTTTCAGGACACAGAATCAACAAATGCTCAGAAAACTGCTCAATGTGGATGGATGACCAAGTTTACCTTCTAAAGAATAATTTCTGTTTTCCTTAAATGTACAAAAAGAAAACTATTCTTCGGTGGAAGAGCTAACAGGTCTGTGTTGAGTAATATCCTTCCCTAACATATTGTTTCCTTCCAAATTACAACTTATCCATGGAGGAATTTTACAAGAATCTTGCAGTTTGTTATGCTAAAGACAAGCCAATAAAATTCATAAGATGATTGTGGCAGACAAAGGAAGTAATTATGGTTACTTAGAAAAGAACTCTATAGAGTCAAGGAATCAATAAAGCATTAAGGGCGACTAGCTACAAAAGGCATTTGGTGACATAAATTATGTTGTTCAACTAGAAGATAGTGTTTCTGCCTGGAACATGCCAGCTACTATTTAGGAATATTATGATTTGAACAATACAGATATTTATTGGTTTCAATCAAATAGCTTTAACTATCATTTCTGCTCTTTATTAAAGAAAGATTGATCTGATTCCACCAAGTCATCTTCTTATTATTATATAATATAAACCCAAATTATGAGAAATTGAACAAGTTAAAAGTTGCAGAATAAAAAAAAACTAATAAACATCACTTTTCCTAAACATAGTCTGAGATATGAGACATAAGATGAACAAATGCTAAAAAAGCTCAATGCAGCAAACCTAACTTTGAAGTACTAAGACCCTGATATGGCTTTCTCAGATATTAATCAAGGAGCAATGCTACCAAATATGTCAATCAATGACAAAATCTTGATAAAAGCAATATTTACCTGTACATTAAGTTTTCTGAGAGCTCTCATGGAAAACAACTCTAGGGGTTCCAAAGATGTCAATCTATTATTTGATGCATCCACAGTCGTCAGCCTTGAAAAATCTGATATACCTAGTGATAACTCCATCAGTCTATTGCTTGCAACTTTCAAGGATTTCAAGGAGACCAAGTCAGCAATACTGTTGGGTAGAGTCTTCATTTTATTGAAAGATAGGTCAAGCTCTTCCAGATTCTTAAGGGAGCCAATTTCTGATGGAAAAAATCTGTAAATCATTTTAACGGATTAGGAAATGAAGTAAAATCATGCTTTCAAAATAAATCTTCAAAGTCAATAGATTTTTAGGTCTTAAAAGAACTGTCAAAAATACACTTCTCAAAAAACAAATGGAATAGGCATCTCTAGAAGTTGAGACATAGTTGTTATCAATTTCACTTACATTGATACTGCTATTATTTTAGGTCCTTACTAGCAAAAAAATCATTCCTAGGAATAAATTGGCAAACCAAAGAATTAAAGAAAATTATCAAAAAAAAATGTTAGAGATCAAATTTGAAAAATATAAAACAATATAATTTTTTTTAAAGGGTACAGGTAAAGTTTAGGGGCTTCAACAAAAGCATTCTGAAACAAGACTAAGTGGATCTACATGCCTGCATTTCAAAGACTTGAAACCCAGAGAGAACCTGTCTTTTAGGACCCGCAAGTTTGCAGAAACTTTTAGATTCTATAATCTTCCTAGACCAAATAAAAGACTAGCTAATTCTGCCATAAATAAAAATAGATAACAAATGAAAAATATTTTAAGAGCATTAGAAGCAAATCTTTGTATATTCTACTTTTCTGTAAGTTGCCAAGTTTTGGCTAAAGATTGTTTCACATAATCCTAGTCAGGTTCAGAAGCAGGCACATGAAGAGGATCAAAAAATGTTTTATTTCTATGCACTAGTTAAGTGATCTAGTTTCAATAGCAATTGAAGCCTATGAAATGTCAAAAATGAAATTATAGTTGCTTTTCTCTTATTTTAAAGGTTTGAAAATCGAGCATAATAATTCACATAATCTCTGGCCTGCGAGGAGAACTCTCTTATCTGATTTCCGAATCAGATTGTATAAGAGACCCAGAATTGGGATTTCTTAAGTTCCTGTCTTCATCACTTAACTATAGTTTGGGATCCTTGTCTGTGTGTGTTCATGTATATGACAAAAACTATGATTGCAATCAATCAACTGTAGATGTACCTCGGTACTTTAGATCAGTACTTTGCTAAAATCTGGAATGGAAGGAAATATTTCTTGTCTGATTTCTGAACCAGAAGGATTGTGTAAGGGACCTAAGCTTCAGGATTTCTTTAGTCTTCATCCCCATCAGTTTACTAAACTACAGTGGTGACTCATCTTTGTCCTATCTGTTAATGTATAGGACTAAGGGATTAGGAAAATACCTTTTGTCTAATTTCTAAGTTGTGAGAATTTGCACATGGGAATGGAAACTCTCTCTCTATCACACACACACTCATCTACTGCTTTTAGTCCTTTCTCCCTCTCTATAGGATTGTATACTGGGGGAACTGGACTTTGGAATTTCAGGGTTCTGTAGTCTTCCTGCATCCTCATTCCTTCCTCTCTCTCTCTTGATATATATACATCTTTGTGGTTGTGTGCCTCTATGTATGTAGATGTAGTGTGTTCTATACATGTGTATGTTATGTATGTATATAAGTAATCTCTATTTAGTTTTTTGTCAATTGTAACAACTTCTAGGGTTTTGGCTTGACCAAATCAATTCACATATTATTGTTACACTCTTCCATATATTAAGACTACAATTTGTGTCTTTAGATTTTCTGAGCTATATCTGCAATTGCTCATTTGTGTCAATATTTTGAGTCAGATCTATGTGCAATAGTTTCAGCTTTTATTAGAGTATAATGTCAATCATTACTACCACATATACCCTATAAGAATATTCAAGTTAGATGTTTTAGATTGTTTGTTTCCATCAGTCTAATTTTGTTTGTTGGAAATAATTTGATTTCAGTCTTGTTTATTTGTCTATGCTGCTGGCAGAGTGAGGTAAAGGTTTGCGCCCAAGCCTTCACCCAAAGACCAAGACCATACAACTTCCAATGAAATAATAGTCATACCTAAAATATATTAGTATAACTTTTAATACTAAGTTGTCGATGCTGATGTAGATGCAGATGCGAGAATCAGATATGTGGATGCACAATTTATTTATTTTTGGATTTTGGATATGTTTGGATACTCAACTCAACAAGAGAAATATCCCTCTCCATGTTGGAGCAAGCTCCACTTGTGTCCTTGAACAGTGAATCAGACTAATCATGTGAACTACCAAATACATCTTCATAGTTTTCAAATGTGAGATCAACATTTGACATATTAAAACCATCACCATTATCACCGCCATCACAGAGGCCAAGATCTTGCATGTGGGGATCCCACAGCTGCAGATTCCAATAAAAAAGAGCTTTGTTAGACAACACCAGAACATATAAGACGCTAATCCAAGATAGAATATGTCATATAGCCCTTTTCAAGTGCATATTTAGAAGCATATTATACGGAGAATTGAGGACAAGGAAAAGTAAAAAGAGATGGAAATAAATAAAACTCCTATCTTATCACAATTTTAATTTGTACTTCTGCTTTATCAAAAACATTAAGCTTTGTAACTCCAATGGATATCGAAATAATTTATGCTTTATCAAAAAGCATTCAATTTATTTTATTTCTTCGAAGAGAACAAGCTATAATAACATATATACTACCATTTTAGAAATCATATTTCTTCTTAGTTTAAATCAGTTTTTCCAGGATTGTCATTAAGTTATCTACAGGGTAATGATTCTAAAAGTAATTTTCATCATTCTAAAATATCTAAAGAATTCATAACTAAATCAATAAGATAAATCATCGAGAATATCAAATATCCACTATACTTGTAACACACCTGGTTAGTATCATTTGCAGGATTGCATCGCTAATATTTATACTGTCAAAAATCTTATATTAATAATATTTGACAATATTACTAAAAAATAAATCATATATTTAGATATAGTTTACATTTAATAAATAATTCAATCTTTTTATAATTATTTCAAATCTATTTAGCAAAGTAAAATTACTTTCACCTGAGCTAAATCAGTTGCATTTCTTTGCATATGTTTATATATATATATATATATATATATATATATATATATATATGCACGTTTCCTCTCGCATCTGCATCCTAAAAAAAAAAATCCCCACATCTCATATCTGCTTCCTGAATCCGCATCCAAATCGGTAACTTAGGTAAAAAATATAGTTCTAGGATCCAAAATGTGTTTCTATACATGTTTCGGTGCCAAGAACCATGTTTTTTACATTTATAGAACCTCCACAATCACACAAGAGTCCAAACTTAACCTAAAATTATTTACTATAAGAAACAAACAATTTCTTTAGGAGAAAGTACGGGTCTCTTACCAACAACTGAAACTTGTTACTGGTAAGAAACAAATATCATTCGCTAAGGTAGAGACTTATGTTTTTGGTTGATTATTTGCAATTAGTTTCTTTTTCGAAAATCTTTTCAGGCATAATTTGTTTCTTATTCTCTAGTATGCAGTAATTTATTAAATAAAATTATTTTCCTGCTGATTTTTGTTATTTCTGATGGGTGTGTTGGATTTTTTCGAAGGTTTTATTTGCATTTCTAAATTATTATTTTTATGAAAGCGAGCCAGATGGCTAGGAAGATAGTTGTCAAATTGTGGGTAAAAATGATGTCAGCAACAATCTTGCAAAATGATGTTGTGAGCATTTTTAGTTGAGACTTTTGGTTAACAAAGAATGAAAATGTGATCACCATTGATATTGATACTGGAGTGTTCCTAGTTTTGAACTTTCACATTTTAATATCACAGCTGAAATCCACCCTATAATATTTACACTCAACAGATTGAACACCTGCTAATAAATAATTTCAAGAGCTTGCTTATTACGCACTCAACATTTTAATATTATAGCTGAAATCCAACCTATAGCATTTACTCACAACATATGTTGATGAAGAGTACCTACTATTTTTAAGTCATTTTGAGATCTGCAAGAAGATTAGTTATAATTCATCTTAAAAGAGCCACCTCAATCAGACTAATCTGCTAGCAACCATTAAGGATATTTCAAGACATTAAAATCGTAGAGTTTTGTTTGGTTCAAATTTTTTTTTTGGCATAAACTCATGAAATGGATCCCATACAGAAGATATTCACCTTATTTGAAAGATTGAGGATGCATTGGTTTGACAAGTTAAGTTTTGTCACATCCTTCAAACGGTATGCTCTTTGTTCTGTAGCAGTAGTCTTCTCCGCTCTTTGTCAAATTTCTTAGTAAGCTGTTGAAAAAAAGAAGAGAAAAAGACATAAATGATAGTTAGAATCCCTTCCTAAAAAGTATAGACTGGTTATATTGAATAAGAGGTGGCTGCAATAAAATCCATGTCCATCGTCAAGAAAAAATTTGAGAAAAATGTCACATCTTAATGTGATATGGACTATTGGGAATTTTATATAACTAAAGAGCAAAGTTTTCTAACAAACTAAAAATATAGAACATAAGAATTTTATCAAATACCATGCAATAATGCACATATAGAATTCTTTCAACTATTAACATCAAGAAAACCCATCCACTACTATTACAGTGCATGCATATTTTCTCAACAAATAATAACCGACCATCACTCACAAACACAACAACCATCCAAGTCCAACAAGTATTTTCTATCACCTTCTACTATCCTATTAAGCAAGGTATTGATTGGACACTTACTAATTTTTGTCAAAACCTTCAAATAGGATTGCAATTATGATTTTAAAGACCATTAGCCCTATCAAATAATTAAATTGTAATAAATTTCTGTACATACCTCGTTGGTTGACTTTGTTTAGATTTTGGGTCATCCATTGGGATCCTTAACAACATATAAAAGGTTGGTTATGCAATGATGAGAATATACGTATTTGCTGCTAGTTGTCAATCTGAAATTAGGCATTTTTAAGCATTCCATACAGTTGCATTCTATCTTATTCCAATGCTGCAACATATATATCATGAAAGCCCTCAACAACTCTTTTTTTTACCAAGCTTGTTTAGCAATCAGATTTCTTTTTTACTATGACAATCACATACAAATAATAATCAAATCGATTAAAACCTCTGTCCCTTTCACATTTCAACCATTATAAAGAATTTTGATATTCCTTAAGATAATACTAATCTCTTTCCATCATTACAAGTTCATATTTCAGTATTAAATGTATGGAAATCTTTCATTACCTGCTATACCCAGTTTTGTTTACATAACAGATCTAGGGCCTCTTTTAAGCACCAAAAAACTATCTCATATCACCATTCTACTTTTTGAAGTTGAAAGACATCCAATTCCTTTCATATAACCAAGAATAAGATTGTTCTACCATGGGATTTGAAAGATATGATTTTTTTTTAATTCCATGTTTACTCACATGGAGAGTTTAGACAGTTTTTAAAAAAAAATTCAAAATTCATCAAAATGAACAAATGTTGATTAAAATTGAATTTATTTCAATTCTCTAGCCATCATAATCATTCCCTGGTCTCCTATTCATCATACAAAGCCATACTAGAGAAAAGAACAATGAATTTGCTAAAAGCACAAGCCCAGAAAATTTGACCTGTAGTTACTAAAAATGACATAATGCCTTCAATTATTAATAAAAATGCATAAAACCAAAAGGATCTGAATGATAACTCCCTCCTCTATCCATACATGTGTAATAGAGACCCTTCCCAATCTGTATAGGTCCAGAAAAAATAGAATAACAGAGAAAAAAATGTATAAAAATACCCTTTTTATTAACTTTTTCTTCTTCCCATTACATTCTATATGCAAACCTCAACCCAAAGAGGGATTTAAATAACTATTATAGACCTTCCAATTGTTTCTACCAAAATTTAAACCAATTAAGTCATTTGAGAAATAAATGACAATTTTTTACACAAATTTGTGAAGTTACTCGTAGCAACTTTTGAACAATTTTGACAACTTTTCCAATTAATGCGATCAAGTTTCCACAATCCATCATAGTTTTGTGCATCAGTTTCTGGATTAGATTGTGTGACAATTTTTACCATCAACGTTTGACATCTCTTGCTCTCTCATCCTGATGATGGATCACGTAGTGTGATTCGAAACGTTGATGGTAAAAATTGTCACACAATCTAATCCAGAAACTGATGCACAAAACTTTTCCAATTTTCAACCAAATGACCTCATATCAACCTATAACTCCTCAAACATACCACATATGGTACAAAATGATTAATTACATCATTTTCATCACTTTTCCTCAGTTATTGTTATATGTGTATCTTTCATCCAACTATAATATTCTGTGATTGGAGGGGCAAAATTTGGGGAGACTAATTTTCTTCACAAATTTGGGGAGACTGATTTTCTTGACATTCTTGTGCATCACATGATGCTGAAGTTGAGAGTGATCCAGTATTTCTCTACATGTAAGTCTGATAGTTTATATATGATGATGAAAAATATTGAATGTTAAGTGTTAACAATCTCAGTAAATGATTTCATGTTATTTAAGCTTGTGAGCTTTGTACTCAGACTTACTAATTATTCATAAAGGACCGTCTTTTGGTTTGGCTAGGATTTTCGTTTGAGTAGGGAGGCTATCCCAGGGTATCTCTTGGGTTATGTGTTATATGATTATATGTTCCTTTTTATTATGTGTTCTGGTTCAAACTTTAACATGGTATGAGAGCCGATTATAGAGATCCAGAACTAGGACAGTACATTTACATTCTTAGCCGGTTATATTAGATATCCAGAACTAGGATAGTACATTTACATTCTTAAGTTTCATGATATCTAATATGATTGTAGATCAAGTGTTGAAGTTCATGGTAGCTGCAAGAGATCTTATATATTTGATATTCTTATTCTATTATATTTTATCTCTAGAATACTATTCTACTACTGGCCATTCTCCTAGTTTATCAGGTGCTCTTCTCATCATTCTTTTCAAGTCTCTGGGTCTACTTATGTCTTCTTTGGAACATCAGATCGTGTCAATCAGTTGGTCTCATCTTGCATAGTTTATGGTAAGCCAAAAATATTCATATTGGAATGATCATCTCATGAAGAGTCTCTGGCTAATGGACGAACATGTTCACCTCAGCTTCAAAGAGTCTCCCTTTGTAGCCTTTGAGTCACCATGGTTGTTGAAGGACTTGATGTGGCTATTGATGTCATTGATATGGTTTTTAAAGGCTATGATTCATCACTATTTGAGCACATGATTTTGAAGTTTGTATTCAGTCATTATGTAGACAGTTTTCTGTATAGCATCTGTAGGGTCTTGTGATCAGTGTGCATTATTTTCGTTTTGGGCAGTAGTATTGAACATTTCTGTGTGTTATCTATTTTGGTTTTTGAATTTCTTCTGTAGGTGATTTTTTTATTCAATGATCAACAATCTTCAATAGAGACTTATTATTACTTACCAGGATCATTCTATTTCTTAATCTTCCGTAACTCAAGTTTTCTCTGGTACATGAGTTCGTGGATGCTGAATTGAGTCTTTTACTGATAAAGCCAAGACAATGATTCCTGACCAAGATAATGCTAAGGAGAATTATGATGTTGACGTAGTTGAGTTTGAGCATGTCACCTGTAGTAAAGTGAGATAAAAACTACCTAATTAAAGAATAAGATATAATTCCTTCAGAATAGTATGCTCAGGAGATGCAACAGATGGGATGCATATTTTCGAATAACTGGTGTTAGGGCACTCTTCCTTTTTATCTAAAATCTATCATGTGGAAAGCTCAACTGAAAGAGGAGTTCTCTAGATGAAATCTTGTCCTAGAGATTTCTTCTTGCTGTGTAGTTGATCAAATTTGGAGGATTGTTCAAAGGGGTTCTTTTATTACTTCATAGGAGCCATCCTAATTTCCTTGAGTGGGTATTGATGAGGAATCAAGTTATTTGCTGCTCCTATCCTGAGCATATGTGAAGCGTGACATCTGTAGAAGCATTCTTAAATTTATCAAGAACCAAGAGATAAGTATTTTGTGATTGTACCTTTGATTATTGATCATCTATTTCATGTAATTAATTATTTATGTTATTTTCTGGGAATAGTGAATCATATTTGTTTAGCACGAATCTGTATTTTTTTTTCTCTTCAGATCATGGTTTGGATTTGTTTCTAATGTCTTTTAAATATTTTCAGGACGTATCAAGAATTAAATATGGGGATCTGCTTGTAGCCATGGGTCTGATATGTTGTTTGCATATTTAAAATGAGATAATTTTGGGGCAAGTATTAAACATGTTGTTCAAAGACTATCTATCTAGTTACCCTATTTGGGTTTCTTGAGATTATTTCAGCGGACATCAATATTGTTTCAGATTTTTACAGATTGATTTATCTGATATGAGTAATTTCTAAGGTTATTCTTTGAGTTTCATCACTTCCATCATGGTTAGAAGGTTTCTTTCTATCATATGAGACACATAAATCTTTGCTAAATAATATTCTTTACTATTGCAGCAAGGGTGCAATGAGCGCATCAGATACTCAGGAGATTGAGGACTCAAACTATACTCAGGAGATTGAGGACTAAAACTATTTTGCTCCTGTTTCTTCTAAAAGGACAAGCTGACTCTTGGAGAGAATTAAATTCTAGAGAACTGCTTCTTTGCAATCTCTGAGGTTGCAAGGATCAAGGGAAAGTTTTGTGTAGTAGTGAATATGTCAACTCTCTGAGATCACAGTATTCTAGGGTCCAAGGTTGAAGTTTGTAGAGATCAGACTTTATTAATAAATTTGGTTTTACTTTGGAAACTTCGTAATCTTATCTAGTGTAGACTATAGAGTGATCTGGGAAGACATTAAGAAGGAGCTTGAGTGTTAGAGGATGAAAGCCAAATTCGTTTGGTAAGGGTCAACAAGTTTGTTTAGTAGAGTGACTGCTAAAAGATACTTCTTTGATCAATGTTGGATTCATCTCTGTGATGTTTTGAAAATTAAAGCAGTGAGAATGCTGCCCCTATTGAGAGGGAGTTTCTACGCAAAGGGAGTTTGACTATCCATTTCAGGTAACCTTGGATGAGGATACTAGAAGGTTTATATCACATTGAGAGTCTTGATTCAGAGGGAGGCTCGGAATTCAGATTATCTTTATGTTGATTTTGATTTGGAGAAATAGGAATGACAAGTTGTATATGACAGTATAGTGACCCTGGAAGTGGAGAGAAAACTTAGAGGATGCTGATACCACCTATTACCATATCATGGTTTCATCAAAGCCATAGCACCAATGAGGTTGCAATAATAACTTATAAATTCTAATGGGATTAAGAAGAATTTGTGTAGGAAAACTGAGGTATAGAAAAAGCTCGTCTTGATGATTTGGGAAGTAATTGTGGTTAAACTGAATAGAGTATAAATCCCATAGCATCATTGACTACTATTGCATTTCAAGCTACTATGAGGATAGTGTAAAAATCCTTTCTCTCAATGCACTCAGTCCTAGCAATAAGTATAGTGAATCCTTGAGGCATTATATAATGATTAATTCTATTATATATGATGATTAATATCCTTGAGGCATTATATAATGATTAATTCTATTATATATGATGATTAATATCAAATCCTAAAATCCATTTACTTCCCATTATGTTTCTTTTCTTTGACTCAAGTAAGGGGAAATATACACTGTCTATAGCATTGAATCTATAGAACAATAAAACTATGCTACAACAAATAATTCATAATAAATAATGATAAAATAATATTCAACTCTATCTAATGATTCAAAAAAAGTGTTGGCTGAAGATTCTAGTTTGATACCCACAACTATGGCACCTAGTAAGGAAACCAACCATGCAAATACAATATCTAGAAGTGAAGTGTTAGATTCTTCTACAAAATTAAGGAATCAAGCCATGCCTACTTCCTTGGTTGGGAATCCTCAATCTTGTGCATTGATAATTAATTGTCATAATATAGTAAAACCTTCAAGGTGCAAAAGTAAAAAGGAGAAAAGATATGTTGTTGTATAATTTATTCCTCAAACTGCTAAAACCTTGGACACATCACATGATAAAATAGGGGAGAAGCATTTTGAAAGTTACCTTATTGATATGTATCTTAGTCAGTTTCTAACTAATGGCTCAACATTATCAGTATTATACTATCTTTTGTCCCTTTAAAATGTGGGAAAGACCAGTACCTATTATCATCACCACCATTTTTGTCTCCATCAGAGAGAAATCCTAAAAACAAGTTAGAGAAATAATATGAAACATATGATGAATTTACAAAACAACCCACAATGTACTATATTTCATTCAAATTTGCATAGACTTTCACATTTGGAACTCCTTCTCTAGAATCCACAAGAGAGAATGTGAAAGAATAAGTTGATTCAGTCATCCATGGTTCCTCTTTTCTTTGTCTAAAATATTATTCAAGTAGCTCCATTATCCCACCTACTCTAGATATAGGATTTGAGTGCATAGGCCTTGTATTTAGAGCATACTATGAAAAGTATTTTATAGTCATTGTCAAGTAAAACAACATTTTCTCTTCCATAACCAACAAGAAACATTTGTATCTATTAAACAATATCTTACTAAATTCTATCCTACTTTAGATTTGTCTAATTCCTATAAATTTACAGATAGAAGAGGCAATTATGCATAGAATCTAATTCTTTGATCATGGATTCTTCATGAATTATAGATTCAAACTAGAAGATTTCAAGGGAATGGATCAAGATAGAATCTACCCTATAATTTTGGGGTACTTTTTGGAAACAACTCACTTAGATGCCTATTTATCCCAAACAATAACTTTGACCATCTGACACTGATAAGGCCAAAGTTTTGTCAGGAGATGAATTGGAATAAAATTCCTCTTCCTTACAAATTACAAAGGACCTATATTCTACACCAAAACCCTCACTCAAATAAGAATTCAAAATGGGAGGCTAAAACTTATAAATGTGATCATCTATAATGCAGGTTGTTAGAACTCAATTTGCTTACCTCTTTGATATATTGGGGAAAAATTAGAATAAAATAATTAGACAATTAAAGTGAAGCAGGCAAGTTCTGAAAAAAGACCTCACAAGCCTATGCAATTTATTCTAATAAGAACTACAAAGCTTAACACCAGAAAATTAGCAACCAATATAACCCATTACCATACAAAGTAACGCATTTGCTAGAAAAGGATGCATAAATCAAGCCATTATCAAATAAAAGGATTTAATAGCTCATAAAACCCTATAGAAGTACCAAAACCCTTAAAAATTAAATTCAGATAGACCAAAATGCCTGCAGCAATGATTTTCTAACTAAATTAGAAAAATGGGTAGATGGCCACAACGTGATATGGTAGCTCAGATTTTAAAAAAATCAAATTTGGATTTTTTCAATTCAAATTTACATATTTTTTCATACAACAAAAATAATTTCAATTCTAAAATCAATGCAAAAGTTTGAAATTTACAGGAAAACTGCATACGATTAAATTTTAGGTGCTAGGGATCTCCAATAAAACCTCGTGTAGAAAAATGCTCAAAATTGAAAGCCAAAAAATGTCTGGAAATCGTGATCTTGTAAAAATGATGACAATATTGATATCTATGAGCTCGAGCTTTAGGCGGGTCAAACTTTTCGCGGGCCTCATGCTCTTATTTTCTCTACCCCCTATTTTTGTGATTTTTTAACTCACCAAATCAAAATAATTTTCCCAACTTTACATTCTCCATTTCTCTTGCCCCTACCATCTACTGTCCTAGTTTTTAATTTTAAGATGATTGAAATTATTTAATTTTTGATTTTAGAAAATTAAATACAAATTGAAGTATATAAGATAAAATATTAATTTAGTATTAAAAATTTGTCTTACATTTCTTATTATATAGCACTGTGTAAAAGATTCATTGTGTCGCATGTTTAGAGAATATTAGCTTTCTTTTCAGTTTGGTCTAAAGTAAAGAATGAACCTTTTATTCTTATAATTCCATAGTGGTAGAATAAAATTAATGTTTCACTTTAATTTTCTTTTGAGCTCGGCCTAAAGTAAAGAATGAACCTTTTTTTCTTATAATTACGTAGTGGTAGAATAAAATTAATTTTTCACTTTAATTTTATTACATCAGTTGTGTACTAAATGTTCTAGTAGTCATGTACAAACCTCCCAATTGTACTACATAAGTAGATCGATTACCAAATCAAAAAGTTAAAAAATAATGGAGCATTAGTACATATGTTATCATTTTTTCAGCCTCTTTAAAAATATTATTTTGTGGTCAAATGTATGTGGAGTGTGTAGTCAACATTAGAATGCATTTGGACATTGCTTGTGCTCTTCTCTTAGTACTGAAGACCTTTAGAAACATTTAGAAAAAATTGAAAGTATGTTTTAATAAAATGAAGTTGTATGTTGGAGATGTGAGATGTGAAATCTCATTATTAAAAAAATTGTCTTAAAGTCCAAACCTTTTTTGAATATCACAAGTCTTAATCATGGGTTTTAATTGATCACCCTAAGGTAATCCCTTATTTTCTCATGATTATTATAAATCCAAATTATAAAGGAGTAATAATAATTTATTAATTTAAATATTTTTCTTTGAATCAAATAGTAAGGCATAATTGTTAAATGCAATATATAGAATCCTAGAAAAAAGAAAACTTCCTTAAACCGTAAACCATATATTAATATCACAAACCCTAATTAGGGATTTTAATTTATCACCCTAAGGTAAATAATTCTTAATTTTCTCACTATCACCATAAACCCAAATTATAAAAGACTAATAAAAAATTATTTAATCATTTTTATTTGGGTGACTAATTATTAGTGACTAACTATTTAGTCATTTGTATTTAGTTGATCTTTTTATTTTATGTGTGACCAAACTAGTCACTTATCTAGTCACCTATAGTTATAAATTACAAAAAATTAGTGGAATGTGCTTAGTTTTAGTCACATGACAATCTATGTATAGAAGAAAGAATAGAAGATCTATGCAGAGAAAGAAGTTCAAAAGAAGCAAATGCATCCATAGAAGATCTATTAGTAAGAAATGCTATTCTACAAGAAGAAGTAAGAAAAATAAAAAGAGAATAGGAAAGTCACTCGGTCAGACTATGTGAAGTCATGGAACAAAAGAACAAAGTAGTAAATGACAAAGAAATGGAAGATGAAGACAAAAGACTACATACAACAAGATTAGAATAAAAGACCAATGCAGTCCATCAACTATCACAACATCAAGCAGATATGGAAAATTGGCTAGATGATGCAAAACATGGAATTACCAATCTAAGAGAAGAAAATGACCGACTCCAAAATGAACTAAGAGTTTAAAAGGAACTCAATGAAAGAATATTGAGGTCACATGAAAGTGTGAATCAATTGTATGAGAAAACTCTAAATAGACCTAAAGACACTACTAGCTTAAGGTATACTAATCAAGGAGAATCATCAAAGCAAGGAGCACAAAAGAATAAAAGGCCTACATACAACAATTGGGGATAAATAGGTCATACATCAAATATTTGTTGGAGCAATACTATGCAATCCAAGTTCAAAGGTCATTGCTATAATTGCAACAATTATGGACACAAGGCTAATGAATACAGATCCAGATCAAAGTTTGAAGGGAATTCCTTTACATGTCAAAGCATTGTCACAAATCTTTAGAGTACAAATCAAATTAATGAAATCTAAATAATTAGAATAATGGAACCAGAAAGAACATTTATTGGTTGGGACTACAACACATGGGGAAGATGTCATCTATGTGGAGAATATGGTCATATTGGAGTAAATTGTGTAAGAACTCACTCCAGGAAAAGAAATACTAATGTGAGATGTTATGTATGCAAAAAGACAGGCTATTTGGAAAGAAACTATATGAATAGAGATACAAAATTTTTTAGGGAAGAAAACAAAGGAAAATCCAAGGTTGAACAGATCAAGACTCAGATGAATCAGAAATGGGTAAGGAAATCAAAGGAACACACAAGGCAAGATAATGAAGCTACCATCATGCAATCCAATGAGTTGGGTGAAGCATCCACATCCAACTAAACAGTCAAGGAGATGGCTGGAACTGAGAATTCAAGAACGATCCTACATTAGTTCCAGATATGCAAGAAAGAACAATCCAAACATGCATACTTAGATGCACAAGGTTAAGTAAGGGAGCTATGTTCTAATCGAGTTACAACCCTATTGTAACTAAGTTGTCAGTCATCTTTGAGTGAAGTCAAGTTAGAAACCAGTTCTAATCAAACTTCCCATTAATCAGTTCATGCCGAGCTAATGATTTGAAGAACTTGTCAAGTCATTCCACTTACCATTGTACGATGCATTTGTGAGGCCCTAAAATTTGAATTTTTTTTAATAAAAGGTGAAAGTAAGGGTTTATTCTTTTACCTTGCATTCAAAATTCAAATTGTACAAAGTGATTTCGAGCCCCAAGTGATCAAGACCGAATTGTTGTTGGAAGCGAAGTTGCAAGAAAGATTATCTGTTGTTGTGGATTTTTCATTCACTGAGCATTACGACATCCAGCTCCAACGCTAAAGAAAAGAAGGGTTATGAGATGTTGTTGAAGAATATAGTATGCAAGGCACCAATATTCAAGCTCTACCTTGTGATTGCTAAATAGAAAGATCTATTGGGAGACCACTCAGTCATTCCTCCTAAGGTACTATTGATAAATGATATCAAATCATTTTATCATTGCACAATTCAAGAGTTAGGTTTGTTTGAGGTGAATGAGGCATACAATGTTGATCTCATTTTGGTTTTGACAAGGCAGTGACAAAACACTTAAGTCATTACTTAATAGAATTCTGTATGTGCTGAGTAAGTAGTGTATACCGAGAAATATATATATCGAGAAATATACACAGTTAGTGCTGAGCACTAGTATGTGATGAGGAGATGGTATGTGCTGAGTCACTCAAGTGTCAAGAAAGTCATATATGCCAAGTGATTCATATGTAGAGTAAAATAGTGGATGTTGGGTCATTCAAAACTGAGTTACAACATTAAGGATATAGTGGATGTCAAGCATCAGAGCTTTCAAGTGTTGAGTAAATAGTTTTGGACATAGTTGTTTGTAATGGCACAAACTCCTATGCAAACCATTTTTGGGCCAACTTAAGGATTGTCTTATGATTCTAGAAGATATATACGAAGGTATATTGAGAATCCCTATGTAGTGCATGCAACCAATCAGATTAAGGGATGTTTTAACTGGAAAAATGGTTCCTGCCTAACCCTAGCTCACCTAAATCTTCTTAAGGAAGGAAAACCCTAAAGAGTTTGTATATGTGTGGATGAGAAGAGAATGGTGAATGCTAAGTATAAAGAGAGCATTCGTGGTGACTATGGAGGTTGTGATCATGTTATGAATTGCAAAATTAATTAGAGAGAACAAAGGAAACTAGAGAGAGGAAATAAGAGATACATTTGATTAGGAGGATCAAGTACACATTAGGAAGGAGGAGATTTGATATCTAGTGGAGAGGTGCTAACCAAAGGATCAAGGCTGAAACATTCTAACATGTGAATCAATAAAAATCTCTTAACCAAGTAGTCCTAGCAGGCTTTTATAAATCCTTTAACATGGTGCTTACTTTATTGTAAGTTGAAGTCCTCTAACAAGGCACACTTTTAGAAAGGTGTTGAAACCCTTTAATAGGGTAAGATTTAATAGTCTTTGTAAGCCTTTAACAAGGAAAACCTTTCACAGGGTAGATCATAGTTTATGATCAAACAATTGTAACCTTCATTGGATACACTTTACAACTGCAATAGTGAATATTTGTGGGTGTCACTTCCACTCCAATTTTACTTCTCATTAGAGGGTTTCTAGGTAAGAAATTTATTGTGTTATGTGTTATTTGTTTCATGCTATGGATGACCATGTGTAGCTAGCTGTATCATTTTAAAATGGGAGCACTTCCATGTTAAGAGTGTTTAGCCCTCCGAATAAGTGGTCTAGGGTCATGTCAAGCACCTTGAATGGGTTTTTGCATGGATATGGTAGTTTTTCCCCTATTTTTCTTCTCTCTCTCAATTTCCAGCCTATTTCTGATAACTTTCTTTATGAAACTGAGGACTTTGACTTTCTAGGTCAAGGATGACCTTTTAGGTCAAGGTTGACTTCAACCCTAACCTAGGTCATGGATGACCTTGACCCTAACCTAGGGCAGGGTTGACCGCGTCCTTGAACCTAGCTCCATTTTTCAAGTTTTGGGAATTTTGAGATATCAAGCTTCGGGAAGTTTCATTTTCTCGCTTCTAGGTCAACTATTTTGGGTTTTAGAATGGTAGACTCTTAAATTATATTTAATCTAGGTCCATTTCTAGGGGTTAAGGTTAAATGAGATTTAATTCTCTTATGTTAGCCTTCTCTAGAAGTTTGTGCCCTAGATCTCTATATAAGGAAGCTTTCTTCCCTCATTTTGACATCCATGATTCATAAGTGCATCCACGATCTATGAGCAAAGTTATTATCTACTTTTTATGAAAAGCATCTACAATCCATCATCAAGCATCCATATTCAAGTGAGTAAGCATTCTATCATTCAAGCATTCAAGATTTTGATTAAAGATCAAGGATTAAAGTATTCAAGCCTTTGAAGGGATTTGGTTCAAGCATTCAAGATTCATCATTCAAACCCTAGATCTAGCCATCATGGTGGTGTGATCTTCCTTCAAGATCCTTTTTTCATTTTCAAGATTTGTTCATTATTCTATCAAGGTGGATTCCAAGTATACAATCGTGGAGGTTTTGATTTACATTTGCTAATGTTATGTTCAAGCTTTTAGATCAATATACTTGTTTACGTTTCAAATACAATTGCATATCTATTGAATATCATAGCTTCGTTGTTAGATTTACTTCTACTACTTGCTAGCATTCCTTATTTTAATTCCATTATTAAGGTTGATTTCAAATCGGGGTTTGACCAAGGCAAACCCCTCATCCAAACAAAAAAACCATTTTTCTTGTAGATATAGGTGTGGAACAAGAATTAAAGTGTAGATTTGGATACCCTTTTCATCAAACTTACGGGATCCGTGAACAAAAAATTTGTTAGAGCAGTGTAGGTCAAGGTCGACTTTTTTGAGTACAATTGTGCCTCGCTATCAAGGTCAAGGTTGACCTCCCTTCAAAAAGACAAATTTTTTCTAAATTTTCTTTGTCTCAACATTTCCAGTCCAGAACAGGTTACAAAGATCCCCAAAACTATACACAGACACTAGAAATCAACATTTTCCAGAAATATTCTACTTCAAGGTTAGTATTTTTCTTTTATCTATTTTAAGATTTAAGCACATACTTCTCAAATAGGATGACCATAGGACATATTTTCTCCTTATTTTCCATTACATGATCCATTTATGCATTGATCACTTTCTTGTGTTTAATCAATTTGGATCATTTCTACTGGACATTAGGGTTGAGGATAGGACTTATTTTCACCCTATTCATTTTGGTGAACTTGACACACTTACCCCCTATATTTTGTGGAATTAGATGCCCTATTGTGTTTTTCAATGTTAAATTTCATTTCATATTTGTTAGTTGAAAAATACAAAAAAAATCTATATATTCAATAAAATACAAAAACATTTCTTGCATTTCATTTCCTATGAAGATTATGAAGATGCTTTGGTGTGGGGTTATGTTTCTTATTAACCTTCTTTTAGCATCTCTTTACCATAATTATGAGGTTTATGAGAGCATCATACATTTATTATGTTCATGATTTTTCATTTATTCTTGCTTATGCTTTTGTGAATTTAAACGATACTAGTCTGCCTACAATCAAAACTTCCATTAAGGATTCATGTGGTAAACTTATTAATCTTTTGGATTATGTGAAGGATTTGGTAGATGATACATCATCTCCTAATCATCCTAATTTGAATCTTATTATTCCTAATTTGATGCCTAGATCTCCATTTGTTAATCCTTATTCTTCTTATGATGGCATTCAAGCCATAGTTCAGGATATAGATGTGCAAGACATCTTTGATTTACCTTCTCCTCCAATTCATGATGATATTAAAGGAAAGGGTAAAGACAATTATTCAAACCTACTATTCCATCTTATACAACTTTTTCTCATGAGCATGATAAACAATCGCCTCATGTAGAAGCTTTACATGATATGTACACTACAAGATATAATATGATAACTAAACAAGGTTATAAAGGTTTAGGACTTGGCATTAATGAGCATGGTATTAAGTATCCCATTCATATACCCTCTAAACTAGATTTTCATGGTGTTGGTTATTCAAAATCTCAAGTTAAGGAAGGTGATGTTAACAATCATCCTCCTCTTCATAAACTTCTCCCTTCACTTTGGATAACTTTGATATTTGTCAAGAGGTGGCTAAATAGGTGTATATTGAATTAGTGAATTCCAAAAAAGAAATCTTGAAACCTATACTGAAAGATACCTTATCTAAATACAAATTTCCTTTTCATTATTGTAATACGCACTTACTTGTTGATTATAGAAATTTCAAATTGTATGTTCGTGAACGAGCTACTTTAGGAATTATATCTCACTCTCGTGCAGTTTTACAATTCCTTCATAATTTTGATATACTGGATTCCCCTCCTTTGAATATAATATAGATCTCTTCTCCTCTTGTCCTTGGACTGGAGGGTAAGAGGTCTATTTTCATCTAGTCTCCTAGGATCCATTAGGCCTTTTATTTGGCTTAATTGGTTTTATTTCTTCTTATTTTCTATTATGCCTTATTCAAGATATCTTTTTTAAGACTTTTTTTTGTAAAGGTGTCCCTTGTCTTCCTCCCTAGGGGGCAAGGTTCTTTATTCTTTCTCTTTTTCTAGGGAATTGCTTTCCTTAGCTTAGTGATACTTATTTATATTGCAATATTATTTCTTCATATTGATAGATGTTTTGACTATGGATAATCTTTTTATAAGAGGTTGTTGTCCTAGGTCATCACCCTTCTCTATGTTGAAATTATGTTCTTTATAAACTCTTACCCTTGCATTGGTGTTAGAGTTGTTTTCTCATTCCAAGGATTCATTTTCTTCTTCTTTATAAGGGGCTTGAAGATTGAGTCTTTGTTCCCGCTTGGTTTATCTTTGAAAGATGATATTTTATCTAAAAGCACTCCTCTATGGTGGAGTTCTTGTTGATAAGATCTCTTTCTTTGAGGATCCTTTTTCCATAAGTGACATATCCTTTTCATGGTAATCTATACTCTTGGATGTAGGGGTCAACATCCCTCATTAAGAATATGGTATACATTGTTGTTAAATAGGATATCTCCTTGCCTTGTGAAGTAGGTATCCTCTTCCTTATCATGTCTAGTAGACAACCATTATAAGGAGGGGGGCATATATAGGGCCTCCCTTGTAATATATTTTAGTTTTTTTTTAATGCTAAATCTTGGAAGGTAATGCGCATAAGTTGCTAAATCTTGAAGAGACACATTTTCCATTATATATATATATATATATATATATATATATATATATATATATATATATATATATATATATATATATATATATATATATATATATATATGCGCTAAATCCTCTAAGGGTTACACACATAAGTTGTTAAATCTTGAAGGGGCACACATTTCTAAGTCATTTGAAGGTAACACACATAAATTTCTAGGTCCTAAAGAGATACACTTTTTTCAAAATTTTATATGCTAAATCTTTTGAAGGTAACACACATAATTTTCTAAGTCTTGAGAAGACATGCATTCATATTCATACTGATACAAGAAGGTGGATCTATGAGTGTTCCAGAAGCCATCAGAAGATGCATTATAATTGAAAGCACAATTTTTGGGTGAACTATATGGTTTGGCTACCTGTTGGGCTCTCCCTCTCTCTTGGTGATTCATGGTAAGGTGGGGATCTTACTGGACGAGGTAATCAGTTCTTCTTTTCTTTCTTTTCACTTTTATGCTAATAGGACTGGATCATGAAGCTATGTTATTTATAGTATTGATCTTGTCTTTCTTATGTAATCTTTTATGTAATTTATGATAGTTTTCCAAATATGATATTAGTATGAGAAATATTTCTTAGCGAGGTTTCTTGTGCTAGTTGATTTGGGTTGTTTAGTACTAACCCTTTCTTTTATATTTTTGTTTTTGTTTGTTTTCATACCCTTGTGTGTGTATGTTGAGTTAGAATCCTTATCCTAGGGGCTTGTGTCTTTATCTAAGTGTTATTTTATCTTGTTGCAAATCCACTTGGATCTCTTCTTTCTTCTCCTGTACCAAGAGTTCGCATTGCGTTCATACTCTTGCTAAAATGGGGGCTAAATGTATCATCTTAAAATTGAAGCACTTCCATGTTAAGAGTGTTTATTCCTCTAAGTAAGTAGCATGGGGTTATGTCAAGCACCTTGAATGGGTTTTTACATGGATCTGGTAGTTTTTTCCCG
Organism: Cupressus sempervirens; assembly: GCA_028749045.1. Lineage (NCBI taxonomy): Eukaryota > Viridiplantae > Streptophyta > Pinopsida > Cupressales > Cupressaceae > Cupressus > Cupressus sempervirens. The sequence goes on from CM053788.1 coordinate 396,048,766, forward strand.
TGTTATGCTTCTCTCTATCTATTTCCACCCTATTTCTAATAACTTTCTCTGTGAAACTAAGGACTTTGACTTTTTGGGTCAAGGATAACCTTTTAGGTCAAGGTCAACCTCAAACATGACCTAGGTCAAGGATGGCCTTGAACCTGACCTAGGGTAGGGTTGACCTCGTCCCTAACCCTAGGTCCAATTTTCAAGTTCCAAGAGTTTCGAGATATCGAGCTTTAGAAAGTTTCATTTTCCCACTTCCAAGTCGATTGTTTTGGGTTTTGAAATGGTAGACTCTTAAATTAAATTTAATATAGGTCCATTTATAGGGGTTAAGGTTAAATGGGATTTAATGCTCCTATGTCAACCTTCTCTAGATGTTTGTGCCCTAGATCTCTTTATAAGGAAGCTTTCTTCCCTCATTTTGACATCCATGATTCATAAGCGCATCCACGATCTATGAGCAAAGTTATTATCTACTTTTTAGGAAGAGCATCTACAATCCATCATCAAGCATCCATATTCAAGTTAGCAAGAATTCTATCATTCAAAAATTCAAGTTTTCCATTGAAGATCAAGGATTAAAGTATTCAAGCCTTTGAAGGAATTTGGTTCAAGCATTCAAGATTCATCATTCAAATCCTAGATCTAGCCATCATGGTGGTGTGATCTTCCTTCAAGATCTTTTGTTCATCTTCAAGATTTGTTTATTCTTCTATCAAGGTGGATTCCAAGCATTCAATCATGGAGGTTTTGATTTACATTTGCTAATGTTATGTTCAAGCTTTTAGATCAATATACTTGTTTACATTTCAAATACAATTGCATATCTATTGAATATCATAGCTTCATTTTTAGATTTACTTCTACTACTGTCTAACATTCCTTATTTCAATTCCATTATTAATGTTGATTCCAAACTGGGGTTTGACCAAGGCAAACCCCTCATCCAAAAAACAAAACCATTTTTCTTGTAGATACAGGTGTGTAACAAAAAATTAAAGTGTAGATTTGGATACCCTTTTCGTCGAACTTGTGGGATTTGCAAACAAAAAATTTGTCAGAGCAGTATAGGTCAAGGTTGACTTTTTGAGGTACAATTATACCTCGGGGTAAGATTGTGCCCCACTATCAGGGTCAAGGTCGACCTCCCTTCAAAAGAATAAAAGTTTTCTGGATTTTCTCTGTCTTGACATTTCCAGTCCAAGAAAGGTTGCAGAGATCCCCAAAACTATACACAGACACCAGAAATCAACATATTCCAGAATTATTCTACTTCAAGGTTAGTATTTTTCTTTTATCTATTTTAAGATTTAAGCACATACTTCTCAAATAGGACGACCATAGGAGCTATTTTCTCCTTATTTTCCATTACATGATCCATTTATGCATTGACCACTTTCTTGTGTTTAATCAATTTGGATCATTCCTACTAGAAATTAGGGTTGAGGATAGGACTTATTTTCACCCTATTCACTAGCTATTTCAATTTTCATGCTAAATTGTGAGATGGATGTGTGGTGAATGTTTTCATGGTTAAAGTTTTGAAGTGTTGATTCACCCTCAAAGTTTACTTTCCCATTGTTAATTCCAACAATTGGTATCTGAGCCTTGTTCTTTGAAAAAGAAAGCTTTGTAGCTTTGAGGAAAGGTCTTGAAGATGGAATTCTAAAAGTTGGGAAAGATTATTGAGAACTAGAAGATTAAAATCCAGCTTTCCCTACACTGACTCAATGAAGCTAGAGATGAGTTGAAGCACTCATTGAAGATAAGGAAAGAGATAGCTATTGAAGAAAATGACACATGTTACCAAGAGGAAGACATTACTGAATTGTTTGTAGATGGAAACTCAAGTGAGTTTGATGCAGCAATTATAGATTTGATGGAAGAGATTGGTGCCTTGATTGAAGAGGTTAGAAATCTTAAGATAGATAAGTAGGAGATAATTTTCACAGAAAGTCAAATTATGATATTGCTATCAAGATTTAACTGTGTGATTTTGAGTCAAACTCATTGACCCATGTTTCATGAGTAGTGATTCAACATGAATCCATCTCTTGTGATAATAAATGAAACACTTAGCACTCATTGGATCTAGGTGATGCTCACAGGGGTGAAGCACCAAGACTTCCCGGGAGGTCACCCATCCCAATACTACTCTAACCTGAGCATGCTTAACTACAAAGTTTCCTCCATGGTTAAACCCAAATCTTGCAACCCCATTTGTAAAACCTTCACCAAGTGTTGTGCCTTATGAACCATTCATTAGAAAGCCCCTTGAGCTCATCAATTGAATTGTTCATAAGGCACAACACTTGGTGAAGGTTTTGCAAATGGGGTTGCAAGCTTTAGGTTTAACCATGGAGGAAACTTTTTAGTTAAGTGAACCATTCATTAGAAAACCCCTTGAGCTCATCAATTGATTGGTGTAAGATAAAACTCCTAGGCTTAGTTTTCCACTCCCACCAAGAGATTTCTCTTATCTCCTAGTATCCTATGCTTCTATAGGATCTCCTAATAGGATTAGATCATTAACTAAATCCTATTCACTCTTTACTACAAGAGTCACACCTCGAAAACTCCACCTTGGATGATCCACACCTTAATTTTGGTTCTCTTTCTCACTTTCACTTAGATGGATCTAAGTGCCAAATCCACTAAAACCTCACAAATTTCAAACTTCATTGTGGGAACCTTCTTCACATTGAATTAATTCATATTCCATCCCATTTGACTGATTTGGGAAGGTTCTTGGCTCATGGGTTTATCAGATTCAAGATTTCATCAAAAGAGATCTTAAAAATAAGCCTATTTCTAGTAGCCTTTACCAGTCCGTTTTTCCCCTTTTTAGTAAACTTTTCCCAAACAACTCAGAAAAATAAAACTTGATTTGGATACCCTTTTGGAAGTTTTAAAACTTTCATTAAGGGTTCTGGGTCTCAAAGTGACCGTACGCCTCCTTCCTAATATCAAGGAGAAACAGGGCTAAAAGGCCTAGTTTCTAGGACAGTTTGTCTAGGATTGATGAAAAATGCTCAAGACCTATCCTAATGGACTGGTATGACTTCCCAATGCTTAGGATGGATGAATAACATGAAAACCTACCATAAAAATTCCTGGGGACGTGCTGTACTTCCCATTCCCCACATGAAATGATTTGATTTCCCCCTGTCAAGCCTCTAACCGGGTATGTCAAACTCGCCTAGGGCCTGATCATAAAGCTAGCTCCCTTGCTCATGATGATTCCTAAGTTTAGATACAATATTTACAGAGGCCCCACTTGAATATTCAACCACTTATTCAGTGTTTCCATGGTTGAAGCTCATGTGGGAGCCATTTTTACAAAATCTGTCACAATGTGACCAAAAGAAAGGCCTGAACTAAAACAACTTGAAAACTATGATAAATCTACTCTAAACCCTTAACACATAAAATGAAAAAGTCTTCAAAATGACTATAGAACACGCCTCAACCACTGTATCAACACGTTTTTGGCTTCAAGTATGACTGTTCCTTCAAAAACCGAAATATCACTTCAAAAACAGAGTTTTCCAGCACTTCATTAACTCAAAACTTTTTTACAAATATACAACCAATGCTTGGAGATTCGAGCCATAACTCCATTAGGTGTCTTCTCCACCATTCTAGGTCCCATTTGGTCAAAAATAACCTCCCACAATCAAAGGAATCCAAGGCTATCCATGTTGCATGGAATATTTGCAATAAGTGCAAAATGCTGTTATGACAACATTCTTACAACACTTGGCAACTTTGATAGATGCCTTAATCCTATATTATAGGCTTCTTATCCTCACATATTCTGAGGATCCAAGATCATTCATGATCATCATATTTATAAAATAACCATTAACCATTCTTAGGCCTAAGACATATTAATGACTCAATCTCCCTAACTCCTAACATTAAGAAATTAAATGACAACTAACAAAGGCTATTTGTGTGACCTTAGTCTTAGTGACTAATTCACCTAGCCAACATAAAACAAGACCTTCTAAGGTCCTCAACCAAATTACACTAACTTCTTAACTTGGCTAGAGTCAAGTACAAGCCAAAATTGACTAACTAGTAGAGGTTAGCCTAGGTGCTCCTGCACCATCCTCCCCAAGATAAGTAGTTCAATCCACCCTTGGATTGATGATGTTAGGATCAACTCCCATCTTTTTGAACTCTGATTCTTTTATCCAAATAGCATCAGCATCATTCTGTCCATGCCTTTTAATGAGATGCTCCTTGTACTCTTTAGTCCTTGTCTTTTTATAGACTCTTGTATCTAGTATGATGTCTGGGCCTATGACTGTAGCAGTAGGTAATTGGATATCCTCCACATCTTTGATCACTTCATGAAGAGTCTGATCCATGTCTTGCTGTGGTCCTCTATAATGGACTAAGTCAGCAATATTAAAAATGGGTGACAGTCCACTGTCTTCCAGCAGTTCAACCTTGAATGCATTGTCACCATACTTAGCCAATATAGGATAGGGTCCTATCCTTCTCATTTGTAGCTTGTGGGGGACTCCTTTTTGTAGTCTTGACTTGTTGAGATGCACCATAACCAAGTCACCAACATTAAAATCAACTGTCCTTCTACTTTCATCCACTTTGGCTTTATGTTTTATGGTGTTCTCTGTCAATGTCTTTCTCACTGTTTCATGAACTTCTTGCATAGCAAATGCAAAGTCATCAGCATATGCACTTGCCTTGACTCCATCTTTTAAATCTCTCAACTCATAGACACCTCTAGGATGTAGGCCATAGACAATTTCAAATGGACTCTTCCCGGTTGATCTATTTATGGTGTCATTATAGGCATATTCAGCTTGCCCAATCAACTGATCCCATTGCTGTCCATACTCCTTAGTTAGGCATCTTAGAAGGTTTCCAAGACTTCTATTAACAACCTCAGTTTGACCATCGGTTTGGGGATGGTAGGCTGACCCAAAGGATAAGTTAGTTCCCAATCTTTGCCAAAGAGTCTTCCAAAAATGACTCATAAATTTTGTGTCTCTGCCTGAAACAATGCTGATTGGTAGTCCATGTATTCTCACTATCTCTTTGAAGAATAGAGATGCTATTTGACTTGCATCATTTGTAGTCTTGCATGGCACAAAGTGAGCCATCTTGCTGAATCTATCCACAACCACATACACACTATCCATTCCTTGTCTTGTCTTGGGTAACCCAACTACAACATCCATACTTAAGCATTCCCATGGCCTAGTAGGAATAGGTAATGGTTGGTAAAGACCAGCATTTGTTGAAGTGCCCTTGGCCTTTTGACATACTACACAACTCTCCACATACCTCCTAACATCAAGATTCATTCTAGGCCAAAAGTAAAACCTTGAAACAAGGTCTTGAGTCTTAGTGATCCCAAAGTGACCACTCAAAGCACCATTATGCTTTTCTTGAATTAAATTCTCTCTAATAGAACCTCTAGGAACACACAATTGATTCCCTTTGAACAAGAGATCACTTTGCAAAGTATAATCAGCATATTTGCTATGAAAATGATTCTTGTATTCAGCACATACCTTATAAATGTCAGCAAAGTCTTCATCATCTACATATTGATCCTTGAAATGATCTATCCCCATGCTTTTCAATTGAATTTCTTGTAGTGTGAGGGCTCTTCTTGACAATGCATCAGCCACCTTGTTTAGTACACCCTTCTTGTGCTTGATATGGAAGGTGTAGGCTTGTAGGTACTCAACCCACTTCATGTGCTTGTGACTCAACTTCTCTTGTGAATTCAGGAAGCTAAGTGCTTGATTGTCTGAATACACAATGAACTCCTTGGGGAGCAAGTAATGCCTCCATTTTCTTAGAGCTTGGACCAATGCATACATCTCTAAGTCATATGAGGAGTATTTCCTCTTAGCCTCACTTAACTTCTCAGAATGGAAAGCCACCGGTCTACCCTCTTGGCTTAGAACAGCCCCAATTGCTACATTGCTAGCATCACATTCGATGGTGAATAGCTTCTCAAAGCTTGGCAACACCAAAACAGGTTGGGTAGCTATTCTTTCCTTCAACAACTCAAAGCTCTTGTTAGCATCTTCATTCCACACAAACTTGGTTTTCATTCCTCCTTTGATAGTATCCAACATAGGAGCACAAATTGCACTAAATTGTCTTATAAACTTCCTATAGTATTGTGCAAGACCATGAAAACTCCTTACCTCAGTTGCTGACCTTGGAGTAGGCCAATTCATGATAGCCTCTACCTTGCTCTTATCCATTTTCAGATTGCCATGAGATAAAACAAACCCAAGATATACCAATTCTGATTTGATGAACTCACACTTCTCCAAATTGATCATCAACTTCTCTTCATGCAGCTTCTTGAAGACAATATCAAGATGTTTCAAATGCTCACTCTTTGTCTTGCTAAAAATCAGTATATCATCTAGATATACAACTACAAACTTGCCTATGTAGTCCTTGAGTATTTCATTCATGAGCCTCATGAATGTAGAGGGGGCATTTGACAATCCAAATGGCATGACAAGCCATTCATACAGTCCTTCATTAGTCTTGAAGGCTGTCTTCCACTCATCTCCTTCATGGATTCTTATTTGGTGATAGCCACTCTTCAAGTCTATCTTGCTATAGTACTTTGCTTCACCTAAACAATCCATTAAGTCTTCAATCCTAGGAATAGGGAACCTATACCTTATGGTTATCCTATTGATAGCCCTTGAATCAGTACATAGCCTCCAATTTCCTCCCTTCTTAGGTGCAAGTACGGTGGGTACAGCACATGGACTAATACTCTTTCTAATTAGGCCTTGATCTAAGAGCTCTTGTATTTGCCTTGCTATTTCCTCATTTTGTTGAGGGGTCATCTTATAGGCTGCTTTGTTAGGTAGGGTAGCTCCTGGGATAAGGTCTATCCTATGACTTATGGCTCTTTGAGGAGGCAAGGCTGAAGGTTGACCATCACTTACAATGCCTTGGTAAGTCTGCAACATACCTTGAATCTCCTTTGGTAATTCAGTCTTCTTAGTCACCTTGTCTTCATCTCCTTCTCTTGGTTTCAACATCAATGCATACCCTATACCTTCAACTTCTTCCATGGTTTGTAGGAACTCTTTTTCACCTACCATAAGAACATTTGGACCTACTGTCCTTACTTCAGCATCCTCCAACAATGATTGAATTTTGTAGGTAGTATTATCCTTCTTGAAAGAATAAGAATTCTTTCCTCCATCATGTATGGCTTGATGGTCAAATTGCCAAGGTCTACCTAGGAGCAAATGACACGCATCCATAGGCAACACATCACATAAAACTTTGTCTTTGTACCTTCCAATGGAGAACTCCACCCATGCTTGTTCATTTACTAACACATGTTGACCCTTATTGAGCCAAGTAACCTTGTAAGGATTGGTATGGGATATCCTTTTCAATTTGAGCTTGCTGACTACTTCTTCTGACACTATATTATCAGTAGAGCCTGAATCAATAATGATCTTACATACTTTTCCCATTATCTTACATTTGATTCTAAACAAAGATCTTCTTTGGCTTGGCTCCTCCTTCACCGGTTCCTTGATTAGAGTTCTCCTCATCATGAGGTTCTCCCCTTCCTCTGAATTTAATGGAATCTCAGAATGTTTATCTGCTGCATTAGTGTCTTCATGAACAAGGTTAGCTCTCTTATCACCTCCTTGTGATGAGCCACCTTTCTCAGGGCATCTATAGGCAGGGTGCCCCATTTGATTGCAATGGTAGCACTTCATATTGGAAAAATAATTGCCTCTTCCTCTTTGTGAAGAACCACCACTTCTTCCTCTAAAGTTAGAGTTAGAATTCCTTCCTCTACCACCTCTACTTGAGCTTCCTTCTTGCTGCTCACTGAATTTTACCTCACCTTGAGCTCGAGAATCAGAAATTCTTCCACCATAGCCACCTCTTTGACCTTTGGTATCTTTTCCTTTGCCTTTACCTTTGGAGCTATCTTGCTTTCTCTTGCTCTTTTCCTCTATCTTCAAGGCCATTTGATAGCATTGCCTAATGGATTTGAAGTTCACTAGGCTCATCTCTTCTTGAATAGACCATTTGAGGCCATTCAAATACCTTGCTAGCTTGATGCTCTCATCTTCAACCACCTTGGACCTCAAACACAATTTTTGAAACTCCTCAGTATATGCTTGGACATCCAAATCTTTTTGCCTAAGATTTTGTCTCCTTCTATGCATTTGAACTTCATAGTCATCAGGAAGATATGTTTGCTTGACTTTGGATACCATACCCTTCCATGTCACAATAGGACCTTTACCATCCTTTTCCCTCTCGGTTTGTACAAACTTCCACCAAGTAAGAGCTGAACCTCTTAGTCTAGACTTGGCCACCATTACCTTTTGTGCTTCAGAGATACCATCACATTCAAAATGGTTCTCAATGCTGTCTATCCAATCCACAACTGAATCTGGATCCATTTGTCCACTAAAAAGTGGAACACCTTCTAAAGCCTTGCCACTCAGTGCCTTCAATGCTTTCAAGAATGGCTCTTCAGGAAGAACAGGATCAGGAGTTGGTGCTTCTTCCTCCAACTCTAATTCCTTCTCCTTTGCTTCAACTTCTTCTTTAAGGTCAATCTTCTCTTTGACCCTATCAGCTTTGTCTTGGACTTCACCCAAGAGCTGCTCCATTTGAGCTATTCTTTGTCTTAACAATTTGTTATCCTCTTCTTGTTCCTCAACCTTCTTTGCTAGTTCAGCATTAGTCACCATGGCTTGGGCTGGTGTATTCTCTCCTACTAATTCAGAAGATTGATGCATTACCCACAAGCTTGATCAACCAAGCTCTGATACCAATATGGTGCAAGATAAAACTCCTAGGCTTAGTTTTCCACTCCCACCAAGAGATTTCTCTTATCTCCTAGTATCCTATGCTTCTATAGGATCTCCTAATAGGATTAGATCATTAACTAAATCCTATTCACTCTTTACTACAAGAGTCACACCTCAAAAACTCCACCTTGGATGATCCACACCTTAATTTTGGTTCTCTTTCTCACTTTCACTTAGATGGATCTAAGTGCCAAATCCACTAAAACCTCACAAATTTCAAACTTCATTGTGGGAACCTTCTTCACATTGAATTCATTCATATTCCATCCCATTTGACTGATTTGGGAAGGTTCTTGGCTCATGGGTTTATCAGATTCAAGATTTCATCAAAAGAGATCTTAAAAATAAGCCTATTTCTAGTAGCCTTTACCAGTCCGTTTTTCCCCTTTTTAGTAAACTTTTCCCAAACAACTCAGAAAAATAAAACTTGATTTGGATACCCTTTTGGAAGTTTTAAAACTTTCATTAAGGGTTCTGGGTCTCAAAGTGACCGTACGCCTCCTTCCTAATATCAAGGAGAAACAGGGCTAAAAGGCCTAGTTTCTAGGACAGTTTGTCTAGGATTGATGAAAAATGCTCAAGACCTATCCTAATGGACTGGTATGACTTCCCAATTCTTAGGATGGATGAATAACATGAAAACATACCATAAAAATTCCTGGGGACGTGCTGTACTTCCCATTCCCCACATGAAATGATTTGATTTCCCCCTGTCAAGCCTCTAACCGGGTATGTCAAACTCGCCTAGGGCCTGATCATAAAGCTAGCTCCCTTGCTCATGATGATTCCTAAGTTTAGATACAATATTTAAAGAGGCCCCACTTGAATATTCAACCACTTATTCAGTGTTTCCATGGTTGAAGCTCATGTGGGAGCCATTTTTACAAAATCTGTCACAGTGTGACCAAAAGAAAGGCCTGAACTAAAACAACTTGAAAACTATGATAAATCTACTCTAAACCCTTAACACATAAAATGAAAAAGTCTTAAAAATGACTATAGAACACGCCTCAACCACTGTATCAACACGTTTTTGGCTTCAAGTATGACTGTTCCTTCAAAAACCAAAATATCACTTCAAAAACAGAGTTTTCCAGCACTTCATTAACTCAAAACTTTTTTACAAATATACAACCAATGCTTGGAGATTCGAGCCATAACTCCATTAGGTGTCTTCTCCACCATTCTAGGTCCCATTTGGTCGAAAATAACCTCCCACAATCAAAGGAATCCAAGGCTATCCATGTTGCATGGAATATTTGCAATAAGTGCAAAATGCTGTTATGACAACATTCTTACAACACTTGGCAACTTTGATAGATGCCTTAATCCTATATTATAGGCTTCTTATCCTCACATATTCTGAGGATCCAAGATCATTCATGATCATCATATTTATAAAATAACCATTAACCATTCTTAGGCCTAAGACATATTAATGACTCAATCTCCCTAACTCCTAACATTAAGAAATTAAATGACAACTAACAAAGGCTATTTGTGTGACCTTAGTCTTAGTGACTAATTCACCTAGCCAACATAAAACAAGACCTTCTAAGGTCCTCAACCAAATTACACTAACTTCTTAACTTGGCTAGAGTCAAGTACAAGCCAAAATTGACTAACTAGTAGAGGTTAGCCTAGGTGCTCCTGCACCATTGATGAGCTCAAGAGGCTTTCTAATGAATGGTTCATAAGGCACAACACTTGGTGAAGGTTTTGCAAATGGGGTTGCAAGCTTTCGATTTAACCATGGAGGAAACTTTGTATTAAGCGTACTCAAGAGGGAGTAGTACTGGGATGGGTGACCTCTCGGGAAGTCATGGTGTTTCACCCCTGTGAGCATCACCTAGATCCAATGAGTGCTAAGTGTTCCATTTATTATCATGAGAGATGGATTCATGTTGAATCACTACTCATGAAACATGGGTCAATGAGTTTAACTCAAAATCACACAGTTAAATCTTGATAACAATATCATAATCTTAAGATAGAACAAGAAGTCCAATTAGTATTGCTATGTGAGGTGACTGAGTAGAAAAAGAAAGCTGAGGAAGACAAAGTCATGATTGAAGATGAGAAAAGAACACTGACCAACAGACTAGAAGAGAAGACATCAAAGGTACAAAGGATTGCTAACATACAATTGAAAATAATGAGTCAAGTGATTATTTCCAATCATGAATTGAATGGAAAGAACATTGAGATCACAACCCTAAAGTTAAAAAATGAAAAACTGAGGAATTAACTAAGAAGATAAAAGGAATTTGCTGAAAGTTTCAAAAAACCTAGTGAAGCCATCAAATACTTTGACAAACTGATGAGATCTCCTAGATCTAATAATGATAATACTAGATTGGGATATACCAACACTAAGGAAGGAGAATCATCTAAAAGTGGTGAACAAAGAAACACCAATGGTAAGAACTACAAACCCACTTGTCATAATTGTGGAAAGTTAGGTCATACAACAAATGTTTACAGGAGCAACAATGCAAATTAGAACACCAAGCAGAAATTCAAGGGTTACTATCATAAGTGCAACAAGTAAGGACGTTAGGTATATGAATGTAGGTCCAAGACCTTAAGCACACAAAGATTTGAAAGACATTGCCACAATTGTTAGAAGTATGGACATAAAGCATATGAATGCAGATCTAATGCCAAGTGCACATCAAACAAGTAGACAAAGGTACTTTACAATGGAAAATCCTACAATTGGGATTACAACACAAGGTATAGTTGTCAATATTGTCAAGAGTATGGACATATTCATGAGAATTGCATTAGAACACATTTCAGAAGTGATTACAGTAGATGGTTGAGTCAAACTACATAATTTAGTTGTTTGAAGATTGATCATATCAATAGAAACTATCCAACAAGGTCAAAGGCACCAAGCAGTGAATTCAATAAAGGAAAAGAGAAGGTTGATGTTGAGAAAGTCAAAGTGTAGATGAACAAAACATAGAAGAAAAAGGAAGATTGTAGGACATCAAGTTCAGATGAGGTCACTTCATCCAATGGATCAGGTGATCACATCACCCCCAACTAGGCAATCTAAAGCTATGTGTGGGACTAGTATCTCAATGATATATTTTACATTAGTTCCAAGAATCTAAGTTCTGAAAAGATTCAATATGCATGAATTAAGATGTAATGGAATAGTTAGAACATGGAAGAAATCTTTAGTTTTGTTAGTTTTCATGTTGTTGCCTAGCACGAAAGTTTTCAAAGTTATTGTTGAACGTGAATGGAATTTTAGTTAATGTCGAGCTCTGAAAGTATGGTAGTATTGACTAAGCATGCTATGTGAAGCGAGTGAAGTGGAAGTCATGTGTAAGCTAAGTGAGTTGGAAACCCTATATTGACCGAGCTTACAATTGTGTAAGCATGAAGCATTTATTGCAAAAATTTAAGGGTTATATAGTCATTTCCCAACTCATTTGCATTCATTCAAGATTGAAAAGAGCACAGAGGTGAATTGCAATAGGAGATTCTTTCATTCATGAGCCAAATTTAACTGCAACTTGACACATTCATCAGTTTGGAAAGGTTTTTTCCTGGTGCCAAGTTTCATTGTTTGAGTTTTCATAAACCCTAGGCATCGATTATAGTAGCAAGCTCTTCTGCAAGTGTTAGAAAAGAGGGAAATGAAGTGTTGAATATGCATTTAATTAGTAACGAGGTTAGACAACCACCTTTTTGAGCAATATCTAAAATTGCACACAAAGGAGACCTGTCTAGTGCGCTATCAATGATACCACCAAAAGTCTTAATGATTTAGGATGTTAGGTGTTTTTATACATGCAAGGTTGGAAGATAGGTGACATGGAGATAAGGGAATTGTACAATCAAATTTTTGATGATGGAGTTTTAAGGGAAGAGAATAAAATCATAGAAAGGAAAGGGTTAACCTATGGCTTAGATTTCCCTAATGTATTCAAGACTGAATGGATCAAGATTGTGCTCAACAGAATACATGACAACTTCATTTGGCTAGAAAATTGACCCATTAAGATCTCAAAAATGATCATTAGCCAAGTGTTAGGGTATCCTACTCTAGACCGACCCAAGAGCATGCAAAGTGATTCAAAGGAGATTATTAAGAACAACACAAGTACAATATGGTATAATAGGGGAATGTTTATAGATTATATCTCAGACCCCCTAATTGTTTTTTCTGTGAAAGTGATAGCTCATAAATTCTTTCAATCTAGTAGATTGAACAATGTGTCTTGCATGGCTGTAGTTTTTAGATACAAAATAGTAAAGAGAGACCACCTATAACCTTGCCGAGTTGCAACTTCAACAACTATTTGAAAAATTGCAGGCCATAAGGAAAACTAAGAGTGCATCTTGCAAATTTGGCTCTTTAGTAGTTTGTACATTCTTCTATGTGCAAAACACATTTCCCTCATTTGGTAAAGTTTCTTGGAAGACCAATAGGTCTATTGCAGTTCAGATTGGAGAATTCATAGAGCAACTTGGAGATAACTTAAAGATGTCTATGAAGTAGAGACTAAGGATTCTAGTGTCACTAGTTGAGAAACATTATGATAATGTTTGCTTCTAGTTGATGTTGATTATACATATGTGTAGGCAGTCCTACCTGTAATACCCCAAAATTGGCTCATTGCCATCTTAACCAATTTTGGTCTATTTTTGATCAATCCTAAGTCCTATTCTAATAGGCAATTCTCATTCTGCTACTTGCTACTTGACTTAATTGTCAAATGCAAAAAACCTAAATCTGCGTTCATCATGCTTATTATTTAATTCCTATAGTATTTACTCATACTAGTCACATTAAACCTATTGATTAATATTTAATTTAATTACTAAGTATTTATACTTTAATTAAATTAAATTATACCTTAAGGCTAATGTACTATAGAATTAAATTTATTTAATTTAATAAATATGCCTATCTTGATTAATTAAATGTAATTATTTAATTAAATGGGAAAGGTATTTCTAAGCAATTAAAGAAAATTATTTAATTAAATGGAGTACTTATTTCTAATTAATTAAACAAAGTTATTTAATTAAATGGGAAGCTATTCCTAATTAATTAAATGAAGTTATTTAATTAAATAAGAAGTGTCTCTAATTAATTAAAGGATTATTTAATTAAATAGAAAAGGTAATTATGAGAGCATATCTCATTTTATTAAATTAAATATTTCACCAAAATCTCTCTTCAGTTCAAAAAAGGAAATTTCCAGTTCATTATTGATAAAAAATGAGTTAAATTAGTTAACTCCTTTTTCTACTGAAATTGAATCAGTTAACTCCTTATTTTACTCAAATTAAATCAGTTAACTCCCTTTAATTTGAGAATATTCCTTTTGACTGAACTTCACCTTTAATCTTGACCGTTGATTGAAATTGATCTCAACCGTTGATGGATTCCAAGAAAGTCTATTTAAGAGACCCTCATCTCTTCATTTTAGGAGAGGTTGAATGAGAATTTGCATCGAATTGCTGCTGGATTGTGCATCCATTTGAGCTCCCTACTTTCATATTCATTTTCTAGTTTAATTCTCATATAGATTTAATATGCATACATTTAGTATAATTTCTTTTACATGTTCTTAGATTAAACGTGCATACTCCATTCTAGATTAATCTACATTCTCATATAGATTAGTCGCATCTTCTTTTTAAATCTTTCGTTCTTACAAGGTTTGGTTGCTTAAACACCTCGAATCTGAGTATATCTGACAAGCAATTTCCTTTAGATAGAAGGCAATAGGTCGCTTTGCCGGTTGATTTTTGGAGGAACAATCCAATGCTCATTCTGGGATGAATCTGCATACAATGACCGTGTTGAAGTGTGTGTGTTAGCAGAGGCCGCATATTTACGCATACATTTCTGGCACTCACCGTGGGGCTCGAAAATTAGTTTTTCTAGCCTCTTTCTATATTTTTTTAAATCATTTTTTTGTTCTCTGTCCGTACTATTCTGTACAAATTCGAGAATCTTCACGCGAGATTGTTCATTTTCGCACGAGGATTCAAAATCTTCGCATGAAGATTCTTTCCGCATCGCGCGAGAAAGTTCCTTGGCGAGTGAAACTTCGTGTGGAACCTATTTCTTCGCGCGAGCCAAATATAATTTCATGCGAGCCATAAAACTTCTTCACGCGAACTGTCAAGAATTTCACGCGAAACTCTGCTGATAGAGGCAATTTTTTGCATTGATTTTTGTGTTTTTTGGTTTTCCTGCTGACTGTTCATAGTTTCTAGTTTTTTTGTGTTTTCTAATTTTTTTGGAATAGCATAATAGCGATTTGCGGGACAATTGAAAAAATGTGATAAAGTTGCTAAAAATAGGTAAAATCTACTAAGCGCGTTGCAAGGATCACCAGGTAACCTTCCTCAGCTGATAACACTTCATTTGGATCTAAAACAAACATCTCTCGTGTCGAGCTTGTGTGTGTTTCCTTCCGTATTTTCATTTTACAACACATGCATAATTTGATACTAGGGTGTGATCTCCGTTAGTATTCATTTAGCAAGCTTAGGTACTAGTGATACATTTAGATAGCTATTTTGGGTTATTGGACTCGCTAATCCGCCGGCCCCTTGTTCCACCCTGTGGTTGCACGATCAACACCACGTTAAAGGGGAGGCTTCTACAGGACAAAAGCGTTAAAGGCTCCACTAGGCAACCCTTTTGTGCTTTCTAGAACTCACTAGTTTCTGAGTTGTGGACTCGTGTTAGCTTGTGTGAGGGGTTAAATGTTCCACATCTTTGGACTCATCTCACATTAGTTAAAGCGTTAAGTGTATCACCTTGTGCTTTTTGATTGCTTTTGGATATATTTGCTTTCAGAAATTGACATCTGTACACACATAGTAATTAAGCCCCCATGAACACTATTTGTGGATCTTGAGGGAGTGGGTTCCTAGTGAAACTCCTCTCTAAGACAGATTCCTTGTAAGTGAGGAGGATACTTCGAGCATCTCACAGATAGATGAATCTTCAACTTGTTGATTAAGGCATCCTTTTTCCGAAGAGGTTGATAAATCACTGGGAGATGATATCATAGATCTTTAAGAGATAATCTTGGTTTAGCGTGTCAGATTAATTTGTCTGCTTTGATTGGGCTAAAGGTGAAAAGGTGTCAAAACCTTGAATTTGGAAGCTAAGTCCCCTTGTGGTATACTATTGTGAGTCGGTCACCTTTAGAGAGGGTTAACTGTAGCAGACAATCCCTCTACAAGGAAAATTGCGTTGACGGAACCTCAAGCGGTAATAGCCATTTTCACCATGGTAGTGACAACCGCTATATAAATATTCTTGTGGAAGAAATCTCCATGGGTGTGGTTCATTATGGGTTGTTAGATCTCCCTAGCAGCTCTTGAAGATTAAGTTCTTGGACTATGTCAAAACCTCGATGCGCCGAGATTGGAGGTCACCCCTGTGAGTCATAAAAGTTGCAGAGTCAAACCATTACTAAAAACCTTAGAGAGGCCAACTTTTATTTTCTAGGGATGTATGCGTGATTGCAAAACCTTTTGAAAACATACACAAATAGCTCTCCTAGGGATTAGCACAAACTAAGTCGCTTGATTGTTCATGCGCAAGGTTGCTTTTGCCCTTGCTCATTATTTTCAGACGTTCTTGAAATCACTTACTTGCTGTTCTATGTGCCTATTTATCTGCCTAGTTATTGAAATGATAAAAAAAGAAGTCAAAATCAGTCACTATTGTAAAACTGGTCTGCCTTTTCGCACAAAATCATTTTAGTCTCGCGTGAAATTAGATGTTTCTCACGCGAAATCAATTTCTTCTCGCTCGAAAGTAAGTTGATGTTGTGCATCTTCGCGCGATCCTGCGAACTTCTTCGCGTGAAATTAAACTGCTGTCACTGACCTTCACGCGAGACATAAACTTCTTTGTGCGGCCTGTAAAACTTCTTCGCATGACCCGTAAAATTTTTTCGCATGAGACTTTGTATCAACATTACCAATTTGGATTTGTTTTAGCTATCTGCAGCCTGCATGCTATCCTTTTTTGCGTCTGTTTATCACTCTCTATTTGAAAACAATCCTAAAATAGCGACACTTCGCTTAGCTGAAGGCTTGTGTCTTACGCCTTGACTAGTCTCGTCTCATAAGTTTTTTTTTTTTGGTCTTTGTCTTAATGCTTTTCCTACTTTGTGTCGTAGTGGTCATAATCTCTGGCTATTCTAGCCTTTAAATTAGACCATTTGTGCCTTAGTGAACAACATTCTTGCTATTATCTTTTCCTTTTTGAGACTCAATCTTAGTGTAGTCCTTGTCCAGGTTCTAGCTTCTTGTCCTTGCCTATGACTGTCACAACTAGAAGCGGCAACGTGTTTTATACCGATAACCTTAGACGTGGTCGTGCTAAGGGTCATAATTGTGATAGAGGTAGCTTACCTTTCACCATGCAATCTATATCCAGTTTGGCTAGTGAGGCATCTTCACAGTCTTCCTCACCTGCCAGGTCATCTCAAGTTCAACGAACATTTTCCAATTTGTAACAAATTAGGAATCCTTTTTACCAAGAGGATACTAAGACAGGTAGAGGTCCTGCATTTCCAAATACAATGTATGATCCTTTATCCACAAACCCTTTTGAAACACAACGTACAAAAACTGAACACGTTCCTATAATGACTAATCGTGAACCTAAACATGGTAGTCATAGTCAATATCAAGAACCACCTAGGGATGACAAAGAGAAAGAGAAAGAATATGATACTGATGAGGAATAGGAAGAGTTGGAAATCATTCCTAAACACCTAGCAAAATGTCGAAGAGACAAAAACTTTCAGAAGGTCATGGGAATCCTACTCAACGAAGAGAAAGAAAAGTACTTTCTCAAACTTGCCCAAGAGGGAGCTAAACTGCCCACACATTTCGATGTGGAAACCATTTTCACACGTGAAGAAGAAACTGAGACTTCCAAACTCCAAAAACAATTGAAAATTATGCAAGACCAATTGGCTCAGATGATGCATGAGAAAGAGAAACCCACAAAGACATACACATTGGACGCTCTTTGTTCGTTCCCATTTGACAAAAGTATAAACATGCTGCCTTTCCCATGAGGCGTAGAACTACCCAGATATGACAAGTACTTTGGTACTACTGATCCCCAAGATCACTTGTGGGAATTTGGTGCTTTATCTATGGAGTTTATACACAATCAAATGTACCTCATGCGTTTATTCCCTAGAAGCCTAGGTGGTCAGGCTTTGGAGTGGTTCTTGCATTTACCTCCTGTTATCAAGACGTTTGATGAAATTGCTAATTCATTTGTTTAGCAATATTCTCATAATGTTCAACACCTTGTAAATATTCAAGATCTATGTAACCTTAAATAGAAGGTTGGTGAGCCTTTTCTCACTTTCCTCCAATGGTGGAGACAACTATACACTAAGTATTCTCGTAAAATCCCAGAAACGGAGAAGCTAAACATTTTCATTGATAACCTCTTACCTGATTTTGGGTATAGAGTCCAACTAAAAGGTCCATGTACCTTTGAAGACATGATTACACAAGCTATCTGTATCGAAGAATTTATGGTCAAGAAAGGTGAGCTCACTCTTCAGAGAGACACAAAACAAGGTTCCACTTCCAACAGGGATAAAACCAAACATGTCAACAAGAACTAAGAAATTGTACATGATGGGGTTGTTGATAATGTCACACCCAAACCTGCTAAAGCAGCATTTCATCTCACAGATTGCCTCAAAGCGGCCAAAAATGCTAAGAAGCCTCCTCTTGACAATAAGACGTTTGGAAAAAAACCAAGAAACTCATGGGCAACATGACCCAAGCGAGAGTATATGCCTTTGGGAGAACCTTTGGATGTGGTTTACAAAACATTGCTACAACACAAGCTTATCTCACCAATGGATAACCCTCGTCCCTATGATCCACAACCACATCCACCATGGTGGAATGAGACCTCATTTTGTGAGTATCACCAAAACAAGGGACACAAAACCAGCAACTGTATAAACTTGTGTCATAAAGTCCAGGACATGATTGATGCTAGTGAACTTGTGGTAGATGGACATAACAAAAACTCGGACCACAAGGCATTCAAAGAGCCTTTCCCAGCTTATGAAAAAGGAGAGACTTCAAAACCAAAACCCTACAATAAGGTCAACTATACATATTCCAATGATGACAATGTCATTCATATGATTGGACCTGTAGATTCTGAATACTGTGACATTATTACCATAAAGGGGAAGAAAGATAATGACAAACCTAAGACACCGTTTGTCTTGAGAGGCCCTACTTCCAGTAAGATGGATAATGCATCTTCGCAACACTGTGCTAATGCTGTTACTTGCTCTCATGCAAAGTTGGTGCTCAAAGGCCCTGCACCTCCTACTTTAAATCTTGAACAACACAAAGACAAAGCCCTTGCTAGTCCATCTAGTAAAGGTGCAAAACACACAACAAATTTGACTGCAACCAGTTATAGTGTTCTAGATCAGTTGAAACGAACTAATGCTCACATTTCCATATTTGAGCTACTTAAAATCTCGCCTTCTCATAGACAAATTCTGGACAAAGCCCTCTATGAGGCAAACGTTCCTCAAGATCTTGATTTTGAGCGATTTCAATCCATGATAGGTCACCTGACCTCACCTCATCTTATGACCTTCTTTGAGGAGGATGACAACTCACTGAATCACCCACACAATTAGCCTCTGCACATTGAGGTTATGATCCACTAGAAACATGTTTTTTGGGTACTCATTAACAATGACACTAGCCTAAATATTGTCTCTGCTACTCTACTTAGACAATTGGATTATTCTGAGGACTCTGTTGATCCTCGATGAAAGATCACTATTAAAGCATATGATGAAGTAGAATGAAAGTCACTAGGTCTTGTGGTTTTACCAATTTGCGTCAGTCTTGTCGAAGGGATGTCACTTGTTAGGTGCTTGACATTCCCTTAGCCTACAACATTCTGTTGGGACAACCAAGGATACATGAGATGTGCGCTATGCCATCCACATACCACCAATGCATTAAATTCCCATTTCATGGTTTCAAAGTTACTATTCTTGCCACTACTAGCTACACCAGGAATATGCTCAAAGCTGCTGATTCTTTTTTCCCTGCTAACCGTGAGTCTACTGATGGTCATGACAATAAGCTGAAACAAATTGAGCAGTCATTTAAATTAAAAAAAACTGGTATGGGAGAGTACCACATGGAACTAGTGCTATCATTAACATCTCTTCTAGAATCCCCTCAACATTTTGGGAGACCCTTAGAAGCAAAGAAGCCATTCGTGTTGACACCTCAGACCAAGTTTAATGGCTCTTTTGTCAAGGCTACAGTTCCCTTACAAGATGAAAGTGAAAACAGAGCCATTGCTGCATGGCTTTACAAAGAAGAAGCTCCAGTGGACCTAATAGAACAAGCTCGAGAAATCAATCCTAAGAAATATGGACCTGGTCTTAAGCTTATGAAGCATTTTGGTTACAAGGGAATCGACCCTATTGGGTGCAATAACAATGGTCTAATAGATCCTATCAAAGCAATAGCTCGAAGCAACAACGATACAACTGGCCTAGGGTTTAAGAAGGTCCCTTTCCATTTGGGATTCAGTAAATTCATACCCATACCTAAGAGTTCATCTGAAAATGAGTCACAATCTGAGTCAGATACTCGAGAGGAAGAATCTGATGATGAGGATTCCTACCCTCATCCTATTCCTTATGATCTCACTAAATTCTTTGCTAAGCCAGATGACTTTGTGCCACGTGTTAGCACTGTGGATGATACTAGTGATTCTTCTGAGGACAATACTAAGCAACTCAAATATCATTTAGAAAAGGGAGAATCTAGTCAGTCATGCCATATTGAGTATTTGTGTAAGAATCCAGAGGTTGAAGGAGAGTATGTCCCTATCACTGTTGGGGAGTTTTATAGTCTCTCACCATGTAGCACCGATTCTCATGAATATGAGTTTGACAATCTTTCAGAAGCTACTACTAATGAAGACATTGACCAAGTGCATGTCTATGAAAATCAAATTGAAGTGGGTGAAACATCTAGAGTTAGGTAACGGGGGTCTGATCCAACTAGTGTCCTAGAGTCATCAATTACTAATGTTCGTACTCTGAGGCATTTGAATACACCTGTGGATGAGGTCGTCATAGGTCTCGAATTGCTGGTCCATGCACTTAATGACTATACTATGAACACCATTGAACCAACCACTACTCTCTCACCCACACATCCCAAGCTTATAGACTGGAACCCCAATGCATCTAACGAAGTCCCCACATTCTAGAATGACTATGCTCTCGCCTGTTACCTAAACATTATTGGACCTATAATGTCTTCCACCAATGAGCAGAGTATCAACATGACTGAGGCCGACATCAAATATCTCAGTCACATAATTAAAAAGAAAAAATGGAAGAGGTCCAATGGTGAAAACCACATTGTGGCAGTGTCAGATCCCAAAAAAGTAAAAACAAAAGACGTATCCAAGGGTGAAAACCTCTTTGAGGCATCCGCGGATGAGATATTTGATGTCCTTCCCAATCACTTTCAGGAGAGATCATCAGTGTTAATAGAGCCAACATAGCCAATTAACCTAGGCATAGAAGAACATCCTCATGTGATACATCTGGCTCAGTCATTGTCACCTAAAGAGAAGGAACAATTCATTGCCTTTTTCAAGGAAAAGAAAATAAAATTTTCCTAGACATATTCTGACATGCCAGGATTGGATCCTGATCTTATCATGCATCACTTGTCCATAGCACTAGGCATCAAACCGGTTAAACAGAAGCTTCAAAAAATGCACCTTCATGTTGCATTGCTCGTCAAAGCAGAATTGGAGAAACTTCTAAAGGCTGGTTTCATCCATGCAATTGATTATGCTAAATGGATATCCAATATTGTTCCTGTTTCCAAGCATGATAAATCTATCAGAGTTTGTATAGACTTTCATGATCTTAATTTTGCATGTCCTAAAGATGACTTTTCGCTCCCTAATATAGATATGATCGTGGACATGACAACTAGCTATGAGATGTACTCACTTATGGATGGTTTTTTTGGATACAATCAGATAAAAATTATGCCAGAAGATCAAGATAAAATGGCTTTCACATGTGCATGGGGAACCTTTTGTTGGAATGTGATGCCATTTGGTTTAAAGAATGCTGGAGCTACATATCAGCGAGCTGTTACTACAATTTTCCATGACATGATGCATAGAACCATGGAGGACTACATTGATGATACCTTGGTCAAAAGCACTAAACGCAATACTCATCTACAAGATTTGCGTCCCATCCTAGATCGTATGGAAAAATTCAGTCTTTAGCTCAATCCTAAGAAATGCACATTTGGTGTCACATCAGGAAAATTGTTAGGATATATTGTTTCTGCAAAGGGAATTGAAGTAGATCCAAAAAAAGTACAAGCAATAATGGACATGCCACCACCTTGAAACATTAGTCAAATGAGAGGACTACAGGGAAGGCTTCAATCTATTCACAGGTTTATTTCACAATTAGCGAATAAATCACAACCCTTCACAAAAACTTTACATAAGGGTGTGAAATTCAATTGGAGCCAGGATTGTGAGCAAAGCTTAACACAGATCAAACAATATCTTGTCAATCCACCGATCCTGATGCCTCCTATGCATGGAAATCCTTTGCTTTTATACATTTCAGCCACTGAAACATCTTTGGGAATCCTGTTGGCTCAGGAAGACAATGACAACAAAGAAAGAGCTATTTATTACTTGAGCCGAACATTGGTCTCTTATGAGAAAAATTACAGCATTATTGAAAAAGCTTGCTTGGCAGTTGTCTTTGCTTCCCAAAAATTGAGACACTACATGCTTGCCCACACTACATGGCTTGTGGCTAAAATAGATCCATTAAGGAAGCTCTCACAGGAAGATTGGCTAAATGGGTCATGATACTAAGTGAGTTTGACATCCAATATGTTGAACGCAAAGCTATAAAGGGGCAGGCAATTATAGACCAGTTGGCTGAGGCTAAAATGTCCCTTTTCTGATTTTATATGATATTTCATGCCTCTAATCAGATTTTCAAGATCAAACAACTAATATCACAAAGATCCACCAAATTTCTCAAGAAACCCCAAATTGGGTATGCCAGAAATTGTGCCAAAAGCTTCACAACTTCACCTATTATTAATAATTCTGAAAGTGGACATTTTTACAGAAATTTCAGCAGCACAAAAGCCTACAAAATTAAATTTATAGATCCATATAGCCTTTACACAACAGTTCTCAAATGTAGGACAAAAACTATGCTCATCGGGCTCCCGAAATTAACACAAAAATACCCAGAAACACCACAAAAACACTAATAATCTATCTTAGAAGTTTAATCATGTCCCAATACATATATTCAGCTCTATTTTAACACCTTAAATTCTGAAATACAGCAGCAACCCAAACTGGTATGAAATACTCAACTGAAAACACCAAACTCATACAAAAAACACACCCGAAAATCCACAAATCTGCACTGTTCAGCACAAAGGCAAACTCTGTATGAGCATGCACATGGAATGGATTCAAAATCCCATCCTTAGCCTTCTTGGAAACCTACAAACTCCCATTCTTGGGTCTCCCTAGAAACCTGCAAACTCCCGTTCTTGGGTCTCCTTCTCCACAGGTTTGGCAGCCTCTGAAAAATAACAAAGAATGAGCAAAATCAAGTTCTGGAATCCACCCAAAATGCCTCCAAACCCCTTAAAAGAGGGCATAACCATAACTCACGTCCAAGAGAGGTTAATGAAACATATTTTAATAATAATTTTCATTTATTAGTCCAACGGTTTCCAAAGATTAACCCCCTTTTTCTGAAACTTCACTTTCTTGGGCCTGCCTGCCTTAGCAAAGATTATTATTTTTTAATTATTTGAAAAGGGGACATGACAAGTCCTCCCCTCCCAAACATTGCTTGTCCTCAAGCAATGGCTAAACAATAAACCAATCAATCCACCTGGATCCTAAATGTAGTCATGAACTATACTATTGCCAAATAACATAGGCTCCTGCAATATCCTCTGCAATATGACCAAGAGGAATCCATAATCAAACTGACAATTACAGCTCAACCAAACTCCAAAATCACCAATACCACAATCAAAAACCCACGAGACACAAACTCTTAGAACATTAGAACCCAAGTAAAGTGGACAAATCAAATTGCCAACACAATAAATACCATCAACGCATCCCACTGGCCTATACGGAATGTACAATCCAACTCTGCAACAATGGTGAATGCTCTCAAATGAAACTATACCAAGTATGGAGAATCCACACACTGTACAACTCTTGCAGTCAACACAACTCTGTAGATCGTCGGCCACTATCTCATAACCATAACTCCCATGCACCCCTGATGGTGAAAAGCCATCACAAGATAAACAACAAGAAATGGAACCCAAACCAAATTTTCCTGCCATCAACTCCTCAACACAAGGATCATTTTCTAACTGATGTACATACCCTACAATATAATGTTGATTAAAAAAACCAACCTCAGTTCACAGCTCACCATGAACAAGTGATACAACCCACTGTGACTGATCACTAGCTAAGTCAGGAGATGTCATCGCCAAAGGAGTAGAATCAATAACAACACCTGCTGAAGCATCACTCCAAACTCCTGCTCTAAGTCATGTATTATCAAGCTATCAACTGCAGGACCTATCACCATGTCGCACCCATCATAACTCTCATCCTGAGGCATCAAACTATTCCATAACTGATGATAAGCACTAGGAACCAAAGTACATCTCTGTATCATAATTTCATCAACATGGTCATCAAAGGTAAATTGATGAGTGTACCTCACAGTGTAATGTCGATAGAATGCGCCAATCTCAGTCAGTGGCTTAGACTGCAATCCAGATGAAACTAACTGCAATTGATCATTAACCATGTTGGAACTGACTACTAACTCTGAAGATATCACCAAGGGAGTAGTATTACTAGTAGGAACCATGCCAACTATCGACTCACCAACATCACACATGATCTTTGATACATCTCTAGTCTCTGTGCCATTAGTACTAGAGGCCACCACCATGTCAGGCATACAACAATCTGCTACAACACCCAACTCAACTGAACCTGACTCTAGTGGGAATGAACCTGATATGCCAATGTTAGTATCAAGGATGGATACATCCCCATCTCCACTGTCTCTGACAATCTCGGCCATGGACATCCTCGGATCACCAAACACCACAGCTTGTGACTGTATAGAATTAGGTAAATATTGTAGCTGCTTTAACTCCATGGTCACCTTAGCCAAATGAAACTGTGACTCCTTGAAAGCCAACTGTGTACTCTCAAAAGTCACCTCAAGCTGCTTAGTAAGCTCACTCACCTCATCTTCCTTGGCCAACAATGCATCATATGTTGTACTGCCCCACTCCATAAGATAATCTTTGTCAGCTACCAACTGCATATAATTCTGTCTCAAAATCCAAATAGCCTCCCATAAAGAGTGGATCTCTATCAAGGAAAGATAACTGCCTTCCTGCTCATCACTAGTAGGAGAACCCCATCCATAAACTACTAACAACTGACGAGCAACATCAAAATGCTGGCAAGTGATAGCAATGTCTCGATCACTAACTCTTAACTGATTAGACACATGATGACACTGGCTTGATTGTCTCCTACAAACCTCCTCTGATGTACTGTCCAAAGGAGTATCCTCAAAGTCACTAGTCTCTAGAGTATTACAATCCATACCCTGTGAATCAAATCTAAAGCTCATATCAACATACGGACTATCAAAAACATTAGCACTGCTGTCCAACTCCTCTGTACCCAAGGAAACTAAGTCTTCAAAACTGCCCACTACATCCTCCTGGATGTCATCAATGCCAATATGATCCTGGGACTCATTTGTACACACTGCCAAATATGAAATATCATCAACACATTCCAGCAAGTATGGTCGACTGGATATATGAACAAAGCCCAACACCAGTGTATAAAGACTAATACCAACATCGGATAAGCTCCTGGCACAAGAAAAGACAACACCGTGCAATCTGCTAATCAAATCCATGATAGCACCCAAACAATCACTACTACCAAAAAGTGTTAAAGATTTACAGTCAACTGAACCCCAAATGCCAATATAATAATCTCGAGTCCATATCTGTAAACTAGAATCAGCTGGCAACTCAAGAAAAATTCTCACTTGAGTGATATGACCAATACCAACTAACTCCACATACCTGTCATGATGAGATAATGTAGTCACAATACTGTCTTCACTCACCTTCAACTGGCGGGATAAATCATGTGAAGTACTACTAGCCTCAACCTCATGTGACGAAGCATCTAACTATGCCTGGTACTCTCTCTCAGTAAAGTCATGAATGCTCAATGTCTGCTCATCTCCACCAGGTATCTCACCATCATGCACAACAACATCCTCATAATCATCATCCTTGAGGTCAAATCTATCTATCACTCTTTGACTAAAATCATCAAATGTAGTTACTTGATCATGACCTTGAGTAGTCATTCCATGATACCACCAATCATAGGCTGCATCTTCCAAGTGTAGACTTGCAATTTGAACAACATCACTCTCCTTCATGGGGTTAAGTGTGAAGAAGGTCTGTAATTTTTGTAGCCATGCTCTAGCTGAAATTTTAATTTTTCCATCAAAAGTAGGTGCTATAAACTTGCTTATTTTATTTTTGAGCTCTCTTCCACTTATGTCATGCTCCCTTATGTACTCTTTCTTGGGCATCAAAGTGTTCATCATATCCACATATTCTCTAAAAGGAACCAAACTACGAAAGTCATCATCTAAGCCATTATAAGTAGCTCTTAATGTAATCAAGTTACCTGTAACCTCTTCCACAGGATTAATGGATGGATTTGGTACTCGTGGCTCATCTGTAGGAAAGAAAATAGTTTTGGTTGATTTAGATGGTGTGGATTTCAGATTTCTTGTCTCCTCTGAAGTGCTCCCTTTCTCATTAATAGATGCAACTCCTTGTAGTTTTTCTGTCAATATTCGCAAAGCCTCTCTAGTTTCTACCAAACTATCCACTGTTTGCTTCTAAGTATTTTGGATGTCTTGGAAGAATTTCTTTTCCATCTCATTTGGATCAGCCATACTTTTCCCTTCCTTGGATTTTTTACTTTTACTTTCAAATGGAGGTTTGATCAAAATTTCTTTATTCTTTTCTCGCTGCAAATATCTTTTTTTCTCTTTCACTTAGTTGCATGCAACCATAAATTTTGACATGCAGCTGATTAGAAGCAACATGCAACCACCAAATTCACCAAGAACTAACATGCAAATGATTAGAAGTAGAATGCAACCATAAATTTTGACATGCAAGATTTGGGTAGTTATCAAAATTGACATGCAAGATCTGGGTAATTGTCAAAATTGACATGCAAACTTCTACAACCACCAAATTCACCAAGAACTAACATGAAAATGATTAGAAGTAGAATGAAACCATAAATTTTGACATGCAGCTGATTAGAAGCAACATGTGGGTAGTTGTCAAAACTGACATGCAAGATCTGGGTAGTTGTCAAAACTGACATGAAAACTTTTACAAACCCTCAGGCTGGCAAGATCATGGCTCTGATACCACTGAAATGTCCCTTTTCTGATTTTATATGATATTTCATGCCTCTAATCATATTTTCAAGATCAAACAACTAATATCACAAAGATCCACCAAATTTTTCAAGAAACCCCAAATCGGGTATGCCAGAAATTTTGCCAAAAGCTTCACAGCTTCACCTATTATTAATAATTTTGAAAGTGGAAATTTTTACAGAAATTTCAGCAGCACAACAGCCTAAAAAATTACATTTCTAGATCCATATAGCTTTTACACAACAGTTCTCAAATGTAGGACAAAAACTATGCTCATCGGGCTCCCGAAATTAACACAAAAATGCCCAGAAACACCACAAAAACACTAATAATCTATCTTAGAAGGTTAATCATGTCCCAATACATATATTCAGCTCTATTTTAACACCTTAAAGTTTTAAATACAGCAGCAACCCAAACTGGTATGAAATACTCAACTGAAAACACCAAACTCATACAAAAAACACACCTGAAAACCCACAAATCTGCACTGTTCAGCACAAAGGCAAACTCTGTATGAGCATGCACATGGAATGGCTTCAAACTACCATCCTTAGCCTTCCTAAAAACCTACAAACTCCCGTTCTTGGGTCTCCTTCTCCACAGGTTTGGCAGCCTCTGAAGAATAACAAAGAAAATGAGCAAAATCAAGTTCTGGAATCCACCCAAAATGCCTCCAAACCCCTTAAAAGAGGGCATAACCATAACTCACGTCTAAGAGAGGTTAATGAAACATATTTTAATAATAATTTTCATTTATTAGTCCAACGATTTCCAAAGATTAACCCCCTTTTTTTTGAAACTTCACTTTCTTGGGCCTGCCTGCCTTAGCAAATATTATTATTTTTTAATTATTTGAAAAGGGGACATGAAAGAGGCACCCATACAGAGTCTTCTACCAATAAACATTGATTTCCTAGATGAGTCAATTCTAACACTCACTCACCATACATGGGTTAAGTTCTTCGATGGGTCCTTCACGCAACAAGGATTAGGTGCTAGATTACTCTTCATTACACCACAGAGATACTCATTGCCCCGAGCGTACAAGATTCTGTTTCCTTGTACAAATAACATTGCTGAATATGAAGCTTTGATCAATGGTATGAAAATTTCAGCTAAATGGAGAGTAGATGAGTTGGACATCTTTGGTGACTCTCAGCTTGTCATCAACCAAGTAAATGATGTGTATCAAACAAAGGATGAAAAACTAATTCCTTACAAATGCATGGTTGATGACTTGATGAAATATTTTGCACACATTACCTTCCAACAAGTTCCATTGGCAAATAATAAAGCGGCTGACGCCATGGCCACTTTGGCCTCCCTTCTACAAATGCCAGAAAATGATCTCCGACATGAGTTCTTGGTGGAAGCATTACACTACCCAGCCTATGACACACCTGATTCCAGAATGATCTATTCTATTATAGGACAAGAATCATTCCATTACCATCACATCCATTCCTAACTTTGTAATCAAATGATTCTGAAAGGTCTGACCCAGAATGAGAAACATTACCTAATCCGTAACACTTCACATTATGTCATTATTGCTGATGATATGTATAGGAGAGGTCTTGACGGAACACTCCTTAGGTGTTTAGAACCTGATGAGTCCAAACACTCACTAATTGACGTTCACGAAGGCATTTGCGAATCTCATTCCAATGGCCTGACAGTAGCTCGCAAACTTCTTTGTGCTGGTTACTACTAGCCTAAAATGGAGCAAGAAGCTGTTAAGTATGCTAGGTCCTGCAAGCAGTGTCAGCTACACAGAAATCTCATTCATGCTCCAGCCAGAGAACTGATTCCCTCAACTATAACATGGCCATTTCAACAATGGGCCTTTGACTTGGTGGGGCAGATTCACCCAGTATCTTCCAATGGACATAAGTTCATTATCATGGCTACAAATTATTTCACGAAATGGGTAGAGGCAGTCCCTATCACAATTGTTGATGGCAAAACTATAGCGCTTTTTATCACAAACTACATCATCTGTATATATGGTATACTGTCCTCAATCATTACTGACAATGGAGGATAGTTCAAAAATAAAGACCTCAAGGAATTGTGCAAGAAATTCAGGATTACACAACATTGGTCTTCCATTTATTACCCCGAGGGTAATGGCCAAGCTGAGGCATCCAATAAGGCGATCCTCAAAATTCTTCATCACACAATTAGTAAGTTAGGGAGAGACTGGCATCTCTAGATCAATCCAGCCCTATGGGCATATAGGACAAGCATTATAACTCCAACGGGCACGACTCCTTTTGCGTTGGTGTATGGGGCGGATGCTGTGCTTCCAATAGAGGTTGAGATTCCTACCTTGAGAATCTCCATGAAAGGCCTTATCATTGATGATGACTATAGGATAGCTCGGCTTCAAGAGCTTATGTTACTGGATGAATGATGACAAGTGGCCTGTGATCATCTATGAGCATATTAACAAAGAATGACACGAAGCTACAATAGGAGAATCAGGCCACGTGACTTCCAGCTGGGTGATCTCGTCCTGAGATGAACCCTAAGAATCAACAAGACGAATGCAAAAGGGAAAGTTTGAACCAAATTGGTTAGGTATGTACATCATTACTGCAGTATATGGATCTAGCACTTATCAACTTTTGACAACCGAAGGAGAAGTGCTTAAAGAGCCTATCAACACTCTCCACCTAAAGTGGTTTTATAGTTGATTTAATCTTAGCAAGCTCTTTGTACATATCTGCATGTCCTAAAAAAAAAAAATAGTGCCATTGATGAAAACTTGGAAACAGGCATCATGGTAGCAAAAAAGAGAAAACTTGCCAAGAAGGTGAAAACCTTGTAAACAGACACCTCTTGTTCCCAATGCCTCATCTTGCAGCATATCTTCTGGCTATTCTGTACAATTTCTTTCATGCTTTCACTTTCCTTCTTCCTGCTCATGTATCCATAGATTGAGTCTTGTCACAGCTCAGGGGCATTCTCCCCTAGTGTCACTATTTTTGAGATTCTCCTCATAGAATCTCCTTCATGATAGTCACCAGTTGTTCAGATTGTGTCTGCTTACTGTCGCTAGTGTTACTCTTTTTGAGATTCTCCTCATAGAATCTCCTTCGCAACAGTCACCAATCATTCTAACTACATTTGCCTACTATTGCTAGTGTCACTCTTTTTGAGATTCTCCTCATAGAATCTCCTTTGCGACAGTCACCAGTCATTCAGATTGCATCTGCCTACTGTCGCTAGTGTCACTCTTTTCAAGATTCTCCTCATAGAATCTCCTTCGCGATAGTCACCAGTTGTTTTGGCTGCATCTTCCTACTATTGCTAGTGTCACTTTTTTTGAGATTCTCCTCATAGAATCTTCTTCACGACAGTCACCAGTCGTTCAGACTACATCTGCCTACTGTCGCTAGTGTCACTCTTTTTGAGATTCCCCTTATAGAATCTCCTTTGCGACAGTCACCAATCATTCAGACTGCATCTGCCTACTGTCACTAGTGTCACTCTTTTTGAGATTCTCCTCATAGAATCTCCTTCACGACAGTCACCAATCATTCAGATTGCGTCTGCCTACTGTCGCTAGTGTCAGTCTTTTTCAGATTCTCCTCATAGAATCTCCTTCGTGACAGTCACCAATCATTCTAACTGCGTCTGCCTACTGTCACTAGTGTCACTCTTTTTAAGATTCTCCTCATAGAATCTCTTTAGCAACAGTCACCTGTTGTTTTAGCTTTCTCTGTCTACTATTGCTAAGTCATGTCTCCAGATTCCTTTATGGAAAATCTCTTGCATCAGTCACCAGTTGTCCTGACTGTGTCTATCTACTGTCATTCAGTCCATCTTAGGTTCTTCACTGTGAAGATTCCTCTTTGACCTCAATCACCAGTTGTTCTGACTGTGTCTGCCTACTGTCGTCACCCTACTAAAGAGATTTCTTTCAAACATGTTCTGGACATTGACACTTGACATCAATCTCAAAAAAAATGAATTCAAAAAATGATATACTTGTTTGGATATGCTGAGCATTTTCTTTGTTTACTTTGTTTTGCTTTATCATATCTCCTCGAGCGACTCGATGATGTCATCTTCGACTAGAGAAGCAATGACTGGGGGGCATGATCTTTTCCTTTGCTTTTTGTTTGCAGTTTAGTTCCAATAAGTTGATTTATTCCTATAAGAGGGGTGTCCACTATAAGAGCCTCCATCTTGTATTGGATGGCCGTGTGTACCTTGACTCCTTTTATAAGAATATGTCAATAATATTGGTGCTTCTCCTTGTTTGTTGGAGTGAACTCTTCATGCTACAATAAATACTGATACTCGTCCTACTAAGTGAATGTACAGGTCACTACGAGTATATCTAGCACACTTCTATCTCAGGTTACGAACGCAAGGGTCATTGCAGATAGAATGAATACTGAGTACTTAGCATAAGAGGGATCTCCTGTGTGTTTGGTGTGCCTGTCATGCAAGCAACATTAAGGTCATCCTAGCATTTATGCTTTGATGCTTATGTTAACTTGCTATATTAAAAGGGGCAAATGTTTTGGTCATTCTAGCTTCTTGTGCCTCGAATTCTTACATTTAATCTCGACACCCCAATAACGTATGTTATATTCATATTTCATGATTGCGATGTTAGTGGGAATTGTATAACATACGAGCATTATTTTATATCCAATGATGATAAATTGTCAAGGCTTGGTAACCAGACCTAGGGTTGCATTTAACATAGTCTTGCATTACATACTTCATTTGCATTAGCACGTAATTTGATAGTCATTCTGTTCATTCTCCACATGCATCAGATTCCTCCATGACTGCACAAGTGTTTGGTTTGTCGATTCACGCTCCTCAATGGAATACCTATGACTATCAAGCAAAAACACGCAACACTACATGAGATGTCAGTTCATACATATGTGTTCTATCTAAGTACAACATACATCTCATGTACATCAAAGTAAAACAAAATAGACAATGACATGTACACAAGAATACTTAGCACAAAATCTCGTATATATATATCAAAGAATGGGTTAGTACAAAAATGGGCACTACTCGAGCGCAATCGATCAAAAATGATACATGTGGTGCTGACACACCAATCAATACATAGCTAGGGATCAAAATCAAAAATTAGGCATAGAGCATCTAACTCTGTCTCGAACTCTTGCCTCCAGGAGGAGTAGGGGCAACAGGTGGCTAAGGCGGTGGTGGCATATCTGGCCTGATAGGAGGTCATGTGCCTCCAGACTCTCACGCGTACTGAGAGAATCACTGAACCTGCAATGTCTCATCCGGTACCACACTAGTATAAGCAGCATAATAATAAGCTGCTCGTGTTGATTGAAAGTGGATCTCATCAAACGCTAGCTCCAGCCTTCACTCTGCAGTCTCCACGTGCTCCCTTTGACGATCTGTCTCCCATTGTCTCTCCACTAGCTGCGCATCCCTGACTGCTACTGTAATCTGCAACTCTCCCAACTGTCAGGAGGCCACACGAACCCACTCCCAGTACTTCTGCACCATGTCCTACACCCCACTTGCCAGCTGATCTGGCATGTCCTCATCTACCATCTCTGGTACCTGTGGTTGTGGAGGCACTTGCTGCTGTGGCACCTCCTACTGAGGGGCCTGCTCCTCTGTCCTCTGCCTCCGCCATCCATTGTGTCCTGCCCCACTACCTCTAGCACCTGGGTCTGATCCCATCTGATGTGGGGGAATTGACATCTGCTGTACTCGATGTTGGACTTGTGGTAGAATCTATGGCTGACCTGGCGGCTGTGGCTGTGCCTGCTGTTGCTAGGGAACCTATCGCTATGCTTGCCCTGCCATCCCTAGTGGATCTGTGAAGCGTGGGAACGGATGGCTGATAAAAAATGCTTGATATGCAGGTGTCATCCCTGCATCTACTACATTTGGCAGGTAGTCCCATTGAATAGCAGCTAGACTGCGGATATCTATCATGGATCGCCTTGGATCCATCCGTGG
Source organism: Cupressus sempervirens (assembly GCA_028749045.1). NCBI lineage: Eukaryota > Viridiplantae > Streptophyta > Pinopsida > Cupressales > Cupressaceae > Cupressus > Cupressus sempervirens. The sequence goes on from CM053788.1 coordinate 396,082,295, forward strand.
AGGCCATCCCCGCTCAATATCCCTCTGCACCCTAGCATAGGCACAATACTCATGTGAAATGTCTTATGGTCGGCCATACTACAGCCACACTTGTGAGATCACGAATCTCTCTATGATAGATGTAGTCTTGCTTGCCAGAGGTCGAGAACTAAACATCCATGGCAGCTCTCTAGGGGCATCATCCCAATCCTTTGTCTCTCTCTAGGGTTGCCATACAACGGACACCAGGTCATCAAGATGCGTCTGCCAGTGCTCGGTCTTACCCAGGTGGGCCTAGGTAATATGCCCTCGATATCTGCATATGTAGGGCTCCATAGGCTCTCGGGCATCCTCAAAAATTGGCCTACATATGGGAAGATGCTCCCAGGCCCAAATTTGCAAAACATAAACTCCCGTTGCCATGGTCTTCTTCTCATGGAAGACGACCTTATGCATCTCATGAAAAAGGTGAGCCAACATGCACTGACCCCACCCAAAGATCTCAGGTGCTTCTACCATCCTATGGAGTATGGCACCCCACCCACACTCCAAACCATGCTATCCTCTGTCAGGATATAAGAAATAGCTGAGGAATATAGCTAGCACAGATGCCAGCCTATGTGTTGGTCCATATGTGTGCATGAGCTCATCCTAGCCAATGGCCCTGCCTCTCGATAGCTCTCTCCTGAACACAACTGATAATGCCTCTATCCCTGCTCGGGGCACTGTATCATAAATGAATCGGGCACCATGAAAGGGAATCTGCAAGATCCTCCAGATGTCCTCTGGAGTGATGGTCATCTCGCCCATCAGCAAATGGAATGTGTTTGTCTCCGATGGAAATGCTCTACCAATGCAGTGAGAAGGCCATGATTCACCATCATGGCTGGAATTCGGCACAAAGAAGACAAACCCAATCGAGCAATGTGTGCCTGATTTGCATCATCCAGACTCTGCAATAACTCTCCATATGGCGAATAGTGTGATCTAAATGAAACATCTCCAAAGACCTCCTGCACACACAACAAAAAATGACAAACAAACGATCAGTATCAAGTCAAAACGAAGCATCAAAATGAACTAAACTACAATTTTAAAGTACGAAAATTAAAACTGTCATGGAATTTCATGCGAAGTTCATGAAATCTCTCACGAAATTCTACCAGTTTTGTGTGAAGACATTCTTTCTTCGCACGAAGAATCATGCATTCGTGTGAAAAAAGAGTTGCTGGCGCAAAGAAAGCAATGTCCACGTGAGAAAAGAGGATTTCGCGCATAAACCGAATTGCCTTGCACGAAGAATCTATTTCTTCGCGCGAAACCAAATGCCTCCCGCGCGAAGATCCTCACACTGAGCGCAAAGAAATAGACAACCTTGAATCTTCGTGTGAAGAAATAAAATCTTCGTGTGAGAAGAGATCGGTCTCACGCGAAAAAGATTTAACAATCCTAAAAGCATTCTAAAAATGCAATAAATGACCTCGAAATGCGTAAAAACAAAAGTACAAAGATGGGAAATTGATGACTCACTGATGGTCCTAGTCTGTTGGCCCGCTATGTCATCTGGAGCGCTCAAAATGATGATATCTCACATTCACTGCCATGTCTCTATCAGAGCTCAAAATCACTACAAGACAAAAGCACAAATGAATTGAAAATGACCCTTCGAGCCCTTATATAGCTGTTGACCCAAATTTTTCAAAGTGCTCGAATTTGCGCAAAAATCACCCCCTGACTAATTGGACTGTTCTGGATCCATTTTTGGGATCAAATTTGAAATCTGACAAACCTAAGAGCCTAAAAAATGCATTTTAAAATTTTGGGGATCGATGCGATCTAACACTTGTGCAACCCAAATCTTTTTGGTACTTTGTGATTCTTGGAATCCTTTCAAATTTACATTTTCTATATTTTCAAAATGCATTTTGAAAATAGTCAAATCAAGTCAACTGTGGCTAAATGTGGTCAACTTTTGGTCAACTTTGGTCTTTGCGACATCACAATCATTCCAAATCAACCCTGAATCTTCTTCAGATTGTTCTAATCTCTTCTAGATTCTGTTGAATCTCAGATTTCTTCTATATCTCATGATATACTATTTCAAATCATATTTTTGGTGTGTCATCTTTAAATACTTATCACTCGGGGCATTTTGTTCCCTTCTATCTGGCATCTTTTCCATCTATCTTATCTTTTCATCAATTGATCAACCTTATAACAACTCTTCTTAGAGTTTGATGGACAGGTATTGAGACAATCTAAAACCCTTCTCCTAAGGATCAAGCCTTGTTCTAAGGATGATTCTACGACTCATGATTGAACCTTGTTATCTTTCTTTTATCAATCTTAGGTATCTAGGTGTTCTATCTGGATCCTTGAAGGTTAAGCTCCGTTCTGGAGATAGTCTTTTAAATGCTTTCAATCTCAGATATCTAGGTGTTCTATCTGGATCCTTGAAGATTACGCTTTGTTCTAGAGATAGTCTTCTAAATGCTATTATTCTCAGGTATCTAGATATTCAGTCTGGATCCTTAAAGGTTAAACTTTGTTCTGAAGAAACCTTTTAAATACTTATCAATTTCAGGTATCTAGACGTTATGTTTGGATCCTTAAAGATTATGCTTCCTTCTGGAGATAGTCTTTTAAATGCTACCAATCTTAGGTATCTAGGTATTCTACTTGGATTCCTTGGGATTAAGCTCTGTTCTAGAGATAGTCCTTAAAAGCTTATTAATTGGTCTTCGTGTAATCAACTTCAAAACCAATCTCATGTTTGCATCATGCTTTTTGATTATCTTTGAATTGAACATGCCTCGCACATTCATTCAAAGAGGGGCAAAATGTAATACCCCAAAATTGGCTCATTGCCATCTTAACCAATACTGGTCTATTTCTGTTCAATCCTAAGACCTATTCTAATAGGCAATTCTCATTCTGCTACTCGCTACTTGACTTAATTGTCAAATGCAAAAAACCTAAATCTGCATTCATCATGCTTATTATTTAATTCCTATCGTATTTACTCATATTAGTCACATTAAACCTATTGATTAATATTTAATTTAATTACTAAGTATTTATACTTTAATTAAATTAAATTATATCTTAAGGCTAATGTACTATGGAATTAAATTTATTTAATTTAATAAATATGCCTATCTTGAGTAATTAAATGTAATTATTTAATTAAATGGGAAAGGTATTTCTAAGAAATTAAAGAAAATTATTTAATTGAATGGAGTACTTACTTCAAATTAATTAAACAAAGTTATTTAATTAAATGGGAAGCCATTCCTAATTAATTAAATGAAGTTATTTAATTAAATAAGAAGTGTCTCGAATTAATTAAAGGATTATTTAATTAAATAGAAAAGGTAATTATGAGAGCATATCTCATTTTATTAAATTAAATATTTCACCAAAATCTCTTTTTAGTTCAAAAAAGAAAATGTCCAGTTCACTATTGATAAAAAATGAGTTAAATGAGTTAACTCCTTTTTCTACTCAAATTGAATAAGTTAACTCCTTATTTTACTCAAATTAAATCAGTTAATTCCCTTTAATTTGGGAATCTTCCTTTATGATTGAACTTCACCTTTAATCTTGACCATTGATTGAAATTGATCTCAACCGTTGATGGATTCCAGGAAAGTCTATTTAAGAGACCCTCATCTCTTCATTTTAGGAGAGGTTGAATGAGAATTTGCATCGAATTGCTGCTGGATTGTGCATCCATTTGAGTTCCCTACTTTCATATTCATTTTCTAGTTTAATTCTCATATAGATTTAATATGCATACATTTAGTATAATTTCTTTTACATGTTCTTAGATTAAACGTGCATACTCCATTCTAGATTAATCTACATTCTCATATAGATTAGTCACATCTTCTTTTTAAATCCTTCATTCTTATAGGGTCTGGTTGCTTAAACACCTCGAATCTGAGGATATCTGACAAGAAATTCCCTTTAGATAGAAGGCAACAGGTCGCTTTGCCGGCTGATTTTTGAACGAACAATTCAATGTTCATTCTGGGATGAATCCGCATACAATGACCATGTTGAAGTGTGTGTGTTAGCAAAGGCCGCATATTCATGCATACACTACCCATGGTCAGATGGCTTGAGTCCTTGCCATATAAGAGAAATATTGATGAGGCATTTGCAACTATCACAACTTTACTGGTAGAGGAAATAGATAAAAGTGCCACCTTATTTGGTAACTATGAGGTAGCCAAGTCTAGGATCACAATGGATTTGAAAACAACTATTTTTCTTAGGAAGAAGAACAAAATAGTTAAGAAGCTGAAAGAAAGATTTGGTGAAGGGGGAAATAAAGAAGAAGATGAAGATGATGAAGAACAAGTCCAAGCCCCCTTGCAAATTACTCAAGGTCAAGGAGAAGATGAGGGATCTCATGAAGAAGGTGCTAAGGGAGAAGAAGCCAAGGAAGCACCTAAGTCTACTGAAAAGAAAAGAAAGGTTAAAGAACCTAAAGTGGAGAAACCCAAGAAGGTTGTGAAACTGTAATAACAGAAGCCAACATCTCCTATTACCAGGGCTAGCACAAGAGCAACCACTAAGCAAGTCAAGGTTTTTGAGAAACCTAAAGGTAAGAGGATTATTACTTTAGAAGAGTTGAGCCAACCGGTCAAGAAGATATATGAAAGGAGAAAATATGTAGCTCCACCCAAGTTAAATGAGGAGAAGACAAAATTTGATGACATGAGTCAATTCAAGGTGGTAAACCACAGTCCCTCCTCTGATTTAGATAATTTTTGTGACAATATAAAATCAAATGCACATTTGTCTAGTTTTGAACACATAGATTTTGATAAGATAGGAAAAGTTGAACAAAATACTATAAAGGAAGCCATATATGTGATGATGGTTACATTCAAATCAACTCCTATAGAGACTGCTAACTCATTACCTAACAGTCTTTATGACCAAGTTGAGAAAAAATGGTAATACAACCTACATATAGAAAGGTGAATTAGGGAATCAACTTTAGCCCAAGTAATGCCAAAATTGGACAAAATACAAATTACTAAGGTTATGGAAAAGCATAAAACAAAATTTTCCCCCAAATATAGAGCTTTCCATATACTGAACAAGTAGATTGAGGATGTGGTAACCAAAAGCACAACTATTTGGAGATATATTTATAAGTTACCCACTCTAGAAATAGTAGAGAAAGGTGAACAAGCATTGCAAAGACCTAAGCAAGTAGAGAAAGAGACAACTGCACAAGCAACAAAGACTGCAGAAGTTGAGTTAGTCAAAGATGGTAGTATGGGAGGCACTAAGGAAGCAATAAAAGAAGAGGCTACAATTGAAGAAGAGAAACAAGATGATCAAAGTGTACCTGAGGTACAAGTGTCGAGCAATAGTCCTCCACATGTAGACCAAGTGAGTTAGCAAGACTCAATACAAATCAAGGATGTTTCTAAAATTTTTGCTCAAAATATCAATCCTTTGACTGAGGATGATTTAAAGAAGATATTGAAGAGTTCCACCATGGTAGCATAGTTATGAAAACATTTTGTATTGGTGAGAACTTATGAAATTGAAAAGGTAGATATGGCAACAGTAGGAGAGAAACAAATTGACACATCTAGTGTGCCCCTAGAGGTAAAAATTGCATAAAAATAGGGTTTAAGCACTGAATAGCAAGGTGCTATTGCAACACAAGTTGCATTACCTCAGTGCCATTCATTTCTCATAAGCAAGCCTTAATTATAGTTGAGAAAGATGGAATAGAAATTAGATTAGGTCAGGAAGCAAGTCTTGCACCTACACTATAGACATAAGGTGAAGAGAAGAAAGAGGATAGTTAGATGGACAAGCCTGACGAATTAAAGATGGCTACTACTCCAGAAGAATAAATTTCTATCCAGACTTTGGTTGCCTTACCAATTTCTGTGACTCCTACTAGTAGTCAAGTTCTTTAAAGGCCAAGCATTCAAGCCACACCATTGTAGATATCCGGGCCAAGTGTAGAGACATCAAGAAGCTTAGAAGACATATCATCTGGAGATGTGAATCTTGATGAGGTGATTGAACTACCCAAGTTTGATCTAACCACAATCACCATTGAGCAGATGAGTATTCTTCAAGAAGCTCTTCAAAGGAAAGAAACACAAGGAGTTGTTGAGAAGGGAGCATAAGTAGAAGCAAGTGCTTCATGAAATCAAAGAAATATTTCTTGATGCCTTCAGTCTCCTAGCTAAATGATGATGACCTAGACTCAAATACTAAAATGTTAGAGTGGCCAGAAAAGAAGTTTCAGACAAAAGCATGTGAAAAGATATATAGTGCCATTGCACTATGATAGGTTGAGCTAGCAACCAAGATAGAGAAAGTGAAGAAGGTGTCAGAGAACATTTTCTCTCTTTACACCAAGTTGTGTGATGCAAATGTTTTCACACAAGAAGTATAGAGGCATGTTGACCAACTAGAGGGAGATCTAAAGACTATAGGTAATATCTTACAACTATCTCTTGGTCAAAGTCAGTCACATTTTTAGAGATGACTATCAACTCAAGGTAGGCTTGCCCAATTGAGAGCACAAGATGCTAACATTTGAGCTACCTTGATCAACATCCAATCCATGTTGACCCCACACATGGAAGTTTTACACAAGGAACTAGCCTTTGCTGACACATTGATGAAGAAAGATTCTAATCTTTTGACTCATAATGGCCTAGTTAACCTTGCTGATGAACTAGACATCTAGTATCAATCTCTAGAGGTAGCGTGTAACAATTGGGATGCAACATTAAAGATCATCGTGGAGGTTCATTAAACATTTTTGGACAAACACACTATCAGTGTAGCACCCATGACATAATTGTTAACAAAGGGGGAATGAAGATGATAAGGGGAACACAGTTTTGAGATAGAAATAGGGGACAACATTAGTATAGCATATTTACTTAGTAGGAGTTATACAAAATTTAGATACAACAAGGAACACTCAACTCAGGGGGAGTTATAAATTTTTGGAGAGGTATGACAGTCAAGTCATCAATTGAGCAAAATTTTGAAATTTTGAAATTTTGTATGAGATACATATTATTTGAGTTATACACACAAGTTAGGTTGTATATGCATGACAAAGTGTTTTTGACACTCATGTCAAAGGGGGAGATTATTGATCTCATTTTAGTTTTGACAAGGTAGTGGCAAAACACTTAAGTCATTACTTAACAAAACTCTGTATGTGCCAAGTAAGTAGTGTATGCCAAGCAATATACATAATTAGTGCCAAGCACAAGTATGTGCCAAGTAGATGGTATGTACCAAGTCACTCAAGTGTTGAGCAAGTCATATATTTCAAGTGATTCATATGCTGAGTAAAACAATGGATGTTGAGTCATTCAAGAATTGAGTTACAACATTAAGGATATAGTGGATGCCAAGCATCGGAGCTTTCAAGTGACGAGTAAACAATTTTGGACATAGTTGTTTGTAATGGTGCAAAATCCTATGTAAACCATTTGTGGGCTGACTTAAGGATTGTTTTATGATTCTAGAAGATATATATGAAGGTATATTTAGAATCCCTATGTAGTGCATGAAACCAATAAGATTAAGGGATGTTCTAAGTGATAAAATGGGTGAATCACAATCATTGATTCCTACCTAACGCTAGCTCACCTAAGTCTTCTTAAGGAGGGAAAACCCTAAAGAGTTTGTATATATATAGATGAGAAGAGAAGAGAAAATGCTAAGTACAAAGAGAACATTCATGGTGACTATGGAGGTTGTGATCATGTTATGAATTGCAGAATCAGTTAGAGAGAACAAAGTAAAGTAGAGAGATGACATAAGAGATACATCTAATAAGGAGGATCAATTACACATCAAGAAAGAGGAGATCCAATATCTAGCAGAGAGGTGCTAACCAAAGGATCAAGGCTAAAACATTCTAATAGGCGAATAAGTGAAAATCTCTTAACTGAGTAGTCCTAGTAGGCTTTTGTAAATCCTTCAATAGGGTGCTTACTTTATTGTTAGTTGAAGTCCTCTAACAAGACACACTTTTAGAAGGGTATTAAAATCCTTTAACAAGGTAAGATTTAACAGTCTTTGTAAGCCTTTAACAGGACATACCTTTCATAGGGTAGATCATAGTTTATGATCAAATAATTGTAACCTTCATTAGATACACTTTACAATTGCAATAGTGAAGATTTGTGGGTGTCATCCCCACTTAGTTTTACCTTCTCATTGAAGGGTTTATGTGTAACAAATTTATTGTGTTATGTATTATTTGTTTCATGCTATGGACAAACATGTGTAGCTAGCTATTTCAATTTACATGCTAAATTGTGATATGAATGTGTGGTGAATGTTTTTATGGTTAAAGTTTTGAAGTGTTGATTCACCCCCCCCTCTCAGAGTTTACTTTCCCATTGTTAATTCCAACATACAATGCATATGCAAGAATGAAGTGTTGAAGCTTGAGCACAAAAATTTGGAAGTCAAGGGTTTGACTCATGCCTTGTATATGTCATGAAATTTCCAAGTGAAATGGATTAGATACGTTCTTAGTAGGGTTCATGACATGTCCTTCTAGCCTGAGCAACTTGTGAAGATCACTAAGAAGATGATTCACTAAGTTATGGGCTACCCAATGCTGGACAAACCCAAGACAACCAAAACCCTAGACCATGGTGAGCTTGCTAAGAAAATCCTAGCATAACGGGATGTTAGAGGCATGAAAGTGAACAATGTAACTAACATGGAAATAAAATTTGGGATTCATGTTATAACTCACAAGATCTACAGTTCTAGTAGGTCAAAAAATGTACCTTGTGAGGTAGTTGACTTGGAATTTAAAGTGGTGAAGAACAACTTATCCTTTGACCTTGCTGAGTTGCAGGTGAGTCAACTAGAAAAAAACATGGAGAGAATTCAGGCATCACAGAGAAATGTGTGTAAGTTTGGCTCTCTTTTTGTATGTTTATTTTTTTACGTAGAAAAGTTCTTTCCATCTAAGGGTAGTGTGGTTTGGAGTAAGGATAGATTATTTATTTACCAAATTGATGAGTTCATCAATGACCTAGGAGAAAATTTTGATGGTATAATGGATGCATACTTTGAGAATTTCAAAGAAAAGATGCAGAACAAGTTTAGGATTCCTCAACAACTTGTTGAGCAATACAAGCAAGACATTTGCTTCCTAGTTGATTGTGATAACACTCACATTCAAGCAGTCATACCTAGGACAACATGGGTAAAACCTTTGGGATATGAGGTGAACATCGATGATACTAAGGATATCATATTGGCTCTTCTAAATGAACTAGTAGACCCTAAAGCTACATATTTTGGCACATATCAGGAGGCCAAAACCAAAATATCTCTAAAAATAGAGATTCCTTAAATTTTGAAGAGAGGAAAGAAGAGAATGGAAACCATCAAGAAGAAGTTAGATAAGAAGGATGCCACTCTTATGCTCACAGAGGGAAAATGAGAAGATGAGGAAGAGGAAGAAGAACCTCCAAAGATGAAGGGAAAAGTGATAAAGACAACACTTAAAAAAGATACAACTAAGAAGATAGTTGCCCCTATGATCACCACTGCAAGCAAATAAAAAAGGAAATTGAAGCTTTAGGATGATGATGATACAGAGGAATAAATCACTCCTATTATTCAACTAAAGATGCCCTGACTATCCTTTGAGTAATACTTGAAAAGATTGAGAGAAGGTAGTTGCATGGAAAGATTCAAGTATATCAAATATGAATCCAGAGGCAAGGAGGAGGAGCAAAAAATGGAGGATGCTTTGGTTGAAAACATGGCTAAATGGAAATATGATCTAAATGAGCTAAAGAGCCAAGCTCCAGAAGTCCTACTCAAGGTAGTGGCACAAAGATGGAACAAAGTTGTAAAAATAGAGAAGCACATCAGAGATAAAACTTTGAAGAGCATCATGCCACACTTCACAAAAGAAGAAATAAAGAAATCCATCAAAAAACATGACAATAGGTAGACTCCCAAATTCAAAGCATTTCATGAAATGCTATCTAATAATATTTAAGAGGTTGTTCAGTCCATAACAAAGTTGTGGAAAACCATTTTTGAGGAAGATAATAAGATAAAAAAAGATGAAGAGATAGATGTATAGACTATAGAAGAATCAGATATAGAAATGATGGTAACTACAATGATTGCCTCTCTATCCTCTACTCCAAGTGAAGCCATTGCTTCATCTAGTGCAGAGAAGATAGTCCACTCAAGTAGCAACTGAGTAGTAGACTTTGACTACCTTTGGGATAGACTTAAACAAGAAAAAAATAGAAAAGGATGAGGAAAAGGTTAAAAAAGGAAGCAAAGAAGAATCTAAGAGTCAACCGAGTGGAGAAGTGAAGAAGGGTGAGGACAATGGAAAAGAAATCATAGTTCCAAGGAAAAGGAAAAGGAAACTTGGTTCTTGATGATATTGACCTTGATACTGAGATTGTGATTCCAAATTGGGATCAATCCAATCTCTCTACTAAATAAATGGTAATTTTGAGTGAATTATGGAGGAAAAGAGCACAAGAGAGGAAATTGGAAGCATAAAGGGACAGAGTAAATTTTCTTGAAAATATCAAGGACATATTTTTGGATGTAATTCAAATTGAGGTAAATAATAAGGCCCCTATTATTGAGAAATTAATTGATATTGTACATAAATTCAATAAGGATATGGATGACCAGGATAAAATTCTGCAAAGGGTAGAAAGGAAATTTGAAAATAAAGTTTTGGAGAATGTAGCTAAGACGATTGCTATTGATTGAGTGGAATTGTCCACTCTCATTGGTACTCTAGAGGGAGTTGTAAATAATGTTGTCTCCTTATTTACAAAATTACATGATACTCAAATTTTCACCAAGTAAATAAAGGATAAACTAACCAATATTGATGAAGACCTGAAGAACAATGCTAGTCAATTAGCACTTGACTTGTGTTCCAGCTCCAATCATTTTGTGAATGTTAGATTTTTTACAGATTTACAGGAAAAGTTACTGAGGGAGGAAGCCAAAAATAGGGTAATAGTATCAGATGTTCAAAGTACAATACTTCCTCACATGGATGTGATGCACAAACATCTTGCACATGCAAAGATAGTAATTCATGACACAAACTTTTTAGTTGCATATCTCATGATGGAGTTATCAGCTAAACTTCAAATTGAACTACACATTTTAAAGTTATTAAAAGAAAATTGGGATAAAACTATGTCTTTAATTTTGAAAGTGCATCATGATTTCCTCAATTATTTTGGTGTTACCTTGTAAAGATATATTTATGGCATTTGTAACAAAAATAAGGGGGAAAATACAATAGATAATATACAAGAGAGAAAATAGAGGAAAATCTATAGAGGAATATGTATAAGTGAAATGTATATGTATATATAAAGTAGATGATCAGATGTCCAGTAAAAAAAAAACAATTATAAAAAACCCAAAATTCAATTTAGTTGTTACCGAACCACAATTTTTAGTTCAAATTGAGTTGTAGAACCAAGCTCATGGAAAGGGGGAGTTTGACATAAATTTTTTTGTTTAAGAGATTTTGGATTGTTGATAGAACTACACAAGATAAGTGTTTTTGTCACTAATGTCAAAGGGCGAGATTGTTGACCCTATGGCAAGACATATTGTCAATTAGTGAAAAAATGCTTAAGTCACCAAGGAAGGTCGATTAGATACTACAATTGAGTTTTCCATTAGATAACATGTTTCAGTGTAGCCAGAGCAGTTCTAGGAAATATTGTGTTAATCGAGATCCTTGTATACACCAAGTTACTAGTGTTACTAGTGTGAGCCAGTGTGAACCGAGTTCATAGTTCTCATTGAGTTCTTAGTATGAACTGAGCTACTAGTTCAAATCCATATGCTCCAGTATCACTCGAGTGCCAGAGTGTTACCCAAGTGCCAGAGTATCACCTGAGCTCACATTATTACCTGAGCATCAGCATAACACCAAAGTGCATAGTATTTCTTGAGCATCAAATTTGGCTGACTTGAAGGTATAATTTGGTTATTTTGAAGTTATCTCTTGTGTGATTCAACTTGGTATGAAGTTATTGTCTAATGGACATATAAGGAAGGCAAATTAGTTTGTCAAAGAAGTAATATAAGAGACATATTAAGTGAAGATGTTGCAAGAGAATAAGAAATATGAAAGAGCACTTTGGTTAGTAGGCTACCTAGCAATATAAAGGGAAAATAAAAGACTCATCCATCACAACTAGGTGATTATATTATTCAAAGGATCTATTTTAGTAAATAAAGTTGCTAAGCAAAGATCAACCTACAGATTCATCCTAACAAGAGCATTAGTCAAATCCTCTAACCAGGTGGACCTAACAGTCCTTTGTTGAATCTTCTAACAAAGTACATACTTCATTGTATTATAAAATCCTTTTACAAGGTGGACCTAATAGTCCTTCATACTTTGAACAGAGTAGATCACCAGAAGTGATCAATTGTAAGCCCTAATAGACCAACTTTATTAATGTAGTAGTAAAGCATTGTGGTTGTCATCCACACCCCAATTTGACCTTCTCCTTGGAGGGTTTATGGGTTACCAAATAGTGCATCAAAGTGTTATGGTGTTGATTTCTTTATTTCTTTATATTTATACATGACAATAAATTAGATAACCTAATAAACTAAAGAAGACATAATCTAAGTGTGAAAATTTTAATTGGTTCTTGACTCACCCCCCTTTTAGTCACTTGTTTGTCATTATATTTCCAACAGTTAAGCCTTTGATTCAAGCTATCATTGAAATGGGAATGGCTCCTCCTATTTCTACTCTTGAGCCTATTGTGCATGTTTCTTTTCCTATCTCTAGCATTTCTCCACTTGTGTATCTCCTATTATGACTACTTCTATTCAGGTGCCTAAACTTCTTCCATACCAACTAATCTTTTCACCCTTCATAGTGTGTTGAATGTGCATGTTTTCTATGTTCCTTCTAATGATTCCACTATCCTTAGTTTTTCTTAGACAATGTCTTATTTACAATGAAAACTTGCTGCCTTCACTCAATCTAAGTTTAATATTCCTACATGTCATATATATTCTCTTCTCCAATAACAACTTTTACAATTCTCAGTAAATTAGATTTTTAAAGTTGTTTATCAGACCTGCGGATAAATTGGGTAATTTGAATTTTCTACAAAGAATTAGTAAATTATTGTTGGAGACAAAATTAATAAATATTTTAAATCTATAATTTGAGGTCCAAATATTGCAATAGATTTTAAAAGGAGAGATCACTAAATATTTTTGGCAACTAGTGGCTTATGACAAGCCATGACAAGTGGTAACTTACATGGGAATGGAAAGTTTGCATAAACACTTGATATTTATGGTTACATGTATGGAGGAATCTTCCCTTGGTCATCAATTTCGGATAATAGCATTTTAACATCATGTAAATGCCCTCCTAAAAGTGCCTTTTGAGTTGTCAAAAGATGCCTTATAGGTGGTATGTTGGAAACTACAATTGAGACAATTGTTATGTTTTCATTGATGTCAAATCTTATTGGTAAGACAGTGCTATTTGATTAGAGTGCCATATCAAGATGATTGATGAAGAGGATTTGAGAAGATGGACATAACAAAAGTACCTTGAGGAAAGGTTGAATTATGAGGAACTACAATGGACACTTGATTAGTTGGACTTTGAAAAGATAAATTGATTGTTTAATAATAACATAAGTGAAGAAGACAATTGTATTGAAGCCTAGAAGAAGTGATCAAAGATTGACCAAATGCTTGGCTTGAACGAATAAAAGAGAAGAAGATTAAGGAACTTGAAGTTTATGTCAAGTGATGCTAGTGTCAAGTGAGCATCAATATATGTGTCAAAAAAAAAAGTTATTAGTGACGGAGTAATCTAGTGATGACCAAGCGTCAGAACACAGTGTTGGCCAAGGGACAACATTTGACATATTAAGAGGAAATCATGATTTCTAGCTGACATAGTTGATTTCTTGGACCATGTAAAGTGTGTAGAAGATAAGGATGGATGAGATGGATCATGTAATTCAAGGGAAACCATGTTTGAGAATTTCTATGCAAGAATTCAAGGCAAAGTTGGGAGAAATTTCTAGAAGAGAAAAGAGGAAACAAAATGTTGGAAGGATTTTATGGATTTGACCAAACCCTAAGATCTACAGTGATTTTTAAGAAGCAAAAGTTTAGAATGCCTATTTAAGGAGGTGCAAGGGCTAATGTAATAAAGGCCGACTAGAGGTTAGTAGAGCTAGTGAAGACCTAATAAGGTTGGATCAATTATTGATGCTATGTTTGGCGAACTTGACCAGGAGGTTGAGTAGAGTTGTGAAGAGGTGAAGAGTGATTGCTTGAAGGAGTTCCAAGAAAATCCAAAACAAAAATGACAATGGAGATTAGTGAGTGGATCAACATGTGAACCAAATTTTGATATGTATTTTCAAAGTGAGTTGTCTTTGTCAAATCAAACTCGCTGTTACTTTCTAACCATTATTTCAGTATTGAAATCCTTTAATCAAGGTTGACCTAACAATCATATGTAAATCCTTTAATCAAGGTTATATTATAATGGAATATTTTAAAGTCCTCTAACAATGCCACTCATAATAGGATGATTGAATCTTTTAACAAGGTCACATTTAATAGTGTTTTTTATAACCTTTAACAGGGTTGGCTCCTAACTGAGCCTACTTTAGCAGAGTGAAAAATTGGTGACATGTTACTGGTGGTTTTTTGCCAAATTGGGTTTCCACATTAAATCTTGGTCTCATACTTTTGTGGATGTCATTTGAGATGTTTTACTGTTAATAATTTAAATTTTGCAAGTTTGATAATTATTAGGACAATGGATTGCAAGTTTATGTTACTGATTGTCTACTATAAAGAACGATCTATTGAATGTTTACATCTGAAGTATTTGAAGTGATTAAAAATTTAATAGGTACATCTGGACCTTGGATAATTGATTCACCCCCCTCTCAGTTATTCTAAATCATTCTAACAATTGGTGTCAGATTATTGGTGCTTGTAGAGAAAAGTTTGAAGTAACTTGGAGTTAAAGATCAAGATGTACAAAAAGGAGATGCAAAAGTTGAACAAAGAGAACTTCCCTGCATGATAGAGTTTGATGAAGTTGCATTTATCAGGAATTGGAGATGATGCAATGTACTATACATAAAATGCATATTTGACAATAATAGTTCCTTTGATAGCTCAACAGATGAAAGAGAAGCAAGAACACAACTAGGCTATATTGGAGATTGCATCGACCCTAGCTATGTCAAGTTTGATGATATAAAGAATTGCAATACTGCAAAGCAAATGTGGGATACAATAGTGACCATCTATTGAGGAGACACAAATATTTTGAGAGAAAATTTAGAAAGTTCAAGAGGTAAATTTGATGAAATGAGAATGATGGAAGGTGAGAATATTGTTTAGTATTGTAGAAGAATCAAAGAGGTGGTAAATGTTGTAAGGGGAGAAAATGGAAAGATTGATGATGAGACTATGATCAATAAGGTATTGAGAAATCTACTTCCTATCTATGCTACTATAGTTTTTGCAATACAAGAATTGAGATGTACCCCTTGTAATAACCTAACTTTCGAAGGTGTAATTGGTAGGATTACTACTTTTGAGATGTCAAACTTTGATAATTTCACTCCTACTTCTGATGAATTTTCTTTCAAATCTCAATTGATTATTAGAAAGACAGGAAAAGGAAAGTGTGTAAATAGTGGCTATAATAATTTTGATGATGAATTTTATGAGCTTGAAGCACTGATGGAAAGAAGGCTTTCAAGAGGCAGAGGAAAATACAAAGGTATTCCTATAATATGTTTTTCATGTAAAAAAGTTGGTCATATTGCTACAAGGTGTCCTAACAGAGAAGACAAGGATGAGAGAAGGGAAAGTGAGTACAAAGGAAGAAGAGATGACCAAGACAATAGGAGAAACAAGGACTATAAAGACAAAGGTAAGAAGTCTTGTTACATTGTTGAAGAAGAGACTCATAATGAATTTGATAGTAATGATGAACTTGTCTATGTTGCTATGAAAGAAGTTTCTGATGAAGATGAGAAAACTATATTAATTTCATATGTGAGTAAAGGTGATACGCGGCTAATTGATAGTGGTTGTTCACATTGCATGATTGGTGATAAAAGTAAATTTGAAACTATGGAACCATATAATGGTAGCTATGTTAAGTTTGATAATGATGCACCATGTCTTGTGAAAGGCAAAGGATCAATGCAATTGACTAAAAAGATCAAATGTGACAATGTTTATTGGGTTGAAGGATTTAACTATAATTTGTTGAGTGTTTCATAATTGAACAAATCAAGATATAGAGTTGAATTCTATCACAAGAAGACCAAGATTGTTAGATTGTGGTGACTGGTCAGGAAAGTACTATACATACTTCATAAATTCTTTGGGGTTCAGGGCCAACATTGTAGTTGACATATGGCCGACATATGGCCAACATGTTGTAACCCTAAAATGACATAAAATACTTGTATAAAAGGGTTTAGGGTTAGGTATTTTTTATTAAGTTGTGATGCAAAATTGGTTCTTATGGTGGTATTGAGCTGTAAGGGATTATGGATTGTAATAAGGTTATAATCACTGGATCATTATAATATTGAACTTGTTGTTTGGTGGACGTAGCCAAGGGATTGGGTGAACCATGTTAAATCTTGGTGCCTTGTGTTCTTTTCTGTGTGATCTATTATTTTCTATTATTGGTTATATTTGCATGTAATTGTTATTTCTATTTTTGGTTTAATCCTAACAAGTGGTATCAAAGCGAGGTTTTCTTTCAGTTATCCTCTACAGGAAAGTCTCACAGTTAAGTGGGAGTCTCACAGTTGAGTGTGAGCGATGGTAGATGAGGGTAAGCTGAGGGTTGACAGGTTTAATGGGCAAAAATTCTAGCTATGAAAGATGCAAATGGAAGACTATATTTATTAGAAGGATTTATGGAATCTGTTGGAAGGCAAAGCCAAGAATCAGAGATCTATGTCAAATGATGAATGGGATCTTTTGGAAAGAAAGACACTTGGAAGCATTTGATTATGCTTGGCACCATCAGTGGCATTTAATATTACAAAAGTGAAGACGATAGAAGAGTTGATGAAAACCCTAGTGACACTGTATGAAAAGCCCTCTGCTTCAAACAAGATATTTCTCATGAAGCATTTATTAAATATGAAAATGGTAGAAGGTGGATGTGATGCAGATTATTTAAATGAGTTTAATACTATTACTAGTTAGTTATCTTTTATAGGTATCAATTTTGATGAAGAAATTAGGGCTCTCTTGATTTTGTGTTCTTTGCCTGAAAGTTGGAATGGCTTGGTAAAGGCTGTGAGTAATTATGTTCTTGGATCTAGTACCCTAAAATGTAAAGATGCGATTAGTGTTATTTTGAGTGAGGAAAATTGTAGAAAAACCTCAGGTGGATCTACATTAGGAAGTGCTTTGAATGCACAAAGAAGGGGCATAACGATTGAGAGAGGAAGTAACTCTAGAAATCGTGGGAAATCAAGAGGAAAGTTAAAGGGGAGGAGGTCTCAATCAAGAGGACTAAAAAAATACTAGTATTGTGGGAAACTAGGTCATAAAAAGAAAGATTGTTGGAATCGAAAGAAAAATGGAGATAAACCAGATGGAGACAAGGAGGCAAATGTGGTTAGTAACAAATCCAAAGAGGATGCTTTGCTTCTGTCTTTAGAAAGTGTTGACAATTCATGAGTTTTAGATTCTGGTGCTTCATTTCATGCTACACCTCATAGAGGTTATTTCATTGATTATTTCATTTCAATCTATATTACCTTTGTGATGCTTGACATGTATTGTGCTTGTTGCACACTATGCAACTTGGCACTTGTATATATGGAACTTGCTCAGTTGCTAATGAGCTTGGCTTGCATTGAAAAACTCAATGATCGTACACTTACTAGGCTCCTATAGAGCTCAGTACATACTTGATTATATGCATGACTCATCCTATGTGGAGTAGCTCAGTCATAGTGATGACTATCTAACTCTACCTTGTAAATGACTAAGTGGTTGACACTAATAGAAAATAATGGTTAGAGATACCGACAATCCCCCCTTTTGACATTAGTGGAAAAAATACTTTTTCATATTTATAATGTTACAATACAATCTAATAAATGAGGTCCCCCCCTTAGTCTTATGACTCATGCCAATGAATGATGAATAAACAATGCAAAAATAAATAAAAAATCCATTTCACCTTTATTCACATCTATTTTTCTCCCTTTGACATCACATATCATTCTCTCTTCAAAACTCTTATTCTCCATTATTTTTTAACACTATCTTCTGCTGGGGTTGAATAGGTGAAAGTAATCCATATTTTTTAATGAATTCCTTATGAACTCTAGTAATCATGGAAAATTCATGATCCCATGTGGTTCTTGCTACTTCTAGTGTATGATTTTGCAACTATAATCTTGCAGATTGTGATCTTCTATGATTACTATTAGTCACTAAAAGATTGTGATCTTCTATGATAAGATCATGGGCTATTTGCAATTCTCTCTTCATGACCTCCAAATGAGGTATCATCATTTCTTGAATAGAGATCAATTTGGATCTCATATTGCTGTCAGCTACCTGAAGCTTAGTAAATGTGTCTTAAGCATTCAGTAACTTATTGAGATGGTCAATGCTTGATTCTACTGACTCAAAAATAATGCTATTGGATCTATTCATCCTAGCCTAAATTTAATTTATCTGTGCCTGAATATTGTTAGTGAATCTTAGCACATCTAAAAACATTGTGTAGAAATGTTCTACCTTTTATATTATCTCAATCATAATCTGTACTCTTTATTGTAATTATACTTTTTTCTTGGTAATGGTTACGGAAATTTTGTCCACAACCTTAGTTTCAAATCTTCTAGCAGACGAATCCATGATCTTCTCATTTGACTCCATATTTATAGCATTCACTTGATCAACTATAATTACAAGCTAGTTGATGATTGGTGCATCTTCATAAAAATTTTGAATGTCAAAAGCATCAACAAAAATATGCTTTACATCATGTAGAGCTTGTTTCTCCATGTGTTCTTTGCTTGGTTCTTCTTGCCTTTTCTTCTTCACCAAAACTTGTTGCAACAAATTTTTTTGCTCCAAGGTGAGATTTACTAGGTCCAATTGTAACATCTCAATGATTTCATCTAGAATAACTTCAATATCTAGTGAAATATATTTTATTTATTTCTTTTTTAGGCTTGATGAAGGAGTGTTGCTACTCAACACTACCTTGAGAGTTGTTGAAGGGGTGTCACCACTTGGTCTTGCTTGTATATATGTGCTCGAGACAATAATAGTTACACTTGGTTTAGCTTCATTTGATTATTTTCCTTCCTCAATGCGAGGTGCTGAAAAAATCTTATTATTTATACTTGTTTCCTTCTCTTCAACATCTACCTTTGTATCTATGAGCCTTATCTTCTTGGCCTCTAGAGTGTCAAGGGTGTCGGCATGTATAGGGGCCATGTTGCCTTGCACATTCTACACACTTGAGATTTTTCCTATACTATAATCATATTTGATGTTTATAGTGTCTATCACTCATGTCTTTGGTGTTACCCAAAAAATTCTCTTCCATAGAAACTCACTGTGTTGTTGTACATCTTCCTCATTATTTTGTAACATAAAAAATGTTCTATATTTTGGAACAAATATACTCCTACGCTACTCCAAAAATGTGTCCTTTTTCTGTTGAGATAATTCAGGCATTACTCTAATGCATCAGTTCTTATCTTTTTCTCTTCCTTCTTTGCCTATTCCCATCTTATGTTCAATCTATCATATAATTCTTGAGGTATCTTCTTCTCTATTTTACTAGGAGCCAGTTTGAAATTTGAGATCATTTCTACCATAGGCTCCTCAATTTTATTTCTATCATAATTAATAGTGTATCATATTTGACAAATTTGAAACAATATAAACCTAGGGAACTTCTTAAGTTTGTGCATACCTCATCAATAGACTTAGGTTTCCTCTGAGGTAGTCCTTTGACCAATATCCTTCTTTTGATTGTAGGGGCACTAGGCTCTGTAGCTTTTGCTACCTTCTTCTTTACAGATTGCTTGGCACTAGCAGCTACCTTGGTCCTTGGTTTGTTTGGTGGTAGAGGAGAGATGGGTGTCACTACCAACTTCTTCTTTGTTCCTTGAGCCTTCTTATTCAGTGGCATGACAACAACTAGGGATTTTACCTTGTCACCTTCTTTTGCTTCCTCTTCCTCATCACCACTCTCTTGTTCTTCATCTTCACCAAGACCTTGTGTCAACTATAATGGTTCTTTTCCCTTGCCTGGGGTGCCCAATTTTGCTTCTAAAATTTCAATCATTTTCTTCCTTTTCTTTTCCTTAGAAGCTATCTTTATATTTATATTTATTCTTTCTTTAGCTTCTTCATATCTCCCAAAAGGTTTAGCCTCAACATTTATCTCTTCTTTCAGTAGTGCATCAATGTTTGCACTCACTACATCACTATCTATCTCATAATCAAAACTTTATAACCAAGCCTTCCTCAGCTTTACTGCCTATAAAAAAGTGGTCTATATCCACATGAAAACATGTCACTATAATATTTCATGACAAACTCTTTAGGTATCCCCATTCTCCTTTTCATCCTTTTCTTAAATTCATCAAAACAAGTATCCATTACATTCTCAAATTTTTCTCCCAACTAAGTGATATACTCATTAATTTGTTTTGTCACTGGTTTGTCTTGTTCCCATACAACATTAACAATACCTGGAAAATACTTCTAGATATAAAATAAAATACACAAAATGAGGGATTCAAACTTACACATTGAATTCTTCATTTTCTTATGGATGATAAATTTTCTACAAGTTATAACCTCTATAGCTTGGAAAGATCATACTCATGATCTTTCATTACAATCTTCTATGGTTGATCCACAACCATACGAGGCACATTGTTCAATTTGCTTGATTGATAGAATTTGTGAGTGATAACCCTCACTGCAAATACAATTAGTGGATAAAAAATGTTTGTGATAGACAAACCATGTCCATTCCACTCAACTCCTATGTTTGCCTCAACTTCTTTAGGACTCAAGATTCATATTATTTTCTGTTGGAATATTCAAATATGGAAAGAGTACTTATGAGAGGTGGGGGGGGGGGTGAAGTAAATTGCATACATGTAAATACATCAAGTAAACATGAAACTTAAACACATGTATCAACAACACATAACACTGGAATTTGGTAACCCAAAAATCCTCTAGGAATAAGAAGGTAAAATTGGGGTGGGGATGATACCCACAAAAATTACTGCAGCAATATTGTTCAACCACTTCTGATGGTCTGCCCTGTTAAAGGCTTTACACTGTGTCAATAGTGACCTGGTTAAAGGATTTCAAACACTTAACATGAAGTGTCACCCTGTTAAAGGATTTAATCACCTAATTAAAGGATCTACGAAATAGTTGTTAAGCTAACCTATCACCATAGGATTTTTCATTCTAATACAATTGCTAGAAAGTATTAGGTATAATGAACCTGATAGATTACAATCCTTGATTCCTGAATGCAGGCACCTGTTCCGCTTTCTCTGATCTTGATCCTTTTGTGATCTAATAATCCTCACTTCTGAAAATAGATTTTTTTTGTGCACCCTTGTATGTCCACTCATATATAAAATTTTGTCTTCCTTATATAGACATTTGAGGATTTAGGGTTAGATATGGATCTACGATCCACATTGAATCTCAATTTCTTGCTCAATACTTGTCTTTTGCTGATTGGTTGCATGCCCTTCCAAGTTTTCCAATTGGTTACATGCAAATTGCATAGGAAATGTAAAAGATTTGTTCTTATCTCTATATCTTTCGAGATTTATCTTATGTCAGCTACAAAAACTATTTGCATCATAGTTTGTGCAATTACAAACTCTTATGTTGATATTCTGAGTTACTCGGCTCCTGAAGCATTGCTGATGCTTGGCACATGCTGTTTCCTAGATAGCTCGACACCTAAGAAAAATTGTATCACTCGACACCTACTGTTACTTGGCACTTGTTAACACTCGACACCTGCTCTTTGTTTGGCATTGTTTAGTGGAAAAATGGTTAAGTGTATTGACACTTAGTTGTCAAAATTATTCTTTAAACTAACATTTTCTTCTTTTCTAGGATTTGATAGCTTGTAACCCTATGAATCATTTTTTTTTGTGATCTCTACTGGTTCGTTCTATAACTAGTACTCCATGTCATGAATTCTTCTCAAAACAACTTTAATCCATTCAATCTTGAAATTCTTTGAGAATTCTTGGGCACAAGTTAACTCTTTCCTTTCAACAACTTTAAATTTGTCCTTTAGAATTCCTTTATTGCACAAATTCTTATATGCTTCCCTAATTTTGTAATCTCCTACTTTTCCAATTTTACCCGTATAACAACTTCTAACATCATGGATCATAATGAATTTAGGTGGTATAGAGCATAACACACCCATTGATTCTCCTTTCATAGAAATATCCAGAATAGCATGAAACTTCAATGGAGGACAAGCTCTACTCTTCACTAGTTGAATTCTACTAACCTCTTTGCTAATTCTAGTAGTTGATGAAGCTTCCATGTTCATAGTTAGGGTTTGAAGTTATTTTCTTCTTTGGATACTTGGCATAGTTTAGATCTTCACTCATTCATTCCTCTTCATCCAAATCACTTTAAAAATCTTTGATAGTCGCTAAAATGGCCAAATTGCTCTGTGCTCTCAAAAATCTAAATGTAAGGTGTGTAATAATGTCTTCAAAATTTGTTATATATCTTCTTTTGATTGATTAGGGTTCTCCATTAATGTTGTGTACTTAGGTAGGTGGAAGCCAACTATCTTAGTTGATGTTGATACCTTTCAACTAGATCTTTGCATTATAGCTTCATCTCTTCCATATTATTTGGTCTCTAACATTTCTCTTCTAAAGTTCTTGGTCTATGTTGCAATGCTCAATCAATAATTTTATTGACACTCAAAAATCTTTCAAAAAAGTTGTTCTTATGCATTGTCACATATGAAGATATGAACTTTTGGCACATATTCATGTAAGGAACTGATCCATGATATATCAATTAAGCATATACTTCCATACATAGCTCTCTTTCTTAGTTTGAGATGACATGATCACCTTCTCCATTGGATTGGGTGACCTCTTCTCCATTAGCTGCACTAGTTCCATCTTGTGTTTTTCTCTTCGATTTTTAGTTCATTTCATTCTTAATTTTCTCAATGTCCACTTTTCCTTTGTCTTTTATCTAATTTTTTTTTAGATTGAGGTAAAAATAGGTTTTGAGGGGACCCAAAACCTCTTTACATCAAATACCCAAAAGATATTCAAAGAAAGTCCAAACATACCAAAGGGATCCAAAAAAAAGTTCTATAGGGACCAAATACCCCAAGTAAGATCTAAAAACTAGAAAAAAACCAACAAGAACTCTTAACCAACCAATGAGCAAGGTGACTAAGAATTCCTTTTCACTCCCTTTTTGTGGGACTGTAAATTCATATCAAATTGAGGAAGGGCCTTTTTAGATCCTTTCCTAGTCATAGGTGTCCACCCCTCCTCAACCTTCACAACCTTAGACTACCAAATTTAAGAATCCAATATAGATGGGAACTCATCCAACTTTTGGCAAGGACCATCTATCATCACTTCTTCCAATGGACTATAACTAATACCAATAATATAATTACCAATTCTAGTAGCAGCAATAGAACCAGAAGAAGAAAAATTACCAAAGACAACAGATAAACAATGACTAGATCCAATAATCCTATCACAAGGTATCTTACCTTGTCCAAAATTATCTTGAATGTACTTGAGTCCAGAAATTCTTGCTTTGATGTCCAAACTTGTGACATTTGGAACATGCATTGTTAGGTGCACAATTATTCCTCTTATTTGTCCAGTAACATTTTGTCTATGATTTGCATTCATATACTCTATTCTCATACGTATGATAGTTATAGCAATATCCTTCAAGTTTAGGTGTAGTAGTTGTATTCCTTAGTCTTGAAGTACACTCATGTATTTGATGCCCTTTTTTCTTGTAGTAAATATAGTAACCAATAAACTTAGGCTTAAAATTATGCATACCATGTTTTTTTTGACATATATTTGCAGTATGACCAAGTTTCTCATAGTGATAGCAAGTTGGTTTGTCCTTTGACTTTGCATTCCTCGTTTCTTCTTTTTTGGATGATTTTCCTCTCTTAGTGCATGAATAAATTGACCTATTAGAACAACTTGATGACTTCATAAGCTCTTCAAAGTACTTCATTTCCTTTTTAGGTTTTTTGAATTTCTCCATATATTATTTCTCAACTTTCATTTTATTCTTCAATATGTCCTTTTGTGATTTGAGATTTTCAATTTCCATATCCTTATGATTCAATTCCTGATTTGCAAGCATTAGTTGATTCATCATGTCCAATTATGTGTTTGTGAGCTTCTACACATCTGATATCCTTTCTTAAATTCTAATAGCCATTACCCTTTTGTCCTCTTTAGCCATAGTCCTATCTTCTTCAACTTTTTTTTTTTTTTTTTTTTAGTCACTTCTCATAGTCTTACTAATTTGATTTCATGTTCTCTATTCAGTCCTCTTATTTATTTATTGAAGAGTTTTTTCTTGTCAAGTAGATTAACAAATGCTTTTTCATTTAAATTGATTGGGTATAATAGTCCTTCAGTCTCTACTTCTTTATATGAAAACTATTTTATCTGAATGGCAATTTCCTTTCTCCTTTTTAGGGAATCCTTCCGATCTTGTCTTGCCTTCTCAATTTTCTATAGTATGAGTTGGCTGTTAATCACCTGACTATCAATAACCTTGTGGAGTTTGAAAGTCTTCTTCTCCAATATCTAATCTCCAATCTATGAAGCTTCCTTTAAAGAACCAATGCTCTGATACCAATTGTTGATTGATGGAGGTATAAATAGGATAAACAAGATACTAAGAGAGGAGTGAATCATAATCTTAAAAACTTAAATTTTTCATTAATTCACTCACACCTATCAATAAACTTATGCATGTGAAACTTTTTAATGTAAATCTACCATAACATATAAATCTGATCAATTACATGCATGAAAACAAAATACATAACACAATATTTGTTACCCAGAAACCCTCCAAGGTGAAGGTAAAATTGGGGTGGGGATGACACCAAAAAATCTTCACTACTACAATAATAAAGTTAATTAGTTAAGGTTACAATGTTTGATTGTAAGTTATAATCTACCCTATGAAGAATCTTCCCTATTCAAGGCTTAAGAGACTACTAGGTCTCACCTTGTTAGATGATTTAGCACTAAAAAAAAAGTAAGGACTCTATTAGGAGATTTACAAAGACCTATTAAGACCACTCTGTTAAGAAATTTACCCTAATTTACATTGGTTAACACTGATTTAGTATCTGACTCTTAGTTTTCTCTACAAGCTAATTTTGAGTCTTCTCTTTGCTAACTAATCTTCTCCTTTGATATGATGTTACTTGTATTTCCCTTTCACTTCACTACCATGGATAGGTCACTTTCTCTATTAGATGATAATAGAACCCTTCACTGACTTCTGATCTAATCTTGATCCTTCACTTTACTCCTTGTTTGCATGCATACACTTCTTTACTCTTGCTCTTACTTTGCATGCCTCTCTCTATCACTTTGATCTAGGTTCAGATCACTTTATATTTAAAAGGTTTTGTAAAGAGTTTTCTAGATCCTTCCATAATAGCCCCTCCATCTGAATTGTTGGTTGCACAACATAGGGATTAGTTATCCATGTTATTTAAATGTTTTATGACAACCTTTATGATCTTTGAATTTTCCTTCCATGTTGGCTTGTAAAATGAATTACCTCAAATTCTGTTACATTTCTAACTTTTATGTAGACTCTGCATTGCTCAATCTTTACCATTTTCTAATGCTTGACATTGTTTTTGCTTGGCCTATATTACCCTTCTAATGCTCGACATGTATTGTGCTCAATGCACATTATGCAAATTGACACTTGTATATATGGAACTTGCTTGGTCACTGATGATCTCGACTTGTATTGAAATACTCAATGACCATACACTTACTCAACTCCTATAGAGCTTAGTACATACTTTCTTATGTACACGACTCAGTCGCAGTGATGACCATCTAACTTTACCTTGTATATGACTAAGTGGTTGAAACTAATAGAAAACAATGGTTAGAGATACCAACATATCCAACTTATCCCATACTTGATTCCTATAATGTCTTAATCTTTCATTTTTTATTGAGAAAAATTTCTTGACTTGCTTTACTATTAATTCAACATCTCCATTTTCCTTGAGTAGTTTAAGACCTCTTTAATTTCCCTCTTCCAATCCTAAGAGAAAGGCTTCATACTTGACTATATTGTTTATGTTTTCAAACATGAGCCTGAAGAAAGAAGGAAAATTATGGCCAGAAGGGGAGATAAACACTACACCTTCCCCTAATCTAGTTGAACAACAACTCCCATCAAATTCTAGGACCCAAGGATTGTCATTGTTATCCTATTGAATTCCTATTACTTCAACTTTAGGCATAATCAAATAGTTAGAAAAATCATTCTCTTGGTAGAGGATTTGGGATTTAGGGTTATCAAATGGGAAAACTATATATTTAGATTTGGTTATTGGGTAATAGGGTCACTCTATAGCTTCCTATGGGTATGACAACTTGTGACCAATCCATTTTAACCTCTCCTCCTAAAGCCCTACATAAAGTTTGACTTAGAAGTATACCATAACTAGTGGGAATATCTGCTACGAAGATGGTGAGATTTATTCTTTTTTCAAAGAAGGATGCCAATGAGACTTAGGCATCTTTGATTTGGCCAAATAGAGACACTTTCTTGGAATCCATTATGTAATGTTTACCAAATGTTTTTTCCAAAGGAAGGTCAAGAGAATTAGCTATTACTAATGGCATTATATTATCCAAGGCTCTAGACTCTATAATACAACTACTCAATTTGAAACCATGAATAAATAGAGACATAAAGAAAGGCTTAGGTCTCTCTTTGATGGGGATATTTGGACTCAGGATTTAAGGTTCAATCCATTCTTCATGGGGTTCTTATTGTTTTTCCCTAGTTTCTTCATGGGAGGAGACCTTATTAGCTTACTTAGGAGCCATTTCTGGGGAAGATTCATGAACACAATCTATTAACTTATCCATTTCTTTGGGATTCATCCTCAGATTATCAACAATAGCAATCTGAATTCTAGAATATTTACAAAACTCAACAATATCAAAGAGTAAGTCAGGATCATACCTTTTTAGAATTTAGACTTGAGGAACTTAGGGTTGTGGAACTTTATATCCTTCTTCTCTTCTAGCTTTCAAGTTTTTTGCCTATAGAGATGCTAGGATGCTTTTAAGTTGGGAGTCATATTTTCCTTTGTGTTGTGGTCTAGTTAAGAACAAGCACGAGGGTTCTTCCAAAGTTATATCACCACCTTTATCACAATTTGATTCATATTCTAAATAATAACTTGTAGATTCATCAGGGTGCTTTAGAAGATTATTCCTCAACAACAATATTTTTTGTAGCTCCCTTTTCAGCTTCTAGTTGCTTGTGTCTTATATTTTATAGGAATGTGGTTCCCTCACGATCATTGGTGAGATGAAATATCTACATGTCTTTTTGGCTAGAAGGTGGCTAATTTTGAAGTCTTTTCTGAGTAGGAGGTGTTAACATGAATTTTGATGATATTCCTTTGGGGAGTATTCTAAGCATTGGAGAGTATTGACATGTTGCATTCATGACTATGCTTATCATTGATGTCAACATAGTAGTAAGTCTGTGAAGATTGACAGAGTAGTAGACAAAGATCTTAGTTGTATGGATAATGTTTTGATTGTCTGGTGATGCATGTTCATTGATGTGTTTAGTATAGTGTCCTAATTTTAAGGTTCAATGCACAACATGTAAGTCAAATATGTACAAAAGTTGTACCTAATTTACAAAGAGCAATACAGAGACATAATACCTGTAATTTTTGATATTTGTATTATATCCTTTGGTAGTGATATAATCTATTGATGCACAATTAGCTAGTGACTTATGATAGTTTGATGATGATGTCCATGAATGCACAAGTCTCAGTATTACACGTGTGAGAAGTTGTATAGAGTGTAAGCCAACAATGCTATTGTAATTATAAATTAATTATTTTTCTTCTTATAATTAATTGGGAATGCCTCAAGGCCTAGTCAAGGAATTATTTTGAAGACATGGTATAAAGGATAGATTTTTTCCTTGTTTGTAATGCACAAGAAAAATTGAAGTGTATGCAAAGTGCAAAAAGGAGCAGAGTGTTTACTGAATGCAAGTAAGTGATCCAAGGGATTAATGGATGCAAGATTTGTCATCTGGTTACAAGATCAGAAGGAGCAAAAGTTTGATTGACAAGACAAAAAGAGGAAGGAAAAATACTATTCATTTCTATTATTCTATAAAGAATAATACAAAGGTCACTTGGATAGTGGGTTCATTGATCTTGCCCTTGAAGTTTTTTGGGCAGTGGGTCCACTTGTCTTCCACAACTCCTAATAGGGTTGAAATCTCCTAACAAGGATTCAAAGTCTCATAAAAGGGACTAATATGTACTGAATGTTGTTATTGACTCCTAACAAGGTCCATACTCTAATAAGGAATATTTATATTAGTACATCATCTTGTGGGTACCATCCCCACCTTGGTTTTCCCTCTGATCAAGGGTTCCCCTAATTAACATATTTGGTGTTATTATGCATAAGTATCTTGTTTTGGTTTTTGATTATATTTCTCATATGGTTAAAGTTTAATAAGTTAGATAATTGTGATATTAGTTGGATAACTGATTCACCCACCTCTCATTTATATTGGTGGAATATATATTGTAATAAGAGGTAGGTTAATCTTCTTTCCTAAATTGGGATTATTTTGGACTAGATATCTTCATGGGATGTCTTGATAATGGGCGGTGGCTTTAGGTAGTTGACTCTTAATGACTATCATATCTATCATAATATTTTGAATTAACAGGTCATTAGAAGAAGAAGTGAATGCCTAAGAGTTAAGGATTTGTACATCTCTCTTCCACTTTTTGGTTATTTTTAGGTCATCTTCTAATTCAATAGCAAGATTCTGAGTAGGTCCAAGCTTGGTAGGATTAACTCATTTTTAATGGGAAAGCAATGTCTAGGGGTATTACATTTAAAAAGAAACCTTTTTTATTCTCCTCATTAGGTCTAATGACATTTGGATTTGTTTAAAACACTTGTTGAATCTTGCAATGAATTCTCACATGGGTACATGTATCTCCTTTTTAATCTAGCTCAGTTGCATTAGCAAAGAATTAACATCATTTACAAAATTGAATCTAGCTTCAAAGGTTTGTTCTTATAGTATCTCAAGATGTGATAGATGCATTAGGCAAGTGATGGAACCAATTGGAAACTTAATCAATTAAGGTTTGGATGAAAATTTTTATGGTCACATCTTCTATAGCAACTGCCAATACCCCACATGTTGTGTTAAAGGCATTCAAATATTCCTTAGGAGATTTCTTTCCATCCCTACTAAATCTAGGTAAAACTTCTCGGGATCCTTTAGGTTACCTTCCCAAATTACCTCCTAATCTTAGAGGACCTAAACAACACCCCAAGGTTGATTATGGGTCATTCTTGGTAGTTTGATATTGCGAAGGTGAATATTTGTGGAGGAGGGAATCAAGGTTCCTAGAATTAGTAGAGATTGAAAAGATGACGATTGAACAATATCTTTGGTAGGGGAAGAGGATATGATTTTAATCTTGGTTTTATTTCTTTTTAAAGAAAGATCTGGCTTGAAGTCAAATTTGGCTAATCTACTAGCCCAAAGAACTTTTCGGTTTGAGTGTATCCTTTTTCTGCCAGGGCAACTGATTCTTATATCTCCTTTGGCTACCCTACTAGTTTATACTAGAAATTCTATTATCAACAACCCTTTCTTGAGTCTTTGGAACCCTACTATTTCTCTTAGCTATTTTTTCTTCTCTTTCTAAAACTAGTTGAACTTGTAGGTATTGTTGATTCCTTACTCTATTTTCCAAAGCATAAGCATTAAGATCTTAAATAAGGTCCTCCTATATGTCAAGAAAACCTAGATTTGGTTGTAAGATGAGTAATTGGTTATAATTGGGAAGTACCATTTTCAAACTGTATATGTCTAATTTGATATCTGGGTTGACTAGTTCAGTCCCTAGCAGAGTTGCCAAAAATTGTTCACAAATAGTTTTTCCTTAACACATATAAGCTTGATATCTTTTCTTTTCAGGAAAGGAGCAAATTAATTTACCAACTGTTTGAGTTTCTACACAAGTAAAACTCTCGCTTATATATTTATTTTTTAGTACTATTAGGTGTGGCTACCTTTCCAAAAGATATTCATTAATTTCCCATTACGAGAGAATGTCCCTCACAAGTATTTTTGCCAGAAATACAAAAGGTCATAACACTTAATTCATAAAAATGAAAAGAATGTGTAGTCTAGAAAACCATTCATATATAATAACAATAATCAACCACATGATTATTTACTATTATGAAATTAAAACTATAACCTCAACTTTTCTTCTCACAATTTCTTTCTATTTCAAAATAGGAAGTCATCCATGAGAAATCAAGAGCATCTTCATATATAATCTATTTCCATTGGAAAACAAATAAATTAATAAAATAGACAATTGTATCCATCTTTTAGAGGCTCCAATTATAAAACTAACACAATTTTATAATCTTTATTGCAAAGTTCTTACTTCAAATTCAAAATTATAGATACTAATCAAAAATAGTTTTGCTTCATATCTATTGAGAGTCTACCTTTTAATAGTATCAAGTTATTACATATATAACCCCATAGGGTCGCAATAAACCATGATCCAAAATTACTCCATTAGGAGTTAATAGTTTTTCAGTTACCCAACTATGTAAACTAGTAAAGCATAATAATATTAACAACTAAACTATGGTGATCATCACAAACTATGCAACTCTAGGTGTCATTAGGTCCTAGGATTTATCCACTAAAGTAGCAGCAAGTTGGGTCATTTTATAGTTTTCATATGTGAAAAAGAAATAAAAGATAACTACCTAATGAGGCAAACAAAGATATAAAATCTTCTTCTTCCATGCTTCCTTTTGTTTGTAAAGTTCTCCAACCTTTTCTTCATGCATTTCCAAATTTTTTTGATTGATTATAAACATGGCTTCTACATGGGCAACATTGTAGAAGTCTTGTATCATTGGTGCTTTCTTTTCTTTCACTTCCTAGAATTTCCTTTGCACATCTTTGATAGTCTCTTCATTGGACCTGATTGAATCCTTATCTTCCCCGATGTATTGTTTTTTGAACCATTTAAGGTCAGCTTGGATAATTTTGTCCACAATTTTAGCCCATTGAGCAATTTTTTGATTTCATAGACACCTTGTGTGATAGCTTCATTCCTCCCTTAAATGTAGTCTTTAATCACATGGAAAGTTTTGTCATCTAGTCCTAGCACTAGTCATTTTGTGAGGAATTTATGCAAGTTGTATTCCTATACTTCTTCCATGCATGAAACTTCTTTGACCCAATTACCTTTTTATTTCTCATGAGAATCAATGTTGGATTCTATCTTCTTGTTCACATTAGTAGTTTCTCTATGTGCTTCATTTATAAGACTTTTGTGCTTCATTTATAAGACTTACCTATTTAATTGTGTCATCCTTGAAAAATTGAACCCATTCCTCAAACATTTTAGTAACTATCTTTCTCCTATGTAGGTGCTCTAAATTTTTTTGGTCAATTGGGGACTTGCCATCTATGGTAAGAGGCATCTCACTAAGTGTCATTAGTTCTAGGTGCTTGATAGCATTGATATATTGGCTCATTCTTTTCATTGTCTCTTTCATATCTCGCTTATCTTTGGCATCCTTCTAAACCTAATCAATGATTCTCTTTTTGGAAACCTCAAAGATCTTCATATCAATTTCCATGCTTCCTCTTCCAAGATCTATCTTTGAAACTTGGTAGTCTTGAGTAGTCATTTCACTATCATCTTTATCTTGTAATGTCTTGGCAATCTTTGCCACCTAGGGCCCTATTTCCTTATCAAACTCACGCCTAAATTCAAATTTTTCTTTCTTGGTCTTAGATGACTTGCCCAAACATTTACTTACTAATTCATCAATAGGTAAGGATAGAGGCTCTATACTTCACTTCTTAGCAATCAAAGTCTCTATCCATTTCAGTGCTATGGGGGTCTTTTATGGCATTGTGAAGTTGCTAGTTAAGACAATAGAATCCATAGGAATGCTACCTTCTCCACCCTTGATTTTTTGATTTTCTACCATATTTGAAATGTTGTAGCTAGGGACTTGCTCTATTTCAAGTTCCACTTCTGGAGGATCCAAATCTACTAACATCTCATGGCTTTCCTTGGGGTTGTGTTCTTTTTGTTTCTTCTTGGTGCTCAAATGACTTACCATTTTGTTAGGCCCCACTCTAAGTTGAACTTCAACTTCAGATGGGGTTGGTTCAACTTCAAGTTTCTATTTACCTACAATAGAATCATTTACAACATGGTCAATGAGAGCAATCAATCTTTTGGAAGACTTATTTTTCTTAGACTTTGAATGTTGCTTTGATCTCTTAATGACAATGTCCTGATTTATCTTTTTTGAAAGCCATTCTTCTATCCTTTAGAGTACATCTACAGTTCTAGATTATAAATCATCTTCTTGCCTCTTGCTCCAATCTAGTTCATGAATCTAGAAACACTCTACTTGTTCAAGACACCAAGGTTTTATCACTTCTTATTTCTCATCATCTTTTACTCCACTAGTTTGCAGGTTGATCTTGAAGGTTATTACTTGATCTAAGGTCATCCTTGACCACAACCTTTTTCTAACTTCTAATTCATCTGAGTAGTTAGACAAATAATCCTCCATATGAGGAATATGCTAGAATTTGGTGGTCACATTGATATTATCTTTGGCAAACCCTACATAATTAAAACATTTCCTAGTGACATAGGGTTTAAGACAAAGGTTGAAAATCTTTTCTTTCACCATCATAGCATGTTTGAGGTTTGGACTGTTGGAAGCATGAATTCTGATGATATTCCTATGGGAGAATATTTTAGAAACATGATTAGATAATTATCATGATGGTATGTCACATTCATGACTATGTTTGTCATTGATGTCGACATAGCAATTTTTTAGTGGTATCTGACAGAAGAACAACAAAAAGATCAAGTTGGTATGGATAGACAGTTGAGCATTTTCACCAAGCAAGGTTAAAGGGAGATACCAATAAGTTTTAGTATACACATCTAACCTCAGAATCATAAGATATTAAGTTTGGAAGAATTTATGCAAGTTTTAGTGAAGACTATTCTGAGATAGAGTTTATAGAGGCATGCTATGGTAAACATATTATATCTCTTCGTAGAGCTGTTACTCTAAGAAGATGAAGTTAAAGATGTGAAGAAGACATTCTGGAGATGATGTAGCTAAGCTCACTCATCATAACATTATGTGTATGAAAAGTTATTCAAGTTACAAGGTGAAAGATTAATGTTATCACTAAGTGTAATGTGTTCTTAATGTGGTCTTATAATAATTAATTGAGGTGTAATAGCCAACTCAGGGAATTGTTGTATAGGATTCAATATAAAGGAAGGACATATTCCTTTATCATGAATGAATGGAAGTGAATGATCATAAGTAGCACAAAGAGTAGAATGTGAAGATAAGTAGAGTAGAGAAAAGGTGAAGGAAACTTCATTACCAAGGTTTTATTGTGTGATCCGAAGTTTGATACTTTGATCTGAGGTTCGTGACCTAGTCTACAAGGTCTAACAGTGGTTGATCTAGTTGAAAAGACATAGGAAAAAGTTAAAGTACAATACATAAAATTATTCTACAAGGAATAGTTGAGATATTAGTTTGATAGTGAGTTTAGTGATCTTGCACCAGAAGCTGTTTGGACAGTGGGTCCTTCTATCTTCTACAACTCCTAACAGGGTTGGAATCTTTTAACAAGGATTCAAAGTATCCTAACAAGGACTCATATGTACTAAATGTTGTAATAGAATCCTAATAGGGTCCATCCTCTAAAAAGGAATATTTATATTAGTACATCATCTTGTGGGCATCATTCCCACTAGGGTTTTCCCTTGGATCAAGGGCTTTCCTAGTTAACATATCTAGTGTAATTCTGTATGTGCATCATTGTATGGTTGATGTTTACTTTAATTGAATGGTTAAGATTATTAAAGTGGATAATTTTTTAAATTATTGGATAATTGATTTACCCCCCCTCAGTTATCTTGGTGGACTATTTTTTCTAACAATTGGTATTAGAGCATCAAGTCCTTAAAGACAAAGTTTAACAACTTTGGGAGATCCATGGAAAAAATATTTAGAAAGGATAGTCTAAAGTTTGATGGAACAAATTATGACAGTTGGAAGGAAAATATGAAGACAAATCTATTGTGTATGGGTACAGGATATTGGATTTTGACAAAATCAGAAAAGAAAATCAATGCTGAAAAAGATTTGGAAACCTGTATCGAGGAAGAAAGGGATCTTTTCATGTGCCACATGAGAGCTAGAGAAGAACTATTATCTGTACTTCCTAAAATTGAGTACAACTAGGTAAAGTCACTTATTACTTCTCATATAATTTGGAAAGCTTTGGAAAATAGTTTTGAAGGTGATGAACATTCTAAGAAATTGAGGTTACAAAGTTGGATTTGTGGATTTCAAGATGCTAAAATGATGGAAGATGAATCTATAAGGACATATATAGGCAGGATATTAGAAATTACTACAGGTATTAGATATCAAGGAGGAACCAAAGAACATGATGAGGTCATATAGAATATATTGAAGAATTTAGCATCGCTATTTAAGCTAGTAGTTCAAATGATACAATTGTTGATATCTTGTACCAAATATTTCACAAAGAAGACATTGCCTGGGAGATTTGAAGCAATTGAAAATGAGCTTAGACGGTCTAAATAATTGACCAGAATAGAAACAACTTTTAGTGCCTTGAATATTTGATCTAGTCTATCAAGGAGCACAAGTGCTAGAGGAGACTTTGCTAGCAATAGTAGATCTGATCATGACAAAAAGATAGAAGAAGGAGTAGCCCTTTTGGTAAGAAGAGAAAAGGATGGTAAGAACATATTTAAATGTTGGACTTGTAATGAATTTGGTCATTATGCATCTAAGTTTCCTAAAAGAGAGAAAATGTGTATAGAGGAAATTTCAAACCTAGAAGAGATAGAGAATGTTTGTATGCAAATGAAGAAGATGATTTTGATAAACAAGAAGTGATAGTGATGATGAAATAGGATTTGTAGCTGTTAAAGAATAAAGTCTAGAGAAAATGGCTTTGGTATCATAGGTTGAAAATAAATCTAATTAGATAATTAATAGTGGTTGTTCACATCATATGACTAGTGATATGAACAAATTTATTAACTTCAAAAGTCATGATGGAGGCATTGTCAAAGTTGTAAACAATGTATTGTGCCAAGTTAAAGGTATTTGATCTATAACTCTTGATGGTAAAACTAACACCGAGGATGTATATTTTGTTGATGATTTGAAACAAAATCTTTTGAGTGTTGGAGAACTAGTGGATAAAGTTGCAATTCATAGAGAAGACATGCATGATCAGAGACAAAGATGGTAAGGTAATTGGAATAAGAACCAGATATAGAGGTAATGTATTTTAGTTGAATCCTACTGAAATGACATGTTTGGTTGAAAAGGTAGATGAAAATTGGTTATGGCATAAGATATTTTGTCATATAAACTTTGATAAAATTGTGAAGACTAGTAGTATGTTTGTAGTTAGATATTTGTCTAAAATTGTAAAGCCTACTAACACAATTTACAAGGAGTGTATATTGGCAAAGCATAACAAAACTTCTTTTTCCAGCAAGAAGTTTACTACTATAGCAAAATTGGAGATTATACATACAGATCTTAGTGGTCCTATGAAGACTAAAGGATTCTATGGTGAAAGGTATTTCATGGTTTTAGTTGATGACTTTTCTAGAATGATGTGGGTTACATTTCTTAAAGAAAAATATGAGGCATTTGATAAGTTCAAGATATTCAAGAATAGAGTTGAGAATGAATCAGGTATGAAGATTAAATGTTTAAGATTAGATAGAGGAGGAGAATTTACTTCAAATGAGCTTAAAATATTTTGTGAAGCTAATGGAATCAAAAGATAGTTATTAGCTTCGAGAACCCCTAAACAGAATGACATTGCAGAGAGAAGAAACATATTAGTAATAGAACTAGTAAGAGCTATGTTAGCTGAGAATGATGTATCCAAGATGTTTTGGAGAGAATATATGAATATAAAAATCTACACTATGAACAAAGTGCAAGTCAGGAAAGATACAAACAAGACCCCTTATGAACTATGGTTTGGTCACTCATTTGTAGTTAAATATTTCAGAATTTTTGGTAGCAAGTGTTATATCAAAAAGGACGATGATATTGGTAAGTTTGATGCTAGAAGTGAAGAAGGTATGCTTCTTGGTTATTCATTGAAAAGAAAGGCTTATAGATGTTATAATCTGAGAACTAAGACTATTATGGAAAGTGAAAATGTAAGAATTGATGAGAAATTTAGAATACAAGAAAGAATAGTTGATCACAATTAAGATAATGAGAATGTTGTTACTAAAACAAGGAATGATGAAGTATTCTTTGAGACTAAAAATAATTTTTAGAGTAAAGGAGAGCTAAGGTATCAACAAAGGTCAAAATCTTCAACAAAGCTAAGAGTTGAGATAACAACTCCTACTTTGGGTAAGAATATGAAAAAGAATCATCCACTTGAGAAGATCATTGGAAGTAGAGATAAAGGTGTGATGACAAGAAGAAAAATCAATGAAGAACTATGTTTGATATCTCAAGTTGCAACAAAGAATGAAGATGAAGCATGTACAGATGACTATTGGAAGCAAGATATGAAAGAGGAATTGGATTATATAGTAAAGAATGAGACATGGGAATTGGTCCCTAGACCAATAGACAAGAATGTGATAATAAAAAAATGGGTATTCAGGAACAAGATGAATGAACAAGGTGAAGTTGTAAGGAAAAAAGAAAGATTGGTATGTAAAGGTTACTCATACCAAGAAGGAATAGACTATGATGAAACCTATGCTCATGTTGAGATTAGATAGAAAAAGATCATTGTTGAGGGAGATTGTTGTGATTAGATTACAACAAGGAGATTGTTGAAGAAGATTGCATGTTTCAATCATTGATTTGTCACTGATGTCAAATTTTCTATTTGCTGATAATACAACTACTTATATGATTTAAGTACAATCATTTAGTTGATTAATGAAGAGGATTTTATCTAAGGATGTAACAAGAGTACCTAGAGGAAAGGTTGAGTTATAATTATGTAAAGAAGTACAAAAATCAGTTAAGATAATGATAACATGGTGTATTGATAATCTACTTAAGATTACAAAGGTTGGTTACACTAAGAAAGTTTAGAAGAAAAAATTACAAAAAAGGTTTTCTAACAAGCTTGACTGAGTGGAGAGTAAGTGGTGAGAAAAGTTAGTGCAAACTGAGTAGAAAATCAGTTGGAGCTGAGTAAAAGTTCATTCTAAGTGTATGTCGATTAGCACAATGGATGCTGAGTAAAGTTTAGTTGATGTTGAGCACCAGTAAACTTTAGTTTGTGCTGAGTAAATTCACAAAGGATGTCAAGTAATATAGTGTGTGTCGAGCATTAGAAGCCAGATAATGTTGAGTGGCTGCATTATTTAAAAGATCATGAATTCAATGGATCTAAGCTGACAAGTTTGTTTTCTTGGAATTTGTGAACCAAGTGGAAGATAAGGTTGATGAGCTGGTGGCATAGAATTCAAGATAAA
Organism: Cupressus sempervirens; assembly: GCA_028749045.1. Taxonomy (NCBI): domain Eukaryota; kingdom Viridiplantae; phylum Streptophyta; class Pinopsida; order Cupressales; family Cupressaceae; genus Cupressus; species Cupressus sempervirens. Next base: position 396,120,348 of record CM053788.1, read on the forward strand.
CTATTTTTAGGTGAATTCAAAGAGGATTCAAGCAAATTTTTTTAGAAGAGATATGGAATGTGGGATAGATTCATTGTATCCTACCTAATCCATCTTGACCCTAATTTGGATCATGGAGAATGAGTGAGAAAAGATCTTAATTTCCTATTTATAGGAATGGCTAGTTACAAGCAAAGATGGTTAAGTGTGAGAACTTAAGGAAGACAAGGACTCAAGGGTTTTTGCTTCATCAAGTACCCTAAGAGAAGAGACCGCATTGGCATGTTGAGAAAGAAGGCTTAAGGATATGAATGCTTGAAAGGAAGAATAAGATGTCAGAGCTAAAAAGTAAGAAGGGAAAGCACAATTTAGGACTAAAATAGTGATCTATAATCTACAAATGAAGTTGTAAGTTGTTATTAGATCAAGCCTTACTGTTACTCTCTAACAATTGTATCAGTCTAGGGTAAATCCTTTGGATTAAGGTTGACTTAACAATCATTTGTAAATCCTTTAACTGGGTGACATACCAAGTGAATGGTCTAAATTTCTCTAACAAGGCTCACTCCTAACAGGGTGATTGAAATCCTTTAACATGGTCACATTTAATAATGTGTATTGTAACCTTTAATAGGATTGGCTTTTCACAGAGCATCACTTTAGAAGAGTGAAAAAGAGTAGCACACTACTGGTGGTTTTTCCCAAATTGGGTTTCCACATAAATCATTGTGTCAAGTGTGTTGATGAATCTATTATGTTTCATGTTTACATTTTTGCAAGTAAATTTGATAGTAATCTACAAGTTTTAAGTGATTTCATAATCTTACGGATGCATACATTATGAAGATTAAATTTTTATGGGTTCGCTAAGCTATGAAAAGTTTTGTTTATACATCTAGACCTTGGATAACTAATTCAACCTCCCCCCCATCCTCAATTATTCTAAAGTATTCCAACAGCTCCTATGGAAATAATAGAAGTAGTAAGGTTATTCTTAGCATATGAAACATATAAGAAATTCAAAGTATATTAGATGGATGTCAAGTTAGCATGTCTAAATTGAGAACTTGAAGAAGAGGTATATATAGAACAACCTGAAGGTTGTCCTTTAACAAATCACAAGGACATAGTATGCAGATTGAAGAAATAATTGTATGGCTTGAAGCAAGCACCTAGAACTTGGTATGCAAGGTTGGACAAGCATTTAACAAAGCTTGGATATAGAAAAAGTATGGTAGATAGTAATCTATATTGGAAAGAAATTGATGATGGATTAATCATTTTGGTAATATTTGTTGATGATATCATATTTGGAGGAAATGATGATAAAAGTGACAAGTTTATAGAAGAAATGAAGAAGGAATTTGAAATGAGCATGATAGGAGAAATGAAATATTTTCTAGGATTACAAATTGTGTAGGACAAAGAAGAAATCTTTATTTCTTAGACTAAGTATTTGAAAGATTTGCTGAAAAGGTTTGGTTTGGAAACATGTAAACCCATTGGAACACCTATGGTAACTAGAAACAAGTTACCTAAAAAGGATGAGACACCTAGTGTTTAGCAAAAAAAGTATTGATCTATGTTTAGAGGATTGCAATATTTGACTCATACAAGGCTGGATATAACAAATGCAGTTGGAATTGTTGCAAGATTTCAAGATGACCCCAGAGAAGCACATTACATAGTAGTCAAAAGGATATTTAGATATCTAAAAGGAATACCTAAGTTTGGATTTTGGTATGACAGATCTAATGACTTCACATTATATGCTTATACTGATGCTGATTGGGTAGGCAATATGGATGACAGGAAGAGCACTAGTGGTGGAGCCTACTTTCTTGGAGGAATTTTTTTTTTGGCTACGAAAGAAGTAGGATTGTGCCTCAAAAATTACAATAGAAGCAAAATATGATGCAATAACAAAAAATTCAAATCAAGTTGTTTGGATGAAGTAGATGCTAAAGGATACAAGGATAGAACTTAGTGAACCTATTGTCATACATTGTGACAACATAAGCACAATAAATATGTCAAAGAATCTAATGTTGCATTCTAAGACTATTGGTTTTTTGGATTGAATTCTGACACTTCCTGTATGGGGGAGTATCTATGATCGATAGAGTCATCTAGGACTCTCGTTGGATGTTGTTTTCAACAGTGTCTTTGGACACTTGAGCAGGTTAGAGACAATTATTACAAAGAATGATGGTTGCTAAATGCTTTGAAATTGATGTCAATGGGGGAGAGATTACAACATGAAAAATAGTTTGAGGAAGAATGATTGATGAAGAGGATTTGAAAAGAAAGCTTAACAATCTTTTGCAGTTTGTATTCTTGAAACTGGATGTTTTTCATCTATGTTGCCATCAATGCCAAAAGGGGAGATTGTTGGAAGCATGAATGCTGATAATATTTTATGGGGGATTATTGTAGAAACATGATTAGATCATTATCATAATGGTATGTTACATTCATGACTGTGTTTATCATTGATGTCAACATAGCAGTTTTCTATGGTATATGACAGAAGAACATGGAAAGATCAAGTTGGTACGGATAGGTAGTTGTACATTTTCACTAAATGAGGTTAAAGGGAGATATGAATAAGTGTCTAGTATATGTAGCTAACCTCATAAGCATAAGAATATAAGTCTAGAAGAAGTTATGAAAGTTTCGGTGAAGACTATTTTGAGATAGAGTTTACAAAGGCATGTTCTAGTAAACTTGTTATATCTCTTAGAAAATTTGTTATTCTAAGAAGCTAAAGTTAAAGATGTGAAGAAGACATCCTAGAGATGATGTAGCTAAGCTTGCTCATCATAATTTTATGTGTATGGAAATTTATTCAAGTTACAAGGCAAAAGATTAGTGTTATCGCTAAGTGTAACATGTTCTTAATATGTGGTCCTATAATAATTCATTAAGAAGGTGTAATAGCTGACTCAAGGAATTTTTGTATGGATTCAATATAAAGGAAGTACATTTTCCTTTATCATGAATTAATGGAAGTGAATGATTGTAAGAAACAAAAAGAGCAAAATGTGAAGATAAGTAGAATAGAGAAAAGGTGAAGGAAACTTCATTGTCGAGGTTCTATTGTGTGATCCAAGGTTTGATACTTTGATTTGAGATTCATGACCTTGTCTACAAGGTCTGACAGTGATTGGTCCAGTCGATGAGATAGAGGAAAGAAGTTAAAGTATAGTACATATAATTATTCTACAAGGAATAGTTGAGAGATCAGTTGGATAGTGAGTTCGGTGATCTTGCCCTAGAAGCTATTTGGACAGTGGGTCCTTCTGTCTTCTACAACTCCTAATAGGGTTGGAATCTTCCAACAAGGATTCAAAGTCTCCTAATAGGGACTCATATGTACTAAATGTTGTAATAGACTCCTAATAGGGTCCATCCTCTAACAAGGAAGATTTATATTAGTACATCATCTTGTGGGCACCATTCCCACCGAGGTTTTCCCTCTGATCAAGGGTTTCCCTAGTTAGCATATATGGTGTAACTGTGTATGTGCATCTTTGTATGGTTTCTATTAACTTTGGTTGAATGGTTAAGATTATTTAAGGTGGATAAATGTTTTATTTACTGGATTATTGTTTCTAACGTGGACACCTGTAATGACCCTATTCTATAGGGAAGGGTACCCATGATGCTTTCTTAGCACTTTTAGATAGTTTCTCAACAATGATTAGTTGTGTGCATATCTCCAATAGTGCAACATTGTCTAAGAAATATCAAGGTAACTTAAAGGGTTTACCATCAAAATCTCTAACTTTGAGGTAGGTGATTCTTGGGAACTGGATGAAATAGTAGCCATAGGTATCAATCAACTTTATGGCCTCCTCTAAGAGTTTTCTTTTCTCTTTCCCTTTTAGATCAAAGACTAGCCTTCCCAAAAACACATAATTGATTCTTTTGAACTCTTGATAGGGTTTTCTAGCTTGTAAACGTTTCTAGCATTGATATATTTTCATGTCTTCCTTCCATGCCTTGTGAGGAAGACCTTCTCTCTCTTTTGAAATAGCTAAAATGTAGAAAAGGTATGATGACATGAAGAAACATGCAAAATTATCCAAACAAAATAGTCCTCTTTGTAATCTTTTTGCTATTATATCAACGCAATCAATGAATTTTTCACCTTCTATATGAAGAAATACATCTAGTCCTCCCAGTGGAAAGCATGTTCATTTCCTTTCACCTTATTCAAGAGGAAAACTATAACTAAAATTTCCTTAATAAAATGCTTGATACTAAAAGGCTTAGGCAACCTAGACCCCTTGTTGCTGGCCTCAAAAACTAGTTTTGTGTGACTAGGGAATTGTAATCTTTCTTATTTTCCTCATGTTGCTTCTTCAAAGGTCCAAGTCTCATAAGGTTCTTAATGGATAATTTTCAAAGCTGATACAATAGTAACCCTATCAATCCTTTCCAAGAATTCTCTTCAAATTTTCTTAATGCACCTATTTTAGGTGTCATAATGATTTGCACATTCTATAACTAGCTCATGACATGCCAAAGCTAGAGGAAAAGCTCCAGCCTCTAATAACCCACTACTGGTAAATTTCTAAGCTATAGTTCCACTCTAGGAACTTCTAGTTCTTTCCACTAACTCCATTAAGTTTACATTTACTATAAATGTGTCTCTAATTTTAGCAAGAGAACTCAATAAATAGGTCTTTTCAAGTTTCAAGAGTTTTGGTTGAAATAGAGACATGTTAATTTTAAAATGAAACTAACCCACCACATACAATTGTCTACAATTCTGAAAGGGAAACCAAAAATGGAAAAAATATAGAAGGAATTTCTTGGTACTCACCAATTTTATGTGCCAAACTACTTCTGCAAACCCTTACAAGCTTTTTCACTTCAAACCTCTAGAGTAGAAAATTAGGGGAAAATGGAAAATAAATCAATACTTATGGTGCATTTTTTAGAAAGATTAAAAATGGATACGGGAGTGTGAAATAACTAATACATCCATGCAAAGATTTATTTTATAAGATGTTTTAGTCTTTTCAATTAAATAGTCGTGTCAAATCATCACACAATCTCACTTTTAGATGACCTCAGTTGATAATCACACTCTTTTTAATGATGACTTGTACTTTGACACATGCCTTCTAGTTTTCACTATCATTATGCCTCAATATCCAACCATTCCATTATGTATGGATTTCGAAGATCTGGGACTAATATATTTTTTAGAAATAAGACCTGTAAAGAGAAATTGTCGAGCCATAATTCATTAGTAAAATCAAAACATTGAACTTGAACTTGAAACTAGGAGGTTCAAGGTTCAACTTCAACTTCTTAAGTTAATGGAATAGAAACCAAGGGATAAAAATGGAGAATGGTTTTTCATAAGTTATGTATGGATAACTTGAACCTAAACTTGAACTTAGGACAAAATGAAGGATCAAGTTCAACTTCAACTTGGGGATAGATTAAAAAAAATGCCCAAAATGATAGGAATTGTTATAAGTACAACACTTCCAAAGCTTTTTGCTGATGCACACAAGATGGAAGTAAACATGTCCATATGTTGGCCACTATCCTTGACCAATTTCCTCATACCAGCTTCATAGGTTATCATTTTTTAGGAATATTCTTGACTTTACTTTCTAGCTCAGTCCTTTTAGGTTTTTCAATATCTAGATTGTTCTACAAATCTTTGACAATTTTCTTTAGGGCCTTGATTTCATTATAGAACCAAGTATCTACCTGAAGAGTCATGCATGTCTTCAATTTATCTTTGTTAAGGAACATAATCCTCCCAATGGTATTCATCTCACCATTGACCTCATCAACAATGTTACCCTTGGGATGACCAGTATCAACATCTTTAGGAATAAAATCTTTCTCCCCAGCCAAAGCTTTTTCATCGGTGTCATTCTTCTAGGTAGTATCAACAATTTTTGGATCTTGAGTAATAAGAATTATATTCCTATCTTTATCATCCTTATTAGTATCCACGGATTGCCTTTTCTCCTCATCATCTTTAGGGGTAGGCGTATTATGTTTCACATTCTTGATTTTTCCCTTGGAGGAATTGAAAGACACATCATGTTCCTTCTTTCCCAGGTTTGGAGAACCCACATTTCTCCTTGTACCACTAGACTTATCCAAGGAATCATCCTAAATACTAGAATGCCCATCATTGTTTGAGCTATGAATGTTATGTTGTGCATGCTATTTTACAATTATTTATTTTACTGTTAGTCAAAAAATATACTAAAATGAGAGATAAGTAGTGAGTAGAATGTTCTATTTCTTATATATTTCTATATGGACTAAGCTATTTAACGAGATATTTTGAAGTTGTTAAAAGTTGATTTGGTACATATAGACCTGAGGATTACTAATTCACCCCTCCTCTCAATTATTCTAATCATTCTAACATAAAACATATTTGTTAAATCAAGATCAAAATCAATAGTCTCAATAATTAAAATCACGATCATGCATATTATTGTCAGTATCATTGCTATCATCAAGAATACCTTCTTCATCTATATTAATCATAATAGAATCCAAGATATGAATAGTTTTACCACGTTTATTCATTTTAGCCTTGTCTAAACTCACTTCCTTGACATGATCAATCATGGGATCATTAAATGGAAGTGAGGAAGGATGTGCATGAGGTGATGAATTTTTTTGAGAGGTACAAGTGCAAGATCAAGATTTTCATTTGTGATGATGATGATGATCATATTGGTTATGTTGGGTCTAGGTATATTTTTGAGATGGGGTGGGCTCAATAAACATTGTGTTAGCCCTTTCTCCTTGTGAAGGAAGAATGAAAGGAACCACATAAAGTTGAGAAATGATAACAAGATGATTCTAAGAAGGAGGTAAAAAAATTGGCAAAGTAGGAATAAGTGGTATAGAAAGAAGACCACATCTAGGATCAAGCTTAGATTTACCAGGTTCACAAATCTTTTGGATCTTAAAAGATTGATAAGACTAGAAAAGATAATAAAGATGAGTTAGTGATTTTTTGGGTATAAAAGGCTAACACAAATCAAGTTCAATAAAATATTGAGGCCTTGAAGGGTGATAAAGACTATGGTTAATGGTCTTGATCTCACCACAATGAGTAAACTTAAGACATTTATGAACTGAAGAAGCTACAACTTGCAAAAAAAGAGAGCCAAGGAAGACCAAGCTTAACTTGAAATTGATCATAAGTGGGAATACCAAAGAAGGTAGTATCCAAAAATTTACCAAAAATTTCTATAGAGAGAGAAGTATAACCCTATAAATGATAAAGAAAATAATTACAATTTTGAATTCAAACAAAAAATATATCAAAGAAACCCCTTTGCAATTATTTATTGAAAAGATGTTCTTTAGTTATAATATTCACCATGGAAGAAGGTTCAACAAGGATATCGTGGGAAGGTGTTAGAATTATTTAGATAGAAAATAATAGTTACATGCAAATATAACTAATAAAAAAAAGGAATAAAGCACACATAAACTAATAGAAAACAAAAATATTTAACATGGTTCACCCAATCTTGGGATACATCCAACAATTAGAGAGTCCATTATTATTATCTAGTAAATTCAACCTATTACAATCTATAGTCTCCCTTACAACTTAATTCCACTGCAAGAAGATATATATTCCCTTTAGAAAACCCTAACCCTAAGGAAATATTACATGGCTTATGTTAGCTTAAAAAGTTAAAACTAAACATACTTGATGAGTCAACCTAGGGAAATGCTTGACAAGTCAACTCAAAAATTCTTGATGAGTTATCACCCAAACTATTTTCTAGGTCATTTTTCTAAACCTCGTAGCTAATATAAGGTGTACAATACTTTCCTGATCAACCATCACAAATCAAACTAAGAAAAAAGAGAAACCCTAACAATAATGTAAAGATGATCATTAGGTTCTTAAAGTAATACCCCACCCAAAGATCCTTGGAAACAAGGATAAACAAAGACAAACATTTTTTTAATAAAGCATAGGTATGAGAAACAACAAATATAAGATCACAAAGATAGTAATAGAAGAATAAAAAAAACTACTAAAAATCCCCAAACATTCATCACTAATAATGTAATCATTTCCATCTGCATGAGTTAAACATACAAGGTTCATTCCATTAGTATACTAATGGGGTTACAATATTCACTTTAAATTCCAAACAAAAATTCTTGAATGATTAAATCATACAAGCTCGTTTACCATAAGAGTAGATCATAAAAACATTTGTGAATATCTATCCTAAATTTTGGCTAAGTCTGAAATCCTGTCCACTTTAGGATTCTAGAATTTTTTCCTCAACTCCTAGAGAGTTGGAACCCATCTCAAATGAATTGGCGTATAGATAAAATATATCTTGAGTAGAAGGAAAGGAGAAGAGTATTCCACTTATAATTAAATTGTTGGAATTCTTTTAGAATACCTGAGAGGGAGGTGAATTAGTTATCCAAGGTCCAAATGTACAAATAAAAATTTTTAGTGCTTAACAGATTCATATCCATAAAACCATATCATACACGCATCCATTAGGTCATCCAATACCTTAACTTAGTAGGTCATTTTCCTAGGTCAAAATAACTTTGCAGAAATCTAAACATGAAATACTACAAACTCAATTTGGGAAAAACCAACAGTAACATGCTACCTAATTTCACTCTTCTAAAGTGATGCCTTGTTAAAGGCCAACCCTATTAAAGATTACAATATACACTATTAAATGTGACCTAGTTAAAGGATTTTAATCAATCTATTAGGATTGAACCTTGTTAGAGGACTTTAGAAAATTCCACTAGAATGTCATTCAATTAAAGGATTTTCAAATGACTATTAGGTCAACCTTAATCCAAAGGATTTATCTAGATTGATATAGTTGTTAGAAAGTAACAACAGGACTTGATCTGATAATAAAATACAACTCACTTGCAAATTATAGATCTCTAGTTTATTCATTGATTCTACTTGGCATTCATATTCTTTGTCTTTGAAAGCTTGTTTACCCTTCAAGTATTCAAGCTGTTAAGTCTTCTTGCTTTGTATGCCAGTTTTAGTCTCTTCTATTTGGTCACCATATGAAGCAACACCTTAGACTTCTTGTCTTTCTTAGGTTATCCCACATGAAAACCTTTTCTTCTAGCTTACTATCTCTATAAATAAATAATCTAGATCTTTTGTTGTTTAACCACAATCGTCCATTTTAGGGTTAGGTAAGATTCAATGAATCTATTCACTTTTCCATTTTAGTTCCTCTAGAAACTTCTTCTATAATCTTCCTTTAATTCTCCTGAAAATATTTTATCTTGAATTTTGTACCACCAACTCATCATACGTACCTTCCAGACACTTTACATAATTCAAAAAATCAAATTAGTAAGCTCAGATTTGTCAAATCTTTGATTTAACACTTTTTGTTATCACTCAACATCTACACTGTTCACTCAGCAATAACAATCTTTTGATGCTTGACCAACAATGGGTTTCTTGGCACCAACTACATCTTCTCATCTTGGTTACTACTATTATTTCCCTTATGCTTGACACTTGCTAAATTTATGCTCGACCTAAAATATAATTTTCTTAGCTTACACTATTTTCTCATCTAGGCTTGACAGACACTTTTTATGAAAACACTTCTTCTTGGCTTAGCTAAAGTAACCATTTACTTTAGCCTTAAGTAGATCAACAATACATAATATCATCAATGTCTTACTTGGTCTTAGTGCTCCTTTTATAAACTAAATAACTCAAGCTTTCTCTAGGTTCTCTTGTTATCTTCTCTTTTCAAATCCTCTTCATCAATCAAACAAAGGATATCATTCAGACCAAAAATCAATTGTCTCACTAGCAAGTAGCAGGTTTGACATCATTGAAAAAATAATGATTGATTTGTGATAGGTTCTACACTTCAAAAAATCTCTTTTTAAAATAAATGATATATTTCATATACCACCCAAGTTCCCAAAGAAGCAATACAATACTTCTCACAATTGTAGTATGATACTTTACACTACTACAATAAGATACTTTACCATTTTTGTATGGCATACTATAGGTTTTCTGTATGATACTTCACCAGTATCATATGAAATTCCATATAATTGTAATAAAATACTTCATCAGTACTTTACAAGATGTTTTCCTACTATCATCCAAGAACAATTGTAAGTTTTAAAGGCTAACCTAGAAAGCAAATAGGGCTAGTCTTAGCATGAATTATGATGATACTACATTAGGGGAGTATCCTAAGCATTGGAGAGTATTGACATGTTGCATTCATGATCATGTTTATCATTAATGTCATCATATCATGATTTCTATAAAGACTAGCTAATAACAGACATAGATCTTAATGGTACAGACAATGGTTTGATTGTCTAGTAATGTGCAATTATAGACATGTTTGATAGAATGTCCTGATGACATGGTTAAGTGTGCAGAGTTTGAGTCAAAGACATATGAAAATTGTACCTAATTTACAGAGAGAAGTTCAGGGACAGTCTATTGAGAAAGTAGTTCCTAATGTTTGTTTGATAGACTACATCTAAGATGTAGTGAGAAGATGCACAATCAGGCACTGATAGAGGATAGTCAGGTGGTGATGTCAGAAAGTGCATAAGCCCTAGTATCACACGTGTGAATTTTTGTATAGATTGTGAGTTGATAGTGCTATTATAATATAACTAATTAATTAACTTATTGTAATTAATTGGGAAAGCTTCAAGGCCAACTCAAGGAATTATTATGAAGATATGGTATAAAAGAAAGATTCTTTCCATGATTGTAAGGTGTATTCATTATTGTATGAAGTGTAAAGTGTGAAAAGAACATAGTTCTTACTGAATGCATGTAAGTGATCCAAGGGATTATTGGATGCAAGATTTACGATCTTGTTACAAGATTAGAAGGAGCAAAGGTTAGGTTGATAGGACAAAGAAAGAGGAAGGAACAATAGAATACAATTCCATTATTATGCAAGGAATAATATAGAGATCATTTGGACAATGGGTTCATTGGTCTTTCCCTTAAAGCTATTTGGGCAATGGGTCCAACTATCTTGCCCAACTCCTAACAGGGTTGGCACAACTCCTAATAGGTTTGGAATCTCCCAACATGGATTTAAAGTCTCCTAATAGGGACTCATATGCACTGAATGTATTCATTGAATCCTAATAGGTCCGTCCTCTAACAAGGAACATTTATATTAGTACATCATCTTGTGGGTACCATCCCCATTGGGGTTTTCTCTTTGATCAAGGGTTTCCCTAGTTAACATATCTGGGGTTATTGTGTATGAGTATCTTATTGTGGTTTTAGTTTATATTACTCATATGGTTAAGTTTCTTTAAGGTTGCTAATTGTGATAATAGTTGGATAATTGATTCACCCCCCCTAGTTATATTAGAGGACTTATATTCTAACAGTTAGAACCTCCACATCAGGGAGTACCAAAACCACTAATCTTGAGGAACAAACACTTGAGAGAATCACAGGCATAGAGAAGATCTAGATAACTCACATAAACACCATGCTACTCTAAATCATGATAAATAACATTGTAATGAAGTAAATCAACATCCTCAAAATATATATGAACATAAGAAACATCTTAAGAAGTAAAGTGCAAGCATATGATGCAGCCAAATCCAATCAACTAAACTCATTTCATCCCTACTATAATGGCATTATGAGATCTCACAATTCCTAACCATACCCCCATACTTGAAATCTATAATTGCCATCAAGATCATTAAAATTACCTTGATAAATATATCATACCAATGACCATCAACAAACATCACATGAAAAAGTACATCTAGCATTCTAGTCTACCAATAGAATCACTAATCCATATCAGTGATAAGAAACATCAACTAAAAAATTATATCTAACATCATGATAAAGGAATGCAACAAGAAAACATATTAAGAATCATCTAAAATATGATAACAAAGTATCCAAAGTAAACAATAAAGCACAAGGAAACATACTTTAGCTACACCAAAGTACCAAGTGAACATCTAGCATTGGCCTCAAACCAAAATTTGATTGTTTGTGTACATTGTTCCCCAAAATTGGTATAGGTAGCTACGCCTCCCAACCATGTGGTACCTGAAGGGTCACACCCATTATGCTCATGGAGATAATGACCAGACCATAATAACATAAGAAAATTACTCGTGGATAACACACAGCAATTAAGTATGATACCAATATCTATATGATCATGAAGATAATGTAGCACGTCAGGTCAGTGGTAGACCCACTCTAGGATAACTATGTAGGGACTCTAGTGGAGTATCATTACTCTCCATTAGGTAGCACAAGTGATTCAAGCCTTCAATCAAATATTTTAGGAGGTATGACTTATAATGTATCTTTGATGAACTCTTGCAAGAGGCTAGATGTTGTGCCTTTAATCAACTCCCTGAGGAGTATAGACACACACCTTTAATCAACTCCATTGGGAGGCCAAGTGTTTCATAGTATTATCTATTATTAAGTTTATTTACCCATTAGTTGAACTAGTTTTCACTTATTAGAACCTCTATGCATTAGCTTTTTGTCCACTTTTAGGCTAGGGTACATTAGATAAGCCACTCCACACATACCCATCGACCATACATACCCATGCTCACCACACAATGAGTGCCCAAAAGAAATGTAAATTCCCAACCTAACCCATAAATGAACAATTCTTCAATTACCCTATATCTAGGAATCCAGGTATTGCAAGATCCTATCATACACACACATATATGCTCATGTGTGGGAACAACCATCTTGAGGAATATAATCACATAATACCAATCCAAGGGTTGGATATGAGAAATGCAACAAATGATGTAAGTATAAAAGACTCACTCAACTGACTTATATGTAGGAGTATGGATTAGACATGAATCCAAATTTCCATGAAATAATAACATAACATGAAAGGAAACATATAATACAATCCATTTCCATAATCCAAGAATACCCTACGAAAACCCCAACCAAATATGGGTGACAAGCAAAAAAAAAAGGGAAGAATAAAAGACCCTAAATTCAAACTTCTTAGGTAACCATGAAATTGAAATACTGACTCTATAATAGATGTTTGGATTAATGAGACATAAATAAAAATTACATGCAAATATAACCAATATCATAAAATAATAAATCTCACCTAAGAGAACACAAGAGACAAAGGTTTAACGTGGTTCACCCAATCCCTAGGTTATGTCCACCAAACAACAAGTCCAATATTATTATTATTCAGTCATTAAAACCTAATTACAATATGTAATCCCTTACATCTCAATACTACCACAAGAAGCTACAATCTCATCATACATCATAATAGCCCTAACCCTAAGCCTTTTGATACAATATTTTTTTGATTACAAAATTAGGGCTAGAATAAGATGACCAATAGAAAAATATAATTCTCGATGACTTTTACAATATTGAATTCATTTTTGGCTTCAAGGGAACTTCCCCTCAACCCTTACCTATTGTTCTTGAGGACGCTAACCTCGGGACTTGAAAAGGAGCACTACCTCTTGATCCCACCTAGGGTGCTTCCTTAGGAATCTGCAAGGGGAGTTTCCCATTAATCCCTAGAGCTTGGTGGCATTGCCCCGAAACCCTCATAGTAAAATATGTGGGGAACCACAATGAATAAAGTGTGGAAAAATTAAACTTAGAGTTTGATTAGGCTCCAAATTACAACAATAAGGTCACAAGCCCAAGGGTCCAATTAAATTCACCAAGTAGGCTTAAATTTGCAATCTGACAAATCTGGCAAAAGACACAAGTACATAAAATCTAATATTAGGACATGACTTTGGATCAAGATATAAAATAATTTATAATTTCTTATGACCATTCTGATTCTATGATCCTAATCCTTGAGAAAAATACTATAATTTTCAACCTCTAATTAGGTCAAATAGATAAATGGGCAAAAACCTGATGACACATAAAATGAGAGGATGCTAAAAACACCCAAAATTCAAACATCAAATAAATCAATGAAATTAAACCCATTGGTATAAGTCTACCCAAAATTATACTTTTCAAATAAAATCTTGGACTCAGACACTTCACAAAAATCTAGGAGCATAACAATAGAAAAACTTACAAACCCTTATGCCAAAAACTTAAAACACTCACACCTGTCCAATCGGGTGGTGGAATTGTTGGAAATATAAGAGAAGTAACTAAGAGGGGAGGGGTGAATTGGTTATTAAAAAATAAATCCCTGATCCCTTAGATGTCAATATAAATCAAAACTAAACTCTGTTGTAACTTAGTAAACACAGAGGAAAAATGTTGTAACTCGATAATCACTGAAATTTCTCGATAAATGCTTAATATGAAAATATTAAGATATTATCTGTGATTTATGTTACTTTAACTTTAAAACACATAAAATAAATAGAATGAATATAATTGACACCAATATTTTAACATGGAAACCCAATTTGGGAAAAACCACCAATTACAACTAGTTACTGATTTTCACTCTTTTGATGTGAGTCTTATTAGGAGCTAACCCTGTTAAAGGTTACAAAACACACTGTTAGGTGTAATACTATTAGAGGATTTAATCACCCTATTAGGAGTGGCCTTATTAGAGGTCTTTAGAAAATTTAATAGAAATGCCACCTTATTAGAGGATTTACAAATTGTTGCTAAGACAAATATGTTAAGATATTATGATCACTGCTACAATGGTTAGAGAGTAACAATGAGATGACTTGATTTTTGAATCAACTAAATTTCTAATTATAGAGCTCAATTCTATCTTGTATACTTGATCTTTCTTGATCGAATGTATCTTTGCATCTTAACAAGGATATTCTTCTTATCCTTCTAATTTGCTTCCTCTAAGCATCATCAAATCTTCAATTATGTTCCACACTTTCAATCCTCAACTTAACCTTATATTTATATCTTACACATTGTCAAGTTAACTTGAATACAACTTAGAATAACTAATATTCATCTTCTCAGTCAGCTAGAACCAACACACAATTCAATTTAATTCAATATGCTGAAACAAGAAAATCCTTCATTGGCTGACCTTGCTTAGTAGATACTAGCTCAAAATGATTTTCTTGTGTTATCCAAGTGAACTTAGTTAACACTACATATTCACAAAGTTCCTTTGGTAATTGAGTGAGCTTGGTTAACACTAGTTCCATCCAACATTTCCTTCATTAACTAAGTGAGCTCGGTTAACACTCAACTTCTACAAATTTTACTTTGTTGCTCGAGTGAACTCAGTAGACACTATTTTCTAAACTAGGCAAACTCTAGAATACTTGGCAGACATAGGAAAATGACTTCAATGCCTTAGTGAGCTAAAAATACACTGACTGGAAATGATATGAAATTTTGCGTAGCATCAAAGATAATACACAATTAATCAATTATTTCCAATAGTGAAATTGTATGAAAATGGAGGAGAACACTAGTTCTCCACTCCCTAGCATTTAACAATTGAAATAATGGATTAAAATTTGGCTAAAAATAATTAAAATAGAAATCCTTACCTCATACATTTGGTAAAAACCAAGAATGAGAAGAAGTAAATGAATACCACATTGAACCGACTAAAACCTTCGACAAAGGGGAGCAATCTTGTTACAAATCCAGTGAGACCAATCTTGTAAAGATCTACCAAGCCAAACTTTCGCAATGAATAAATCTTCATTTCATACCAAAGGGGGATTGAGTAGTTTTCTCTTCAAAACATGAAATTCAAGGTGAGAAGTGAACAATAATGTTCATTTTTTCCAATATAAGCACTTTTCCAAAGTGGCTTATAAATTAGGTTTGTAAAATAACTTAATAACCAATTGGTCCCTTTCCCAAATTAAATCAAGAAATTCCAATTACATTGGAATTTGATTGCACATAAATGTTCATGGGTCTAATAAAAAATGCATAATGAATCCAAATTCACCAATTATCAAAGGGTTAAAATAACATAATAAGGATACATCACCCATACAGGGGCGACATTGGATTAGTATGAACAATCAAATAAATAACTCCACATGAAACTTTAGGGATAGAAGTCATGTAAAATAAACAACCCAATCAAGTGTAGATGCATGATACTAATATAGCTGAAGAAATGGTGAGAGAAATCACTTAAATAATCATTTAAATAGCCCATTTTGTATTAGATAGTGAACTGAACAAGGTAAATATCTGTAGCACATAATGCCATAAATCTAATATCAATAGTTAATTTCTAATTATTCTAAGTATTTAATAAGTAAATAATAACTATTTACTCAACAAAATTTAAAGCACAATAAATAAATAAGTCAACATGGTCGAACACATGCGTAAACATTGTTGTAGGAACATAGTCAAGTGCAGCAGGACACATAATACATAGTGCAATCATTGTTCACATCTAAGGGTAATGATAGAACAACATCATAATGCTAGATCAATATAGGTAACTACTAGCACAAATGTTAGTGAAATTGCCAAATACATCATAATCTCAAAAATTGGGCATGAGCATAAAAAACTAGCTAATCCAGTAATAATCAAATCATCCCAAGGGTGTAGACCACTCACGGGTCCCAATCATGATCACTTATAAAGAAAGATCATCAAGGTTGCATCCATCATGATGATTTACATAAATCAAATAAGAGAGGCACTACATCATCCCCCCCAAAGACTAGGCTTACCCCTGGAAGCCTACAGTTCAAGAATAGAAACAAAGCACACCAAGAGAAAAATCAAAACCGAAAAAACTCAAGAAATTCTCATTTAGCCACCAACTCAACACTACAAGGAAAGATAAAACACATAAAATCCTATTTTCCAAAGAATGAAACAACAAAATATTTAGAGCCACAAGAGAGTGGGAATGCTAACACACACAAAGAACTTGTCAAGCAATAAATAACACACCTAGAAACTATATAATATCATTTAACATAACCAACATTAAATCATTCATTTATAAATAGTTACAAATATTTGAATTCAAGATAGAGAAATACAACAAGAATAAATTACCATCTAACAAGTACACACCTTTATCAACTTTTTTTCTTTTTCTTTTCGTAACAACATTATATTTATCAACATTAAACCAAACAACATTTTTGTTACAACTTTATATCTATAACAAACACACTAGTATGTTCTCCATGATGTTATCCCTTGCACATACTATCAATAGTTCAAAATGGCCATGATAGAGTCACAATGCATAACTAGGAAACAATAAAAGGAATTCAAAATAATTGCGATAAAATAAAATAAAACCCCAAAAGGGGAAAATTATCAATTCCAATAGTAAATCACCAAAATAACTCATTTTGACAATAAGCGAAGTGTGATAATTGTCAAAAAGAGAGCGATAGATAAATTTGACGACTAATCCCAAAAAGTAGATACCAAAATAATGCTAGCACAACAAAATGTGGAAAGTTCCATTGGCCAAATAAAATAAGGTATCAACTGAATCAAATTACATGTGATGACTAAGAAAAATCACCTAAGAGGGATTAACTACTACATAGTGCTAAGGAATACATCTTCCTCGCATCATTAGAAAACACACTCATGCACATCAAACAATATACCATTAATATCCTCATGCATATGTTGTTGGATACAATTGTTCAAATGTGTGTTGTCTTTGATGTCACACAAATGTTATATCAGTCATCAGATAGTGTTTACTGAGCTTAGAAGGTTAACAAGGCAAAGGACAGTGTCCACCAAGCTCAGAAGGTCAGCAAAGCAAGAGATAGTGTCTATCGAGCTCAAAAAGTTAGCAAGGCAAAGGACAGTGTCTACCGAGCTCAGAAGGTTAGCAAGGCAAAGGATAGTGTCTACCAAGCTCAGAAGGTTAGCAAGGCAAGAGATAGTGTCTACCAAGCTTAGATGGCTAGCAAGGAAAAATGATAGAATCTACCAAGCTCACTCGGTCATCAAAAGAAATGTGGCAGAAACAGTTCTTACCGAGCTCACTCGATCATCAAAGGAAATGTGGCAGAAATAGTTCTTACCGAGCTCACTCGTTCATCAAAGGACATGTGGCAGAAATAGTTTTTACCGAGCTCTCATGAAGGAATTCAGTTCTTACCAAGTAAACATGGCAGCCAAAAAACTTTAAGGATATTGCAATGTTAACCAAGTCAAGAAGGTTAACTCAAGAATTTTTTGGAAGCAGTATCTACTGAGCAGGGTCAGCCAGTAAAGAACTTCACTATTTTATGAAATAACGTTTATTTTTTTAGTGTAATATCTATAGCCGACTGATGTATGGTTTATTGGTAAATGTAACATGTGAATGAGCTAACTTGACAATCTGAATGATATAAGTAAGAGGTCAAGTTGCAAATTCAAAGAATGTGTAAGATTGAAGTGTGGAATTAATGAGATATGAAGACTAATTATTGTGGAAGCAAATTTGAAGGATGATTAGAGATCATTGAGCAGTAGCAGAGCCATATTTGATTAAGGAGGATCTAATGATGTTGAACAGAGTCCTGTAACCAGCAAATCTAGTTGCATTTTGTTCAGGTCAATTCATTGTTTCTTTCTAACCATTGTAGTAGTGATTTCAAATCTCTTAACAGAGTTGGTTTAACAACCATTTTGTAAACCCTCTAACAAGGTGACAGTTCAGTTGAATTGTTCTAAAGACCTCTAGCAAGGCTACTCCTAATAGGGTGATTAAATCCTCTAACAGGGTTAGATGTAACAATGTGTATTATAACCTTTAACAAGGTTGGTTCCTAATAGGGCTCACCTCAGAAGAGTGAAAAATTGGTGACTAGTTACTTGGTGGTTTTTCCCATATTGGGCTTCCATGTTAAATCTAGTGTATCTTGTGTTCACTTTGTTTTCACTTACATGCATGAATGCTTGAAGATAAGTAATAATTTAATTTACCAAGTTACAACATTTTTTTACCAAGTATCAGCAATAACTAAATATTTAAGACATCTAAGGGATCTGCAGATTAATTTTTGTTAGTAACTGATTCACCCCCCTCTCAGTTACTTTATCTTTAATCCCAACAATTGGTATCAAAGCTTTTGGTGCTTACAGGATAAGATTTCAAGGATCTAAGCTAAAGATTAGGATGTCTTACAAAAGGGAAATTCCAAGACTTAACAACTTCTTAACATGGCAAGGATTGATGAGGCTTCATCTGGCTTCTATTGGTGATACAGGACTGAACTACCTTGATGAAAAATATGAAGAACCTTATGGTACATTATCTATCAATGATATTGCTGAAAAGAAGACTCACAAAAATATGATGATAGATATAGCATCTTCTCTGAAATATGAAGAATTTGATGACATCAAGGATTGCAAACTACCTTTGAAATGTGGAACAAGCTGAAAGAGATCTATGGAGGAGATGATAATGTGAGAAGAGCCAAAGCAAAAAGTTTGAGAGGACAATTTGATCAAATGAGGATGAGAGAGGATGAAAAAATTGCAAAGTATGTTGAAAGAGTTAATGAAATTTCCCTTTTCTAATTTTACATGATATTTTAAGCCTCTAATCAGATCTTTAAGATGAAACAACCAATCTTTCAAAGATCCACCAATTTCTCAATAAACCCCAAATCGGGTATGCCAGAAATAGTGCCAAAAACTTCACAGCTTCACATATTATTAGTAAATCTGAAAGTGGACATTTTTATAGAAATTTCAGCAGCATAACATCCTACAAAATGAAATTTTCAGATCTGTATAACATGCACACAATAGCTCCCAAACGGAGGACAAAAACAATGCTCATCGGGCTCCTGAAAATAGCACAAAATAGCCCGGAATCACAACACAAACTTAATAATCTATCACAGAAGTATAATCATATCCAAATACATATTTTCAGCTCTATTTTAACATTTAAAAGTCTAATATGCAGCATCAACTCAAACTGATATGAAATACTCAATTGGAAACACCAAACTCTTACAAAAAATACACCCGAAAACTCACAAATCTGCACTGTTCAGCACAAGGGCAAACTCTGCATGAGCATGCACATGGAATGGCTTCAAACTCCCATCTTTAGCTTTCCTAAAAACCTGCAAACTCCCATTTTTGGGTCTCCCTAGAAACCTGCAAACTCCCATTCTTGGGTCTCCTTCTCCACAGGTTTGGCAGCCTCTGAAGAATAATAAAGAAATGAGCAAAAATCAAGTTCTGGAATGAGCCCAAAATGCCTCCAAACCCCTTAAAAGAGGGCATAATCCTAACTCACATCCAAGAGGGGTTAATGAAACATATTTTAATAATAATTTTCATTTATTAGTCCATTAGCTTCCAAAGATTATCCCCTTTTTCCAAAACTTCACCTTTTTTGGGCCTGCCTGCCTTAGAAAATATTATTATTTTTAATTATTTGAAAAGGGGACATGACAAGTCCTCCCCTTCCAAATATTGCTTGTCCTCAAGCAATGGCTGAACAATAAACCAATCAATCCACCTGGATCCCAAATGTAGTCATGAACTATACTATTGTCAATTAACACAAGCTCCTACAATATCCTCTACAATATAAGCAAGAGGAATCCATAATCAAACTAACAATTACTGCTCAACTAAACTCCAAATTCACAACTTCCACAGTTAGAAACCCACGAGACACAAACTCTTAGAACATCAAAACCCAAGTAAAGTGGACAAATCAAACTACCAACATAGTAAATACCATCAATGCATCCCACTGGCCTATACAAAATGTACAATCCAACTCTGCAACAATGGTGAATGCTCCTGAATGAAACTGTACCAAGCATGGAGAATCCACACACTGTACAACTCTTGCAGTAAACATAACTCTGCAGATCACCGGCCACTGTCTCATAACCATAACTCCCATATACCCTTGATGGTGAAAAGCCATCACAAGATAAACAGTAAGAAATGGAACCCAAACAGAATTTGCTTGCCATCAACTCCTCAACACAAGGATCAAATGCTAACTGATGTACATACCCTACAATATAATGTCGATAAAGAAAACCAACCTCAATCAACAGCTCGCCATGAACAAGTGATACAACCCACTGTGATTGATCACCAGCTAAGTCAGGAGATGTCATAGCCAAAGGAGTAGAATCGATAACAACACCCGCTGAAGCATCACTCCAAAACTCATGCTCTAAGTCATGTATTATCAAGCTGTAAACTATAGAACCTATCACCATGTCGTGCCCATCATGACTCTCATCTCGAGGCATCAAACTATCCCATAACTGATGATAAGCACTAGGAACCAAAGTACATCTGTGTATCATCATCTCATCAACATGGTCATCAAAGGTAAATTGATGAGCATACCTCACAATGTAATGCTGATAGAATGCGCCAATCTCAGTCAGTGGCTCAGACTGCAATCCAGATGTAACTAACTGCAATCGATTACTAACCAAGTTGGAACTGAATACTACCTCTGAAGTCATCACCAAGGGAGTAGTATTACTAGCAGGAACCATGCCAACTATCGGCTCACCAACATCACACATGGTCTTTGATACAGCATCTCTAGTCTTCGTGCCATTAGTGCTAGAGGTCACCACCATGTTAGGCATACCACAACAATCTACTGTAGCACCCAACTCAACTAAACCTGACTCTAGTGGGGATGAACTTGATATGCCAATGTTAGTATCAAGGATGGATGCATCCCCATCTCCACTATCTTTGACAATCTTGACCATGGACATCCTCGGATCATCAGACACCATAGCTTGTGACTGTACAGAATCTAGTAAAGATTATAGTTGCTCTAACTCCATGGTCACCTTAGCCAAATGAAATTGTGACTCCTTGAAAGCCAACTATGTACTCTCAAGAATCTCAGAAGTCACCTCAAGCTACTCAGTAAGCTCACTCACCTCATCTTCCTTGGCCAACAATGCATCATATGCTGTACTGCCCCACTCCATAAGATAATCTCTGTCAGCTACCAACTGCATATAATCCTGTCTCAGAATTTGGATAGCCTCCCATAAAGAGTGGAACTCTATCAAGGAAAGATAATTGCCTCCCTGCTCATCACTAGTAGGAGAACCCCATCCATAAACTGCTAACAATTGACGAGCAACATCAAAATGTTGGCAAGCGATAGCAATGTCTCGCTCACTAAATCTCAACTGATTAGACACATGATGGCACTAGCTTGACTGTCTCCTACAAACCTCCTCTGATGCACTGTCTAAAGGAGTATCCTCAAAGTTACTAGTCTCTAGATTATTACCATCCATATCCTGTGAATCAACTCTAAAGCTCATATCAACAAACGGAGTATCAAAAACTATAGCATTGCTGTCCAAGTCCTTTGTACCCAAAGAAACTAAGTCTTCAAAATTGCCCACTGCATCCTCCTGGATTTCATCAATGCCAATATGATCCTAGGACTCATCTATACACACTGCCAAATATGAAAGATCATCAACACATTCCAGTAAGTATGGTTGACTGGATATATGAACAAAGCCCAACACCAGTGTATAAAAACTAATACCAACATCGGACAAGCTGCTAGCACAAGAAAAGATGACACTATGCAATCTGCTAATCAAATCCATGATAGCACCCAGACGAACACTGCTACCAAAAAGTGTTAAAGATCTCCAGTCAACTAAATCCCAAATGCCAATATAACAATCTCAAGTCCATATCTGTAAACTAGAATCAGCTGGTAACTCAAGAAAAATCCTCACTTGAGTAATATGACCAATACCAACTAACTCCACATACCTGTCATGATGAGATAATGAAGTCACAATACTATCTTTGTTCACTTTCAGCTGGTTGGACAAATTGTGTGAAGTACTACTAGCCTCAACCTCATGTGATGAAGCATCTAACTATGCCTGGTACTCTTTCTCAGCAAAGTCATGAATGCTCAATGTCTACTCATCTCTACCAGGTATCTCACCATCATGTACAACAACATCCTCATAATCATCATCTGAACCCACTACGCTGTAGTCACTACCTATTGTAACTATACCATCTTGAATACCTGTGATATCACCTTTTAATGACCTGTATACAATTGTCTCAATTTCAATATCAAGTTGACCATTACTATCAATCTGTGTAATATCCTTTCTCACTACCTCTTGTGGCGGAGTAGAATCTGAGACCTCAGCCTGGCTATAAGCTAGTTTCTCAAACTCCTCATGCAAGTTCTTGGTAATTGTATCATCTGCCCTGTGAGAAAATCTGCCAAATAGAAATCCAGTCAACTGATTCACCTTAGCTGGGTCAGACAACATGTCATTCAAAATACGGTGGTGCTCAACCAACTGTTCAGACATGTCATGGCTTATTTTCCTAAGTTTATCTCAAATGTCTAAATAAGCATCCTTTCTACTGTTTTGACTCTGGATATCAATTGTCCAAGATCATGTCCTCTGAGACTCTGTACTATACCTGTCCATTTTGGATAAAGTAGAGTGTAACCCAAATAGGTTATAACTTCTTCAAACACCAAGAACTAACATGCAAATGATTAGAAGTAGCATGCAACCATAGATTTTGACATGCAGCTAATTAGAAGCAACATGCAACCACCAAATTCACCAAGAACTAACATGCAAATGATTAGAAGTAGAATGCAACCATAGATTTTGACATGCAACTGACTAGAAGCAACATGCAACCATAAATTATGACATGCAAGATCTGGGTAGTTGTCAAAACTAACATGCAAGATCTGGGTAGTTGTCAAAACTGACATGCAAACTTCTACAAACCCTCAGGCTGGCAAGATCATGGCTTTGATACCACTGAAATGTCTCTTTTCTGATTTTACATGATATTTCAAACCTCTAATAAGATCTTTAAGATCAAACAACCAATCTTTCAAAGATCCACCAATTTCTCAATAAACCCCAAATCGGGTATGCCGAAAATAGTGCCAAAAACTTCACAGCTTCACATATTATTAGTAAATCTGAAAGTGGAAATTTTTATAGAAATTTCAGCAGCATAAAATCCTACAAAATGACATTTTCAGATCTGTATAACATGCACACAATAGCTCCCAAATGGAGGACAAAAACAATGCTCATCGGGCTCCCAAAAATAGCACAAAATAGCCCAGAATCACAACACAAACTTAATAATCTATCACAGAAGTATAATCATATCCAAATACATATTTTCAGCTCTATTTTAACATTTAAAAGTTTGATATACAGTAGTAACTCAACCTGATATGAAATACTCAACCGAAAACACCAAACTCTTACAAAAAATACACCCGAAAACTCACAAATCTGCACTGTTCAGCACAAAGGCAAACTCTACATGAGCATGCACATGGAATGGCTTCAAAATCCTATCCTTAGCCTTCCTAGAAACCTGCAAACTCTCATTCTTGGGTCTCCCTAGAAACCTGCAAACTCTCGTTCATGGGTCTCCTTCTCCACGGGTTTGGCAGCCTCTGAAGAATAACAAAGAAATGAGCAAAAAACAAGTTCTGGAATGAGCCCAAAATGCCTCCAAACCCCTTAAAAGAGGGCATAATCCTAACTCACATCCAAGAGGGGTTAATGAAACATATTTTAATAATAATTTTCATTTATTAGTCCATTAGCTTCCAAAGATTATCCCCTTTTTCTGAAACTTCACCTTTTTTGGGCCTGCCTACCTTAGAAAAGATTATTATTTTTAATTATTTGAAAAGGGGACATGACAGTTAAAGCATGTGTTAGTGTAATCAAAGCATTTCGAGGAGATATCAGTGAGGATATAGTTATAAGTAAAGTTCTTAGAACTCTACTTCCCATTTATGCAATCAAAGTCTCTGCAATTCAAGAAAGGAGATGTGAGGCAAATCATAAAATAAATTTAGAGGCCATAGTTGGAAGATTGACTACATTTGAGCTGGACAACTATGACACTTATGTTCTAGCTGCCAAGAACATTGAATCAACATTTGAAGCCAAGCTTTCACTCAAAGATAAAGGGAAAAAGATGAAAGATCCACAATCAGACAATGATGAAGAATCAGATCAAAGTTTAGACAATGATCTTGAAGTGGTTGAAGCTCTACTAGCAAGAAAATATACAAGAGGCAAAGGGAAATACAAAGGTATTCCTCTAATCTGCTTTTCTTGTGAAGAAATTGGACATATTACTGCTAGGTGCCCAAATAAGCAAAACAAAGATCAGAAAAAAGGTCACAAGTACAATGGCAAGAAAGACTTCAAATCATTCAAGGATAAAGGTAAGAAAACATGTTTTATGGCTAAAGATTCTAATGATTCTAATGATGAAGAAGAAGATGAAATTGTCTACATTGCTATGAAAGATGAGTCTAATAATGATAAGGAAATGGCACTCATTTCTCATATGAGCAAAAATGATACATGGATTATAGATAATGGTTGTTCTCATCACATGACTAGTGATAAAACTAAAGTTTTAATATTTTAAAAACTATGATGGTGGCAGTGTAAGATTTGGTAACAATGAACCTTGTTGTATAAGAGGAAAGGGAAGAATCTCACTAACCAAGGAACTTGTATGTGACAATGCATACTAGGTAGAAGGACTAAAGAAAAATTTATTGAGTGTGGCACAACTACTCAATAATGGATTCAAAGTAGAATTTATGAATGGAAAAGTAAGATTGCTGGATGGCAAAGGAAAATTGATTGGATCAGGCACTCAAACAAAAGGCAACTTATTTTATCTTGAACTTGGCGAATGTTCATGTTTCATTTCTCAAATTGAAGAAAGTTGGTTATGGCATAGGAGGTTGTGTCATGTAAACTTTGAGAACTTAATAAAAATTAGTAAATTTAGGAAAGTAAGAGGTATTCCTAACATAAAGAAACCTGAAGTTGGTCTATGCAAGAATTGTCAAATTGGTAAAATGGGAAAGACTAGTTTTAAAAGCAAGAACCATCAGACTGAAGAAGTTCTAAAAATTGTGCATACTAATTTGTGTGGACCTATTGACATTGAAAGTTATACTGGTGAAAAATTCTTCATTCTGTTTGTTGATGATTATTCAAGGATGATGACTATCATGTATCTTAGAGAGAAATCAGAAGCATTTGAAAAGTTCAAATGGTATTTGGCCAGAGTAGAAAAGGAAACAGGCAAAAGACTAAAATGCTTAAGGTCTGACAGAGGTGGTGGATTCATTTCACATGAGTTCAATAACATTTGCATTGAAAGGGGAATCAAAAGATAGGTTTCAACACCTGGAACTCCTGAACAAAATGGAATAGCAGAAAGAAAGAATAGATCTATAATGGATTGTGCAAGAACCTTAATGGTTGAGAAAGACATTGCTATCAAATACTGGAAAGAAGCTATCAGCACTGTAGTTCATACCTTGAACCGAGTACAGCTGAAAAAGGACTCATTCAAAACACCCTATGAGTTGTGGTATGGCTACAAACCCAATGTAAGTTATCTAAAAGTATTTGGAAGAAAATGTTACATTTTGAAAGAATCTAGAAAAGGTAAATTTGATGTAAAAAGTGATGAAGGAATGTTTTTGGGATACTCTTGCAAAAGAAAAGCATATAGATGTTTGAACTTATCTACTCACAAAGTCATAGAAAGTGCACATGTAAAAGTTGATGAGTTTGTAGAAAGAATAGAAGAAGAAAGAAAAAAGGAACCTGAAGACTACAAAAGATTTGTCTACATTGAATCTAATACAATGCCAAGTATACCTATTAATCAGGAATCCTCAAATCCAGAATCTTCATTAACTGAGTCACAAGAAGTTCAGATTGAGTCAACATCTACTAAGCTGCAAGAACCTGAGTTGTAAATAGAAGTGTTATCGAGTTAGCATCTACCGAGCTCGAGCAACTAGAATCAGAACCAAAAGTTGAGACACAGAAGGATAACAATGCAAGTCATTCAAAAGGAAAAGAGCCCATGTTAGCCAAGTATGTCAAAAAGCATCATGCACCAGGTCAGATCATTGGTGATAAATTAGAAGGAACAATGATAAGAAGTAAGTTGAAAGGCACTTGTTTACTTGTTGATTTTGAATCTAGAAATGTCAAAGATGCACTAGACAATGAAAGTTGAATTGAAACTATGAATGAAGAGATAGAATAGATAGAGAAAAACAAGACATGGACTCTTGTACCAAGACCCAAAGACAAAAATATGATTGGAACAAAGTGGGTATTTAGATACAAACTAAATGAAGATGGTAAGGTATCAAGGAACAAAGCTAGATTAGTATGCAAAGGATACTCTCAAGAAAAAGGTGTAGACTATGGAGAAACTTTTGCTCCTATTAAAAGATTGGAAGGTGTTAGAACCTTACTTGCATATGTTGCATTCAAAGGATTCAAAATTTATCAAATGGATGTCTAGTTAGTATTTCTCAATGGCATATTGGATGAAGAGGTTTACATTGAACAACCTGAAGGTTTTGTTGATCCAGACAAGAAGGACATGGTCTACAAATTACATGAAGCATTATATGGTTTGAAACAAGCCCCTAGAGCATGGTATGAAAGATTGCATAACTATCTTATTCAGATTGGTTTTCAAAGAACTAATGACAACAATAGTTTGTACATAAAGGAAGGACCAAATAATAAGATTGTTTTGGCAGAAATATTTGTAGATGATACTCTATTTAACGGAAATGATGATCTTTGCAAAGAATTTTCAAAACAAATGAACAAGGAATTTGAAATTTCAATGTTTGGTGAAATCAAATTCTTTGTTGATCTTCAAATTCAACAGAATAAGAATGACATCTATATCACTCAATCTAAATACATCAAGGAGATAATGAAAAAGTTTGGGATGGAAGACTACAAACTAGTTGGGACTCCTATGTGTACTAGATTAAAACTTACCAAGGATGATGAATCAAAAGAAGTAGATCAGACATTGTATAGATCTATGATTGGAAAGTTGCAATATGTAGTGCACACAAGACCAAACATTGCCCTTGCAGTAGGAATTGTAGCAAGATTCTCAACAAAACCAAAAGAAAATCACATGACGACAATCAAAAAGATCATGAGATACTTAAAAGGAACTAGAGATTATGGATTATGGTAGAAACTTGGAGGAAAACTAGATTTAAAGGTGTTCACTGATGTAGATTGGGCAAGAAATATTGATGACAGAAAGAGCACAAGTGGAGGAGCTTTCTTTCTCAGAAAAATGTTGGTTTCTTAGACAAGAGAAAAGTAGAATTGTACATCTCAATCCACAACAGAGGCTGAATATGTTGCAGCAGTAGTAAATTGCTCAAACATTGTGTGGTTTAAAAAATTATTGGAAGGTATGAAGCAAGAAATCAAAGAAATAGTTGTTATGTTTTGTGATAACACAAGTGCAATTAACATCTTCAAGAATCCAGTGATGCATTCAAAAACCAAGCATATTGCCATAAAATATCACTTTGTTAGAGAATTGGTGCAAGAAAAGGAAATAAGATTGGAATATGTGCATACAGAGGAAAAAATTGTTGACATATTCACAAAGCCTTTACCTAAGGATGCATTCTTGTATCTAAGATGAAAGCTAGTGGTCATTCCCCTATCTGAAGCTCACTAAAATATAGTTTTAGTGATGCATCAACAGGAATAGAATTGAAGATCTATCAGTTGATGCATCAAACCAATGAAGGCATTGCATATGAATCAGTACATTAGGTACAATACTATTTAGTTGTTTTGAGTTATCTTTGGCATGTGTTTTCAAAGAGGGAGAATATACTATCATATCTTTCGAAAATTTGCAAAATAATAAGAGTTTGTGTAAGAGGGAGATATTATTATGAAAGAGGGAGTTTTGTATTCTATCATTAAAAGACTTATTTTCAAATTTCATTCTTCTATGACATGTTGTGTTGCCATTAATGCCAAAGAGGGAGATTTTTGGATACAATTGTTCAAATGTGTGTTGTCTTTGATGTCACACAAATGTCATATCAGTTATCAGATAGCGTCTACTGAGCTCAGAAGGTTAGCAAGGCAAAAGATAGTGTCTACTGAGCTTAGAAGGTCAGCAAGGCAAGAGACAATGTCTACTAAGATCAGAAGGTCAGCAAGGCAAAGGACAGTGTCTATCGAGCTTAGAAGGTCACCAAGGCAAAGGACAATGTCTATTGAGCTCAGAAGGTCAACAAGGCAAGAGATAGTGTCTACCGAGCTTAGATGGTCAGGGAGGCAAAATGACAAAATCTACCGAGCTCACTCGGTCATCAAAGGAAATGTGGTAGAAATAGTTCTTACTAAGCTCTCATGAAGGAATTCAGTTCTTACCAAGTAAACTCGGCAGCCAAAGAACTTTAAGGATATTGCAATGTTAGCCGAGTCAAGAAGGTTAACTCAATAAATTTTTAGAAGCAGTATCTACTAAGCAGGGTTAGCTAGTAAAAGATTTCACTGTTTTATGAAATAACATTTATTTGTTTAGAGTAATATCTGTAGCCAAATGATGTATGGTTTATTGGTAAATGTAACATTTGAATGAGCTGACTTGACAATCTGAATGATATAAGTAAGAGGTCAAGTTGCGAATTCTAATAATGTGTAAGATGCAAGTGTGGAATTAATGAGATATGAAGACTAATTATTGTGGAAGTGAATTTGAAGGATGATCAAAGATCATTGAGGAGTAGTAGAGCCATATTTGATCAAGGAGGATCTAATGATGTTGAATAGAGACCTGTAACCAGCAAATTCAATTGCATTTTGTTCAGGTCAATTCATTGTTGCTTTCTAACCATTGTAGTAGTGATTTCAAATCTCTTAACAAAGTTGGTTTAACAGCCATTTTGTAAACCCTCTAACAATGTGACAGTTTAGTTGAATTGTTCTAAAGACCTCTAGCAAGGCCACTCCTAATAGGGTGACTAAATCCTCTAACAGGGTCACACCTAACAATGTGTATTGTAACCTTTAACAGGCTTGGCTCCTAACAGGGCTCACTTCAAAAGAGTGAAAAATTGGTTACTAGTTACTTGGTGGTTTTTCCCATATTGGGTTTCCACATTAAATCTGGTGTATCTTGTGTTCACTTTTTTTTCTTTTTCAGTTACATGCATGAATTCTTGAAGATAAGTAATAATTTAATTTACCAAGTTACAACATTTGTTTACCGAGTATTAGTAGTAACTAAATCTTTAAGACATCTAAGGGATCTGCAAATTAATTTTTGTTATTAATTCACCTCCCTCTCAGTTACTTTATCTTTAATCCCAACAATGCATACTACAACAATTTCCTTAATTATTTTCCATGAAATGCAACATTAATATATGCAAAAAAATCACTATAACTTTCATAAGCTTAAGAAATAAGCAATTTGCAGACATAAGTCATTAACCCAAAGGACCTAGAGAAATGAGTTAATTCTTTTATAATGATTTCACAATATACACACATTTCTCAATGAAAGCAAACATTTCATTACTATAATGAAATAACAAATATTTAAAATTAAATTCTATTTGTTTTCCTTTCAATAGGACACAAGGAAAACAATGCACCTTATTCCACAAGGAGAAAAACAAGAGGCACTCATAGCCATAACATGGACACCAATTAGTGGATTTTTCTAAGAGGATCACATAAGAAATTAACCATGCTAAGGTGCATCGATTCCATCTACATAACAAGGAAAAACTCACTTCCTTCTTCTCAGATTACTCAAGACACATCTACTGAATAAGAAATTCCATCCCCTAGTAGGTACCCAAGTAGCAAGACATCATGAGATCACAAAGAGACACTCTTACTCACAAACCAAAAACATCAACCATATGTGCAACATATACACAAATATCCCAATGTTTGAACATCTTCTTTGATACTAGATGTAATGCCTTGCTCAAATATCCATGGAAACAAGGATAAACATGAAAATATTTTTGGTGTAGGAGAACCTAGGATCTAGGTTAAGGTCCTAAAACATTTTGGATTTTAGATGGTTATAGCCAATGATTAGTGAATAAGTACTAAAGATAAAGTCCCAAAGTTGTGACTAGAGATAGATAGGTAGGTGCATGAGTGAAGAGTCTTTAGATTGCTAATATTGCTTAAAATGGCTTTGTAGTGCCTGCCCCTAAGTCGCATTTCTGTCATCATTGCCAAACTCTTTTAGGCCAATTTATGTTTGATGATTAGTATTATTATTTTAGAGATTATCAGATGTTGTTTTACACTCAATTTATTATATGATGAGATGACTTGGTACTCTATATTTCATGCATGTATGATGATTATTCAATGTTTTCAATTATCAATGATGATTAGTTATATGGTTTATTATCACACGTGCTTTCTTATGGATACTTACCCCATACTGCATGTGTATGGTGTGCGTGTTTTTTTTCTTTATGTATGGTGTTTCTGATATGGTTAAGGAAGGGAGTCGTAGTCACCTGCTAGTCGGGATCTACACGATGCACCACTTCCTGCCATTGCCTGTTTAGCTTAGAATATTGTGTTTGTACATGCATGGATTTTATGCAGGTTGCAGGTACCGGGTATCGGCTTCCCTGAATTGTCAGGATGAGCGTACCCTATCGCACTGTCTCAATGGTAAGAGAGGGGAGATAAACTCTTAAGTCCAAATCCTAAACCCTTTAGCCAATTGTCCTAATTGATAATTAGGACAAGTATCTGAGTTAAGTGCCCTCCGAATGCATCAAATGATGTAATTTCGTGATTATAACCCTTTTGTTTGATTTGGTATGTAATTTTCTATGATGGGTTTTCGTATATTGCTTTATGAGTCCTTGGTGTATTTTCTATTAATTAAGTCTAATTAAAAAAAGATTAATTAATGATTTAATTTAATAAAGAATTATTATGATATCTTTATATTTAATTAATTAATTAATTTAATAAAAGTATTAAAGTTGGAGATTAAAGTTCAAAGATAAATTTAGAATAGGATAATATTAATTTAATTTAATAATAATATATTTGGAGTTCATTTTTAAATAAATGCTAAATATTATTGTTATTTAAATTAATTAAATATGTTATCAATTAAGTTCTAAAATAAATTAAAAAGTTGAAAGATATTAATTTATTAAGAATTCTAGATCGCATGATCTAAACATGAGTTAAATATAAGAATTAAATTAAAAGATTAAATTATAAAAAAAATTAATAATGTTATTTTAATTTCTTAAAAGTGCACATAAGATTTAAAGTAATAAATTAATTAAGAATTGAAGTCAAGTGAAATTTTAAATAAAGTTATTTAATAATTCAACTTAATGTGCATGAAAGTTGAATGCAAAAGAATTAGAAAAGATAATAAAAAGTTAATTTGGAGTTAACTGAGTTGTGCAAAGAGTCTTCTCGGGTAAACGCACAATTAGTGCCCCGACTTGAGGAGAAATTGCTTATCACAACTTTGGGGGTTCGTTTTTGGGGATGGAAGAATTTGGACGGGAATTTTTGGGGGACAAATTTTGGAAGCAAATTTGAGAAGGCTGATACGAAGAAAGTCTTCAAGGGGAAGGTTATTGAGAGGAGAAAATTCGCATACAGTTCCTGGAGATTTCATAATAGCATCAGGATCAGGTAGGCTCTTGTGTTTTGACTATCCATTAAATATGCAATTATCCCTTCCTGTCTTCTTCGTGTCTGGGGTTTGTAGATCTAAATTCGCTGTGATAAAAGTTTTAACTGTTCAATATTGTGAATTTTATTAATTGCTCTTCAACAATTTCTGTGTCCATGGAGACTGGATGAATTTTTAGAACCCTTGTTTTCTCGATTTAGAAATTAACATTTAATTTAGTAGGGGTTTTGATTTTTTTTGAAATTAAAAAGTTTTAGATAAAAATAAATAATTAAATATATATATATTATATATTTATCCTTTGGGAGAAATTGTTTTATTGAAGATTAAACAAAATTATTTTTTTAAAAATAAAACTTGATTTATTTTATTTATATTAAAATTAAATAAAATAAAACTAAAAAAAAAATATATATATATAAAAAAAATTATAATTATATTATAGTGGAGGGGGAGGGAATCATCCTGTACCCGCCCCCCACTGTCGGAGGCTGATAGTACCTGCATCGTAGGTACTGCGACGACAGGTACAGAGTACCTGCCGCCGCAGGCCCTGCGACCGCAGGCCTGCGGCCAAAGCTGACGGGCTATAAACGTGTGTGTTAAGAAAATAAAAGATAAAACTTGGTTTTCGTTTTTTTTTAAATTTTTTTTTTTTATAATTTTTAAAATTATTAAAACAAATTTTATTTATTTAAAATTTTTAAATAATAAAATTATAATATATTCAATTTTATAATAGATTAAACTTTTTTAACATTTAATAAATAAATATTAAATCCATAGATATAGTTGTAAATTTTAATTTATTAATAATTTTGCCTAAATATTAATAAATTAACAATTATTAGTTAGATTAAAATAAGTAATTAGATCAAATGAATATTGATTAATTTAATTAAAATTAGTTTAATTAAGTTAATTAATAATGAATTTTATTTGACTAAATTATAAATTTGGATATTGATTTAATGAAAGTTATTATAGAAATGAGTTATTCGTAAAAGGGTAGTTGTGAAAACTTTGTTAGTTGAATTCGACATTAAACTAAAACATAAACCTTACCTTAACTTAAATAATATACTTTCAGATCCAATCTCTGAGACTTTGATGTTGTCTTTGTACTTTGAATGTTTTGGGATTGGTTTAGCGTTGACCAGTTCAGGTTGTTACCAGAGGCTCGGGGTTGTGAATGTGATGTCATGATGATTTGGTCTCGATCTTTCTTAACCTGACCATGGTAATGTGATGAAGTGCTCTATGACATGTTTGTGTTACTGTTTGTTGTTGCTTTCCAGTTTCCTTGTGTGAAGCTGAGGTGTATGTATTTGAGAGTACCTAACTTAACCATTTTTGAGTCTCGATCAGTTATATTTGATAACCATTTCTGAGTCTCGATCAGTTATACTTGTATTACTTTCTGGTTGCTCATTAGAGAACCATTGGATTTTGTGACTTATCATTGATGCCTTCAGTTGCTGATAGAGGACTGTCGTGATTACATGATTACTATTTGATGTTATCCGTTGCTCATGAAGAACTGATGTAATTTTGTGGATTATCTTTTTTATGATGTTTTTCAGTTGCTCGTATAGGACTGAGATGGTTTTATTATGATTCTTTGATTTACGAGTTCATGAGCTAGGGTAGGTTACCTATGTGTAGAGTTGGGGAGTGGCTTGCAATGGGGGTCGGAGCCCTAAGAGGCTGCCTTGAGAAACCCATTGTAAGTCATTGTTAATAAGTGAAAACATTTACACTAAATGAGAGAAAATGAACCTAATAAGATAATTGTATGTTCTCTCCCATGCCATGAGTGCTAGTACAGACTAGGATGGGGTAGAGAGAACACTTGGTTACAACCTTGCATTCCATAGTATGCCTCGTTAGTACGAGAGGATACTAGTGGCCGCAGGATCAGTAGGGACCCGGGATTCCTAAGGGATTGCTCGGGTAACTTCTACGTGACTTTTGCGATGACACTTTCCCGCTTGCATATTAGGTTTCCTACATGTCTTGTGGTACCTCTGGGATTTAGATGTCGATCTTTTTAGGAACCCTTGAGTTAGCATACTTATAGGATTTCCTGGACTTAGAGAGTATTTATGATTATAGGTTTTGTTATCCTATTTGGGACTTGAGACTATCTCCTCAGCGCGGTGGGAGTGGACCATTTAGGTTCCACGCGGTCGGGTGGTAGTGCTTTTACTCTTACCATTGAGATCCGTTCCGTGGTCACCGTGGCTGGAGTTTTCATGATTGGCATTTACCTTCACTATGTCCTTGGATTATTATGATGGATGGTTAGATTTTATGTTAGATGTTTTATCATTATGGATGTATGGACGTATCAAGTATGGTGAATAGTTTTGTATATATCTTTACTGTACTTTGTATCATGGATTCATGGAGGTTGATGTATTTCTATTATTACATATGTATATTCTTTTAAGCCTTTCATACCCTGTGACTTGTATAGTGGATGATTGAGCATTCTGAATTAATTTTTCGAGAGGCATTCGGAACAAATGTATATTATGGACATGGGACTTTCTGATTATTCTTTCATATGTATGTGATAGTTGTTAGACTTAGAATTAATTAAATTTAAACGTGACTCAACGTCTTGGGATCTTTAAGAAATGTAACTTACAATGTATGTTGTCAATTATTACATGTTATTGCTTCCGCTACTATGTGTTTGATGTGTATGTCATACTTTCTTACTTTTAAAAAAAAAATGTTTAGCAAACTTAGTAAAACTTTAGGTTAATTCTTTTGGATCCCTTGGCGGGGCGTTATAGGCTTGAATAGGTCAAGGGTTGACCAAGAGTTGAAAAAGTAACTCTAATGCTAGGAAATGGTGTTATATGTTAGTTTTGGACCATATAAACCTCATATATAAGGTTTTTGGATCCATACATGGTCATAAGGAAAAGTAGCAAAAGTTCAATAAATTTTGCATTTTTTGCAAAAGTTGCATATGAAAGTTTTGACAACTTTTTGCCAAACTAAATGAATTTGCATTTTTCACTTATTGGGCCCATACAGGGGGTTCCCACATATTAAAAAATACTATAAAACACATCACACACCTAGGAGAAGGGTTGGTGTTTAGACTATGTGAATTGGAGTTGAAGAAATAATATATTTTGAAGCATTTTTAGTTACAATTACCTTGTATACCCTAACATCTAATGTTAATGGAGTGACTGGGATTTATTTTTTTCATGGAGAGTTAGAGGATTTAATGTATTTATTTCTATATAAACTTTGTTTCTTTAAGTGTTGAGTAAGTAGGTGTTTCAAATTCATTTTGGTGCTATACAATTCACCATCTTATTTTGAGTTGTAGTTAGTTTAATGGTTCTTGCTTGAATTCCATTGGTCAAATTTCCATTGCATTATGCAATCGAGAATAAAATACTATATATAGTATACATATTCATTTTGGAGTTCTAAGGAGTGGGTTTTCTATTGTTCCAAGCATTCCCTAAGAAAGTTTGGTATACCCAGCTAGGAATTACATGTTGTTGAAGAGCTTTGGACAAAGAAGTGTGGGATGGTTTGTGCTAGTCTAGGTGGTGGAGATAAAGAACAAGGTATGGGGATTCCTTGTGTCTATTTTGGTGATTAGGAAAGTTCATTTGATAGGGCATTGAAGTAAAAATCTTTGATGCTTCAATTAAACCCTTTAAACCCTTTAAAATAGGGTATCTCTACTAATTTCATGTATGGATAGGGTGACAACCTAAAACCTACAAAATATTAAAGTTATTTGAAAAGGTTATCTAGATCACTAATCATTTGGATAGCTTTTTTACAAGTTTTTGGAGTTTTTGTGTGAAAACCTTGATAGGAGACCTAATTGGGGGCTCTAGGGCTTCTAGGATTTCTAAGAGCAATTTACATTTCCAAGAAATGGGTTTGTGAGACAAAACCCTAAATTTATAGAGAAGCTTATATCAAGCATAGCGAAGACATTTTGAAGAGTATGAAAAATTTCATTGTATTTTGTGCTATACCTTACAAGATAACAAGAAATACCTAATTAGGAGTCTATATGAGTCAAGAGAGAAAAGAATTGAAGTCTTAATTGGTGTAATAGATCTTGTAGAAGGGGATAAATATGAGAGATCTTCTTGGGAATAGGGTCAAGTATTAATCCTATAGGCTTAGGAGAAGCCTTGGAGAGTTTGGACATTGAGGTCTAGACTACAAGTTTTGGATCTAGTTACATCAAAGTGGTATCAAAGCCTAGTTAAAAAGGCTTGGGATGTATGTCTAAATTTTAAGGTGAATCAGTGGGAGAAACTACCATGGTGAAAAATGTTTAGTTGGAAAAGTAAGTGATAGAAAAAAGGAGAAGAATAAATTCCTAGAAGAAGCCCTAGTAGCTATGAAGGGCAAACTCGATGTAAGTAGTAGAAATAGTTGACAAGATGAAGGAAAAGTCAGATATTGGTGAAGACAAGGGAAAATAAGTTGTTGAAGAAGATGCATGACCTAAACCTTATCCTTCTATATAAGAAGAACCTTTTCTTAAAGCCATTAAAGCTTTGAGTGGCAAGTCTCTTGAAGGATTACCCTTGTTCATGGGTAAGATGGATCCTAATTTGGTAATGGAATGGATAGAGGGCATGAAGAATCAATTTTATTGTGAAGGAATTACTGAAGAATAGAAGGTGAAGTTAAAAAAATCTAGGTTAAGAGGACCAACCCTAACTTGATGGAAGTTTTTTCCAAGAAGAGAGAGAGAAAGAAAAAAATAAACCTATAACTAATTGAAAGGCAATGATGATAAAGTTCAAGGAGAACTATCTATCAGAGGATTATGAAATCCAATTACATAAAAAGAGACAAAGTCTAAAACAAAAGGACATGGATGTAGCCTCTTACATTGAATAATTTCAGAAGTTATGCCTAAGATCTAGGATCCAAGAAGATGCAGTAGTAAAAGTGGCTAGGTATCTAGGAGGATTGAGATGGGGTATCCAAGAAGAAATCAGCCTATGGACCCCTGCTATACAAAGATGCTTCCAACTAGCTCTCAAGGTGGAAGTGAGGAATTAGAAGAAACATGACTCATACTAAAGGAAAAGGCAAAGGAAGATATGTTAGAGGCACCTATAGAGGTGGATATGGAGGCAGAACTAGTGACAATAGATCACAAGGAGATACAAAATCTAGTGTACCAAGCAATGACAATGGTAATAGAGGCAGTTATGGTAGAAGAAGGAGTTATACTGACAGAGGTGGAGACTAATAAAACACTTACAACAAAGGTTCACTTTTTGCTAGCATGAAATGTTATCATTTTGAACAAGTAGGGAATCTTGCTTATAGATGTCTTGAGAAGGCATCATCTTCACAAGGTGAAAGGAAGGTCAACTATGTTCAAGAGGACCAAAATAATAACATCAATCAAGAAGCAAGTCTTGATTCAAAGAAAGGGGAAAACTTGATGTTTAGGAGAGTTTTTCTTAAAGAACTAAGAAAAGAAGGACCCAAACAAAAGAAAGCACTTTTTAGAGTCAAATGCAAGATGCAAGGCAAAGTTTGTAAAGTCATAGTGGATTTAGGATCAAATGATAATATCATATTAGAGGAGGCTCCTCAAAAACTTCAATTGGTAAGAATTCCACATGCTCATCCTTATAGAGTTACATGGCTGAATAAGGGCCATAATATTTTGGTAAATGAAAAATTTTGGGTAGATTTTTTAATAGGAGGTTATCAGGACAAGATACTTTGTGATGTGTTATCCATGGATGCGTGTCATCTACTTCTAGGTAGACCACAAAAATATGATAGGGATGCTATCTATCATGGGAAGAAGAATTTGTACACATCAAGAAGGATGGGGTGACATATAAGATTTAGTAACTTGTTAAGGAAGACATGGATATAACCACGGATCAAAACCTCCTACTTATGAGTGGAAAATAGTTTTTGGGTGATTTCAAAGAAGAAAAAGAAGTTGGGTTTGCAATTATGTTGAAACATAAGGAAGACAAGAAGAAGAAATAAAATACCTTACCAAAGGAAGCGCAAGCATTGTTAGATCCATTCAAGGACATCATTAGTGATGGTACACCTTCTACACTTCCCCCAGAAAGGGTAGTTAGTCATCAAATAGACTTTTTTCCATGAGCTTCACTACCAAACAAGGTTGCTTATAAGGTGACCATAGAACACAACAAGGAGATTGCTAGGAAAGTCCAAGAGTTGTTAGATCAAGGTTTGATTAAAAAGAGCATTAGCCCATATGTTTTTCTAGTAGTGTTAGTGCCTAAAAAGGGAGGTAAATGGAGGTTATGTACATATTCTAGAGCCATCAATAAGATAACCATAAGATATAGGTTTCCTATTCCTAGAATAGAGAATTTGATGGATTGTCTAGGGAGTGCTAAGTATTTGTCCAAGATTTATCTAAAGAGTGGTTATCACCAAATCAAAATGAATGAAGGTGATGATAGAAGGAAACCTTCAAAACCACTGAAGGTATGTGTGAATGGTTGGTCAAGTCATTTGGAATCACCAATGCACCTAGTACATTCATAAGACTTAAGAATGAAGTGCTAAAAAATTACATAGGTAACTTTGTAGTGGTATATCTAGATGACATATTGATTTATAGTAATGATAAAGAGGAACATTTGAAAAACTTTGAAATTATTTTGAGGAGATTGCAAGAAGAGAAATTAACCATCAACCTAGAGAAAAGTGAGTTTTTGAAGAAATAAATAGTTTACCTTGGATTTTTTTTCTCACAAGATAACTTGAAGATGTATTAGGATAAAGTTGAAAGAATACTCAATTGGCCTACACCAAAAATAGGTACATCTGTGAGGAGTTCTTATGGTTTGGCACAATTATATAGGAAGCTCATAAAGAGTTTTAGTGAGATATGTGGTCCAATCTTGGACACTATCAAAGGTGGATTGAAAATTAAGTTTGTATGGAAAAAAGAGGAAAATGAGGGATTTGAAAGTTTAAAGAAAGAGGGATCTAAAAAAGCTATACTTGTGTCACCTAGTTTTGACAAATTGTTCATTATGGAATGTGATGCAAGCAATGTTGTTGTTGGGGTAGTTTTAAGTCAAGAAGGGAGACTAGTAGCCTTCTTTAATGAGAGATTAAATGAGGCCAAATCAAGGTACTCCTCTTATGATTTAGAATTGTATAGTTTAGTACAAACACTCAGGAAATAGAGGCATTACCTTTTACCAAAGGAATTTGTTGTCTATATAGACAACCAAGCATTGAGTTACATTAACTCTCTAGAGAAGTTGATTTTAAGACACATAAAATGGGTGGAGTTTCTCTAGTCATATATGTTTACCATTAAACATAAGAAGGGCCAAGATAAAAAATGTTGTTGATGCCTTAAGTAGGAGGTTACTCACCGTCCAAGAAATCCAATTGGAAAGCATTGGGGTGGACAGTTTTAAGGACCTATATATTGAGGATGAAGAATTTTTTAGAAACCTACAAGGTATGCCTAGAATATAATAAAAATTTTCATAGAAAATATTATGATTTTACTTTGCAAAATGGATTATTTTTTAGGGGTAATCAGTTGTGTGTGCCTAGAGGGTCAATGAGAGAAAATCTGATTTAGGAAAAACATAATGGAAGTCTTAGTGGACATTTTGTGTAAATAAGACACTAGAGATAGTGGAGATATTCTACTATTGGCCAAGAATGTAGAAAGATGTTAAGGAGTATATTGATCAGTGTATGGTATGTTAAAAAGCCAAGGGTACTTCTACAAATGTAGGGTTGTATAAAACCTTACCCATACCTAATAGACCATGGGAATGCATTAGCATGGATTTTATAGTTAGTTTTCCAAGGAAAAAATCAGGTTGAGATAGTATTTTTTTTGTTGTTGATAGATTTAGTAAGATGAGCCATTTTATTTCTTGAAAAACCATACATAATGATAGTTACATAGATAATCTCTTTTTTAAGGAGATTGTGAGAATACATGAGTTACCCATCAACATAGTTTCTAATAGGGATGTTAAGTTCATGAGAAACTTTTTGGAAAACTTTATGGAAGAGATCAGGTACAAATTTGGCCCATAGTTCATGTTACCATCCACAAATAGATGGTCAAATTGAAGTGATTAATTGGGTACTTGGAAACCTATTAAGATGTTTAACAAAGAAGTATGGTCAGACTTGGGATTGAGTCCTATCACAAGAAGAGTTTCCCTATAATGACAGTATGAACAAAACTTCAAGGAAAAGTACATTTCAAATAGTATATTGTTACCATCCAAGAGGCATATGTGAACTCAAGGAATTGAAATGACATGAAGAAATACATGGAAATGCAGATGAATTTTCACAATCCATGATGGCTGTACATGAATAGGTCAATAGAACATTAGGTGAAGCTACTCAAAGGTTGAAGTCAAAGATGGATACAAACATGAGAGATGTGCAATTTGAGGTAGGAGATTGGGTGTTAGTGAATTTTAACAAAGCGAGACTTAGAAAATATATTTGACTAAGCTAAAAATGAGGAGGATAGGGTCTTGTAAAGTGCTTGCAAAATATGGCTCTAATGCTTACAAGATAGATCTACCACAAGATTTGGAAATTTCCCCTATCTTTAATGTGAAATATTTAGTTCAGTATAAGGGACTCGATATCAAGGAGGGACACCAAGAAAAAAAGGCCAAGTAGGATACTAAGGAGGTCAGTATTCCAACCAAGTCCAAGCCTCAAGATGAAAGAGTTCTAGATTCTAGAGTGAAGAAAAATACTAGACATGGCATCTTTATGGAACATCTCATCAAGAGGAGGAATCAACCAGAATTTAAGGAAACATGGATAGCTGAGAGTGAGTTAAAGAAGAAAGGTATCTCTCCTAAACTTCTTAATGTTGACCCAACATGAGTTCTTTGTTCCAGGGGAAGAATGGTGTAGGATTACCTAGGATCTAGGTTAAGGTCCTAAATTTTTTTGGCTTGTAGATGGTTCTATCCAACCATTAGTGAATAAGGACTAAATATAAATTCCCAAGGTTGTGACTAGAGGTATATAGGTGGGTGATTGAGTGAAGAGTCTTTAGATTGCTAAGATTCCTTAAAATGGCTTGAATAGGTCAAAAGGAAAAGTGGCAAAAGTTTCATTTGACAACTTTTTGCCAAACTGAATAAATTTTCATTTTTAGTTATTGG
The DNA here is from genome assembly GCA_028749045.1 of Cupressus sempervirens. NCBI lineage: Eukaryota > Viridiplantae > Streptophyta > Pinopsida > Cupressales > Cupressaceae > Cupressus > Cupressus sempervirens. The sequence continues at coordinate 396,162,099 of CM053788.1, forward strand.
GTTTAGATAGGAGGTTCCCACCTGTGCACAAACACTATAAAACACCATCATGCATTTATAAGAATGGTTGGTGTTCAGACTATGTGAATTGGAGTTGAAGAAATAACATATTTTGAAGCATTTTCAATTACAAATACCTTGCATACCCTAACATTCAATGTGAATGGATTGATTAGGATTTATTTTTTTCATGGATAGTTTGAGGATTTAATGTAAGTATTTTTTTAGAAATTTCATTTATTTTAGAAATTTCATTTATTTAAGTGTTGAGTAAGTAGGTGTTTCAAATTAATTTTGGTATTGTATAATTCATTGTCCTATTTTGAGTTGTAGTTAGTGTTATGGCTCTTTCTTGAATTCCATTGGTCAAATCACCATGGCCTTTTGGAATCAAGAATAGAACACTGTATATAGTGTACATATTCATTTTGGAGTTCTAAGGAGTGGGTTTTCTATTATTCCAAGCATGCCCTAAGTGATTTTGGTATACCCAGCTAGGAGTTTCATGTTGTTGCAGAGCTTTGGACAAAGAAGTGTGGCTTGTTTTGTGCTATTTCAGGTGGTGGAGATGAAGAATGAGGTATGAGTATGCCTAGTATCTATTTTGGTGATTAGGAAAGTTCATTTGATATGTAATTGAAGTCAAAATCCTTGATGCTCCAATCAAACCCTTAAAACCCTTAAAAATAGGGTATTTATGCTAAAGTCATGTACAAATAGGGTGACAAGCTAAAACCTACAAAATCTTAAAGTTCTTTGAAAAGGGTATCTAGATCACTAATCATTTGGATAGATTTTTTTACAAGTTTTTGGATTTTTTGTGTGAAAACCTTGATAGGAGACCTAATTGGGGGCTTTAGGGCTACTAGGATTTCTAAGAGCAATTTAGATTTCCAAGAAGTGGATTTGTGAGAAAAACCCTAAATTTCTAGAGAATCTTATATCAAGCATAGGGAAGAAATTTGGAAGAGTATGGGATTTTGCATTGGAGTTTGTGTCTTACCTTGCAAGATAGCAAGGAATGCCTAGCTAGGAGTCTAGGTGAGTTAAGAGAGAAAAAAATTAAAGTGTTAATTTTTGTAATAGAATTTGTAGAAGAGGATAATTGTGAGAGATCCTCTTGGGAATAGGGTCAAGTAGTAACCATATAGGCTTAGGAGAAGCCTTGGAGATTTTGGTAATTGAGGCCTAGACTAGGAGTTTTGGATCTAGTTACATCATTTTTTTTAAGGATAAAACATAGGTACAAGAAACAAAAAATATAAGATCATAAAAGATCACAACAAAAAACTAAAACCAACCACCAAAGATCCCTAATCATTTATCACTAACAATGCATTCATTTCCATATACATGAGTTAAACATACAAGATTCATTCCATTAATACACTAATGAGGTTAAATGTTCATTTTAAATCTCAAACACAAATTCCTAAATGATTAAACCATACAAGTTCATTTACCATAAGACTAGAGCATAAAAAAATTCATGAATAGCCATCTTAAAATTTGGCTATGAATATCCATCCTGAAATTTGGTTGTGAATAGCCATCTTGAAATTTGGCTAAGTCTAAAATCCTAAACTCCTCAAATAAGACTTAGTTTGAAATCTTGTCCACTTTAGGATTCTAGAATTTTTATCTAAACTCCTAGAGTGTTGGAACTTATCTCAAATGAATAATCATATATATAAAATATATCTTAAGTAGAAGCAAGAAGAGTATGCCACTTAAATGATATATTTTATATATGACCAAAATTCCCAAAAAGCAATATGATACTTCTCACAATTACAGTATGAGAGTTTCGTACGACATATCATAGGTATGTAGTACAATATCTAACCTATATCATACATGATTCTATATAACAATAGTTCAATACTTCACAAGTATCATATGAGAAGAACAACAAGGTTTACAAGTAAACTATGAAGCAAATAGGGTTAGGACCTTCACACTAGGGAGTACCAAAGCTACCAAACTTGAGGAATGAACACATGAGAGCATCAAAAACATAGGGAAGATCTAGATAACTCACATAAAAAATATGCTAGTCTAAACCATTAAAAATAATATTGCAATGAAGTAAATCAACATCCTCACAAGATACATGAACATAAGCAACATAGGAAAGTGCAAGGATAAGATGTAACCAAATCCAATCAACCATGCTCATTTCCTCCCTACCATAATGGCATCATGAAATCTCACGAATCCTCACCGTATCCCCAAGCATGAAATCTCCAATTTCCAAAAAGATCATTGGCATTACCTTAAGAAATCTATCTTACCAATAACTATTAATAGACACCACATGAACAAGTATATCTAGCATGCTAGTTTATGAAAAGCATTACTAATCTATAGCAGTAATAAAAAAAATCAACTTAGAAATAATATCTAACATCATGATAAGAGAATGAAACAATTAAAAATACTAAGAATTATCTAAAACATCATATCAAAGCATCCAAAGTAAAGCATAAATCACAAAGAAACATACTCAAAATATACTGAAGTACTAAGTTGACATCTAGCATTTGCCTCAAGAAAGAAGTAGATAGTCTCTATACATTAGTCCCCAATAGTTGTATAGGTAGCTATGCCTCCAAAATACATGGTACCCTCGAGGCCACACCTATCATTCTCATGGAGATAATAACCTAACCATAGTCACATAAGACACTCACTCATGGCTAACACAAACATCAATCAAGTATGATACCAACATCTATATGATCATGAATGTAGTACACTAGGTGACTAGTTAGACCCATTATAGGATAACTATGCAGGGACTCTAGTAGAGTTTTATTAATTTCCATTAGATAGAAAAATTACTTTGAGGCTTCAATCAACTCCCTTGGGAGGCCAAACTTAGAATGTATCTTTGATCAACTCTCGTAGGAGGCTAGATACTGTGCCTTTGATCAACTCCCTTGGGAGGCTAGGCTCGAAATGTATCTTCGATCAACTACTATGGGATGCCATATATTCTTCCTTTGATCAACTCCCTCGAGAGACTAGACACACACCTTTGATAAACTCCCTTGGGAGGCTAGACACACACCTTTGATAAACTCTCTTAGGAGACCAAGTGTTTCATAATCTTATCTTCATTAAGTTTATTTAGCCATTAGTTAAATTAGTTTTCACTTATTAGAACCTCTTCATGTTAGCTCGTCGACCAAATTTGGAATGGGGTACATGAGAGAACCCACTTCACATGTCTACCCTACATACCCATTCTCACCATGCAATGAGTTCCCTAGGCAACGCAAGCTCTCAACACAACTCCCAAATGAACAATCCCTCAACTGGCCTATATCTAGGAGTTTGGGTCTTGCAAGATCCTATAATACACACACACATGCTCATGCGTGGATAAAACTATATTCAAAAATATAATCATTTAATACTAATACAAGGATTGGATATGAGAAATACAACAAATGATATACGTATAACAAACTCACTCAACCAACCTATATCTAGGAGTATGGATTTGACATGAATCCCAATGTACATGAAATAATAACATAACATGAAATGAGGCAAGATTAAAAGGACCAAAATTCAAACTTCTTAGATAACCACAAAACTAAAACCCCAACTCTATAATAGGGCCAAAAGACCAAGGGTCCAATAAAATTCACTAAACATGCTCAAATTTACGATTTGACAAATTTGGCAAAAGACATAAGTACACAAAATTCAATATTAGGACATGAATTCGTATTAGGAAATAAAATATTTTGGAATGTCCTATAACCATTTTTATTCCACAATCCTAATCATTGAGGCAAATATTGCAAGATCCAACCTCTAACTAGGCCAAATAGAGAAAAGGGCAAAAACCTAATGGCATGCAAAATGAGAGGATGCCTAAAAGACCCAAAATTCAAACATCAAATAGATTGACTAAATTAATTTTTTTTTGTCTAAATCTACCCTACATCACACTTTTCAAATAAAATATTGAACCTAGACTTTCACACAAATCTAGTAGCATAACAATGGGAAAACTTACAAACCCTTATTACGAAAACTCTAAACACTTGCACTTGTCCAACTAGGTGGTGGGATTGCATGAAAATCAAGGGGACCACTAGTTCTCCACTCCCTAACATTTATCAATTGAAAAAATGGGTTAAAAGGGGCTAAACATAATTAAACCAAAAAGTCATACCTCATACATTTGGTAAAAACCAAGAACAACGAGAAATGACTGAATATTGTGTCAAATCAATTTAATCCTTCAACAAAGTAGAAAATACTAATAAGACTCCACCAAGGCCAATTGTGCAAAGATTCATCAATCCAAGCTTTCACAATGAACAAATCTTTGTGTCAGCCAAAAGAGGGTTTGAGCATTTTTCTCTATAAAACATAAAATCCAAGGTGAGAAGAGAATAACAATGTTCCTTTTCACCAATATAAGCACTTTTCCAAAGTGACTTATAAATTAGGCTATTATAATAACTTAATAACCAGTTTACCTCTTTCCCAAATTAAATTAGGTAATCCCAATTACATTAGATTTTATTTATGACAAATTAAAATAAATTAAGTCAAATATAAAATTCCCATTAAACTATTAGAACACATTATTTCAATAACTTTTGCAACCACTATGGATTCTTAAATGCACGAACATGCTCATGGGTCTAATAAAAAATACATAATGAATCTAGACTTATAATGTAGGGTGCTCCGCTTAATACCATAAACTCATAACAAAAATAAAGAAATAACAACAAATGTAAGAATATAATATGGACTTCTTATTTGTGCCGCAAATGAAAAATTACAAAATTCATAAGCGCAATATACTAACCCTCATGGGTGCCTCAGTACAATAATTTTCAGGGCAAGCTGTGAACTATCACCTAAAGCTGTCTTAGAAAATGTTTGAGCCTTTCTTAAATAGGCAGTTTTATGCCGCTTGGGAAGGTTCTAGATGCTCAAACTTAATACCTAGGACTGACAGACCCTAACAAAACATATAGAGTTGGCCAAATACATATTTCACAATTATTTTAGAAGTTTTGGGTAGCCCAACTTTGGAAGGCCACAACTCACAAACCATTGCTCCGATTGGCTATCATAACCACTTTTTTGAAATGCCAGCTCTTGATATACAAGATCAAAACTATGGTAGCACCCTTCCATCGAGTTTTTATACCTCATCCAGGAAATCTAAGGCCTCCAATGGTGAGCCTGAAGATTTTTCTACAAATTGTTCCACCAAAAATCTATAATAACTTCTCTGATACTTAGGTTGGAGCAATGAGATTTTTATGGTAGGCTTATATCTCTAAAATGAACCTTCTTGTAGAAAATGAGAACATTTTGAGCCCATATGATAAACTTACTAAAAATAGCAAGTTCCCATAAATAGTAACCACCCTATCTACCAGTCCTTATTAAAATAGAAAAGACTAAAAATAAAATATTTTTGGGTGATGCAAGATTGCCCTTACACCCAGGATGCTCTTGCATCAAACACCCAAGGTAATTTGAGAAGTGACCTTGTCATATCTCAGGTGTTTAGAGGAAAACCAAGATGGTTAGCCTCCTTCTTTGCTAGCCATGATGAATACTAAACTGGCCTCCCTTTCCATTTGACCAGATATTCCTCATAAGTTCTATTTTTGGTACTTTTGCCAATATGATTATCCAGTATCTCCTCAATCTCCTGTGTAGCCAAACTAGTTGTTGGAATACTCCACTGTGCTTCTACAACTTCATCTCTATCACCTCCTTTATAATACCCTGTCAAATTTAAAATATTAAATATTGGTGAAATATTCAATTCAGTAAGTAACTCCACTTCATACGTATTTCCAGAATCATGCCTTTTCACTATCTTGCATGGTCCAAACTTCTTCATCTTCAACTTATTATATTTACCCACTAGAAAATACTCCTTTCTCAAATGAACCATGACTTCATCTCCAATCTAAAATTCCTTATATCTCCTTTTCACATCCACCTTAGCCTTATACTATGTATTCATCTTTATGATGTGCTTCCTTACCTCCTCATTGACATTCTTTAAATGTTCAACAAAATCTTCTACTTTAGCACTACTTATCTCTCTTTTATCCAACTACCTCAATTCAGAAGCATTTCTGAGGCTACTCCCATATACAATTTAGAATGGTGATTTACCAGTACTCCTATTGATAGAATTATTATATCAAAATTCCACCTCTGGTAAAATCATATCCCATTCTTTTGGTTTATCTCCAACCAAGCATCTCAGTAAGTTTCCCAAACTGTGATTCACAGATTTTGTCTATCCATTAGTCTGTGGATGATGTGATGAATTGAATTTCAAATCTACTAGAAATACCCAAAAAATTTGGTATCTCTATCTAAAACTATACTCATTGGTAGACCATGAAATCTCACCACTTCTCTAAAAAACAACTCTACTACATGAAAAACATCACTAGTCTTCTTGCAACGAATAAAATGTGCCATCTTTGAAAATGTGTCAACCACCACAAAAATAGAATCATGCCCATGCTATGTCCTCGGTAATCCATGAACAAAATCCATGCTAACATCCTCTTATGACTTCTTTGGTATAGGTAATGGCTGATACAACCCTGTATTCTGCTTCACTCTTTTCGCCATTTGACATACTCGACAACTTTGTACAAACTTCATCACATCTTGCTATGACTGTGTCTAGTAATAATTTTCAGCAACCAAAGCTATAGTTTTATCTCTACCAAAATATACAACCAATCCCCTTCTATCCTTCTCCTTGATGTGGTTCTCTCTCATTGAACTTCTGGGAATGCACTACTAACTTCCTTTGAACAACATACTATCTTGGATCATGAAATCCAACCACTTTTTCCTATCAAGTGTAACAGGTTTTGTAAAAGCTTTCTATGCTTCACCAAAATTAGGATCATCTAGATACAAGGTACTAAGTTCCTTGAACCCAACCACCTCTATCTACATTTTTGTTAGCAAAAGTTGTCTTCTACTAAGAGCATCTGCAACTTTATTAGACTTCCCACTCCTGTGTTTCAAAACAAATGCATAACTCTACAAAAACTCAACTCACTTTAAATGTCTTTCATTCAATTTTCCTTGACTATTCAAAATGTGGAAAGCTTGCTGATTAGTATACAACATAAACTCCTTGGGAAGAAGATAATGTCTCCACTTCTTCAATGCTGGAATTATAGCATAAAATTTTTGATCATAAAAAAATATCTTCTTTTTGCATCATTTAATTTTTCACTAAAATAGGCAACAAGTCTACCTTCTTAACTCAAAACAACTCTTATTGCAGTACCACTAGCATCACAATCTACTTGAAACAGCTTGTTAAAATTAGGAAGTGCTAAAATAGGTTGCTCAGTAACTTTCTATTTCAACAAATTAAAACTCTTATCTTCTCCTATAGTCCACTTAAACTCTTTCCTATCCCCTCTCATTTGTTCAGTCAAGGGTCCACAAATATTGCTAAAACTTCTTATGAACTTTCTGTGAAATGTAGCCAGTCCATGAAAAGATCTTACCTTTTTCACACTCCTTGGAGTAGGCCATTCAAGGATAGCCTTCACTTTCTCTTGGTCCATTTTTAGACCTTCTCTTGAGACTACAAATCCTAGATACACCAACTCTTTCTTTACAAAATTGTATTTCTTTAGGTTTATCAACAACTTTTCTTCCCTCAACTTATCAAACACCTTGCGAATATGAATCAAATGCTCCTCCAATGTCTTACTAAAGATCAATATATCATCTAAGTAAACAATGACAAACTTACCTAGAAACTCTTTCAGTACCTCATTCATGAGCCTCATAAAAGTGCTTGGTGCATTGATTAGCCCAAAAGGCATGAATAACCACTCATACAATCCTTCTTTTGTCTTGAAAGTAGTCTTCCACTCATCACCTTCTCTGATACGAAACTAATGGTACCCACTCTTTAGATCTTCCTTTGTGAAATAATTAGCTCTATTCAAACAGTCCATAATATCATCCATCCTCGGCAATGGAAATCTATACTTTAATGTGATCTTGCTGATAGCACGAGAATCTATGCACATCCTCCATTCTCCATTCTTCTTTGGTGCTAATACTACTAGTACAACACATGGACTCTAACTCTCTCGAATCAACCCCTTCTGAAACAACTCATGAACTTTCCTATTCAACTCTTCACTTTCTGCTAGTGTCATTTTTTGTGCTATCTTGTTTGATAAGCTAGCTTCTAGAACCAAATCCATCTAGTGATTGATCTTCCTCATTGGGGTTAATCCATCATGTACATTATCTGATACAATATCAAAAAACTCTCCCAACATATCTGCAACTTCTACAAATACCTCCTCTACTCCTTCTTTATTATCTTTAGGAATTATAAAAAAAAACATATACTCATGCTTCATACCTTTAAGAAACTCTTTTCCATCAACAAAACATATTATGGAAGCACTACAGACCTTTTCTTCTTTATCCTTCAATGGCTTCAACTTATGTTTCACTCTATCCTTAGTTAGAGTGTAGGTATTTTGTCACCCATCGTGTACAACATGCCTGTCAAACTACCACAACCTACCAAACAACATATGACATATGTCTATAGGTATGATATTGCATAGTACCTCATCCTGGTATCTTCCAATCTTGAACTTCACTGAGCACTAATCATTGACCATGACCTTGTGGTCATCTTGCACCCAAGCAATGCAGTATGGATGCAGGTGTTTCTTCTTGTTTAGCTTCAACTTGGTGACCATCATTTCTGAGACTAGATTGTTAGTACTTCCACCATCAATGATCACATCTTCACATCTGCATCTTGTATGAAACAAGCTCCTTCTTTTTTTAGGTTCATTCTCACCACTTAGTAGGACTCTTGGGTTAACTAGGACTTCTCCTCTTTCAACATCTTCAAAATGTGAGGATCTGGCACCTTCATCAACATGTGCAACTCTAGCCTAGCCTTTTTCTCTTCAATCTATCCTTACTTAGTGCTAGGTACATTCAAATGATCTATGCCCTTCTTATCCATAGTGAAAACATTTCCCATGGAAGCCTCCTCTTCTAGATCCTTGTCCTCTACCTCTTCCCCTCTGATCTCTATTGTTCTAATCATGGAACCAATTGGAATTGTTTCCCCTCTAGTTTTAACTGCTACTTCTAGCCTCATCCTTGTTCTTTTGATCATCATTATGACCACCATAAGATTGTCCACCAGATCTTCCACCACAACCTCTTCCACTATTCTTATTGTCAAACTTCTTTCTTAGTTTCTCCTCAACTCTTAGGGAAAATTGGTATGCCTCCTCAATACTGCTCATTTGAACTAGACTCAGTTCATCCTAAATGTTGGGTCTTAACTCATTAAGATAACAGGTGACTTTCTCCTTATCAGCTTCTGCATAGCTAGTTCTAATGAGAACTCAGTTGAACTATTTGGTATACTCTTGAATAGATTTTCCTGCTTGCTTCAACCCTTGCATCTTCTTCAACAGATCAAGCTCGTAATCCATGAGAATGAATTGTCATTTCAGTTTATCTTTCATCTGATCCCATTTGGTGATTTTGTGCTTTCCCTTTCTATTACACTCCAACTAAACCTCCTACCACTAGATATTTGCATGTCCCTTTAGTCTTTCCTTCACAAACTTAACCCTATTAGGATCATTGATATCTTCATACTTAAAGTACTCCTCTAGTTCATTGATCCAATCGATTAGCTCCTTTGGGTTAAGATTTCTTGAAAATGTGGGAACCTCAAACTTAGGTCTTTTTCCAATCTTGGAGATGGCCCTAAAAAACCTCTATTCCTCTGGATTTAGATCTACCTTTGCTTCGACATTTTCTTCTACTTCATCCTCATCCTCTCTTTCATCTCTTTCAGGAAGATTTATTCCTCTTCACATTTTTTCTTCCAATGCTTGCCTTTTTCTTTGGAGGGCTTAGAAACCCTCAGGTATAACACCTACAACTCTTTTGCCACACTGCCTCACAATCGATGATCTATCTACACAATCAGCCCAAACCATAGTCCTGGTGCAAATTGCCTCACAATTGGCGATATTTTCACACAGTCAAGAACTCTAGCTTTGATACCACTTAATGCAGGGTGCTCCCCTTAATACATTAAACTAATAACAAAAACAAAGAAACAATAGCAAAGGCAAGAAAAAAATGGACTTCTTATTTGCGCTACAAATGTAGAATTACAAAATTCATATGTACAATATGCTAACCCTCATGGGTGCCTTCAGTACAATAATTTATAAGACAAGCTATGAACTATCACCCAAAGTTGTCCTAGACAATGTTTGGACCTTTCTTAAATAGGCAGTTTTATGCCACCTGGGAAGGTTCTAGATGCTCAAGCTTAATAACTAGGGTCGACAGACCCTAAGAAAACATATAGAGTCAACTAAATACATCTTTGACAATTATTTTAGAAGTTTCGGTTAGCCCAACTCTAAAAGGCCATAACTCATGAACCGTTGCTCCAATTGGCTAATATAGCCACTTTTAAAAAATGTCAACTCCTGATCTATAGGCTTGGAACTATGCTAATGCCCTTTTGTCAAGTTTTTGGACCCCATTTGTTTACTCTAAGGCCCCCAATAGTGAGCCTAAAGATTTTTCTACAAATTGTTCCACCAAAAATCTACAATAACTTCTTTGATACTTAAGCTAGAGCAATGGGATTTTTATGGTAGGCTTATATCTCTAAAATGAACCTTCCTGTAGAAAATGAGAACATTCTGATCTCATATGAAAAATTTACTGAAAATAGAAAATTCCCATAAATAGTAACCACCCTATCTACTAGTCCTTATTAAAATAGAAAAGACTAGAAATAAAATATTTTTGGGTAATGCAAGATTGCCCTTACACCCAAGATGCTCTTGCATCAACTTACCAATTACCAGAGGGTTTAAATAACATAACAAAGATACATCACCCATATATGGATGAACTTAGCTCAATTTGAATAGCCAAATCAATAACTCCATGAACCATTTCTAGGGATATAAGTCCTACACAATAAACAACTTGATCAAGTGTAGATGCACAATAATAATATAGCTGAAGTAATAGTGCATGAAATTACATAAATAATAATTTAATTAATTTCATTTAAATAGCCCATTTTGCATAAATTACTTAAATGAACAAGGTAAATATCTATAGCACATAATTCGATAAATCTAATATGGATAGCTTATTTCCAATTATTCTATACATTTAGTAATGGAAATAATAACTAGTTACTCAAGAAAAATTAAGGCCCAATAAACACATAAGTCAACTTGGTCAAACATATGAGTAAACACTATTGAAGGAACCTAGTCAAGTATAGTAGGACAAATAATAAATAGTACAACCACTTCATATCATAGGATAATCATGGAACAACATTGTGACACCACATTGATCTAGGTAACTACTAGCACAAACCTTAATGAAACCACCAAATTCATCATAATATCATCAATTAGGCATAAACATAAACAACCAACTAATGCAACAGTTATCAAATCACCCCAAGGGTTTAAACCACTCATAGGTCCCCAACATGATCACTTATGAAGCAAGATCATCAAGGTTGCATCCATCAGGATGACTTAAAGAAATCAAATAGGAGAGTCATTACACTTTAATTATCTTAGTGTGATCCAAATTAATGCAAATTTTATGTTTAGTTGGGGTTTGAGGCATAAGTTGACGTGAGATATGCTCAACATGTTTAATAACATGGTTGGCTTCTTCAACTTTATCATCATAGATAACATGGGTATCATAAGAAGAAGATTGCACAATAATATTAATGGATTGAGATGGTAAAGGATTATTGTACATTACAAATTTAGATAAGGAGATGCAACATATTTGTTTTTATGACTAAAAAAATCTTTAACAAATATAACATTAGAATCAATGGGTCTTGGATATTATGTTTCAAAGAATAACACCTTTTAGTGTCATGAACAATCTGAAGATGATATTGGCAAAGGCTTTAGAATTAATGGATCAAGGAAGAGGTTAGTTTGGGTCAATTGGCCTAATATGACGAATCTTAATGATCTTATTAGTTATTAACTTCATCACTATATCATACAAATATTATGACAATGGGGTATAAGTATGATTAGGTCTAAAAATAGACAACAAGGAAGTCACACATTTAGATGTCACTTGATCATCTATTGTGATAGATAATTTGTTGATCTTGATGCATTTGTTAGGATTATGAAACTTATTAGGATGATATGCAACATCACTCTTATTAATTATAATAGGAGTCATTGGAGTTTTTGTCTCAAACTAACTCACTTGTAGTTGATAATAATGAAGCATTACACATAATTATGGAAAAAAGTAAACTCAATAAGGAGAATATTATGTCTAATGTATTGTATATCAAAATTAGACACATTACAAGAAATATAAACATGAAAATATTTAAATCTACCAATAAAGTCACTAACTATTTCTTTCTCCTTACAACAAATTAAATAAGTCAAAGAAACTTGAGGACCAATATTGTTTTAAAAATTTTCAATGGAAATATTAGCAAGAATTTAAATATATCCAATTAAATAACAAGGTAAGGAATAATACCATTGAAATGATTTTTCTTGAAAGATCCTAGTGAAAAAATGTAGTCATGAAGCTATACTCATGAGAAAAATCACTACACAAGGTTTAAAATGTTTTGATCTGAGTCACATGATCACCCTTACCACTATAAGTATCAAGGTGAGGTATCTCAACATGTGGGGAAATAATAACACAAATAATATCTAAGGAAAAAGGTTTTGGCAGTGGGCCAACATTCCTCATGGGATTTGTGACATGGCTTAACTTCCTCATGTGGTTCTATAAGACTATTGATTGTATCAGACATTGAAAGGTTGATATTTTGGTGTAACAGAAAACCTATACTTCCTAACAATTGGTATCAAAGCTTGGCCATAGGTTAAAATATCACAAGCCATGGAAAATGACACTAGGAGGGGGATTGTTGAAAGTGGGCCAGCATGGATTCGTGACATGGCTTAACCACCTCCTCTAGTTCTATAAGACTATTGGTTGTTTCATGCATTGAAAGGTTGATATTTTGGTGCAACAGAAACCCTATCCTTTCTAACAAAAGGACCAAATATGTCATATACATTGGAATGTCTAACTTGGAATGAGTCAAGGAAGCAATTTGTTACTATAAAGAAGAGATTGGTTGATCTAGGTTATTAATGGTGGAATCAATAGAGGAAATTATAGGAAGAGACACATTATATATGTTAGGAAAATTATTATAAGTAGAGAGAATTCTTTAAGAAAAAGGAAGCATGTTACAAGTAGTGTGTGGTAGGGAGAGTATTGGATTATGTAAATAAAAAATTATTATAAGAAAGAGTAGATGAAGGAAATGAAGCACATGGAACACTCATAGAAATAGTAAGATTAGAAATAATAACATCTATAGTATTAGAAAATAAAATTGAAGTGATAAAAAGAGGTAGAACACAAGTGGGTATGATAGGAATAGATTTATAAATTGGTAAAGAAGACTCAACGCTTTTAGGAGGAACATATCCTATCTCTTGAGAATATACAATATCTTTATAAATAGGTTTCCTTAAGGATTCTACAATGAGAATGATATCAAGACTGTGATGTTTTTGAGTTAGCCAATGTTCCAATTTCTCAAATCACAAGTGAGCATTTTCAGTTGGGAATTAGGAACTCTTGATGGTTCACCTTAAATATGAGAAGAATGAGAAAAGTTATTCTCCATTACAGTGGTAGAAGCACAAGGGATCCTATTGTTCTCATCAAGATATTCAAGAAAGAAGGAGGGTTTGGGATCAAAAGAACCCATGAGTCTATGAATTATAACCAAAATACTATAATTAGGACTCAAAGTGATACAGATCATGCACAAATATATGAGAGAAAATAGAATATACTAAAAATAAATACAAGATAGATCTACATATGAAAATATGAAATCTAACTTCCAAACCAAAAAGATGTAAAGGAGAATAATGCATGAAAGGAAAGATCACACAAGCAAGATCTAATCACACCATAAAAAGGTATAATAAAATGTAAGAGCAACGGGTTCACCAAAATTTAACATAAAATTTGAGGGTGCAATGATAATGTTTGTATTGCACCATGTACATTAGGGAAAGATAAAGAAGGACCTTCAATCATAACCTTCAAAAGGGCCCAAATTAGATTAGTACAACCCAAAATGGAAGTAAGGGGTGCTAATGCTAAATCTAAGTCCTTTCAAATATGTATAATAAAATATCTCTTTCTTTCCCCTTGTATTATTATGTATTAATTCCATCCAATTATGTATTAAATAAGTCAATTTAATTCAAGTGAACTAACTAAGTGAAATGCAAGTAATATAAAAGTACATAGGATAACTATGCAAATGAAAAGATCAAATTCAATATGTTGGAGTCCTTTCATGTAAGGAACATATCAAGTGGATTTAAACCTAATATTAGTAAACAAAGATAGGGAGAAGCCTAAGGATAAGCTAAATCCTATATTCAACAAGGCTAAATCTTGGTTTTGGGCCAACATTAACAGAGTCATCAGGACTCACTTAACTTTAGGCTCTGCAAGGCCAAGGTAGGAAAACCTAAGGAACTAATCTAATTAACTTGATACTTTTTATTTCAAGATTATTCCCTACAATAGCAATGGGCAATATTCTTTTATAATTTGTTGGTAAACTCTTTGAAAATAGTAGCTAACTATAACCAAAAAGTAGATGCAAATAAGTGATGATTAGTGCTTAAATTTTTGATACATTAAATGGTAAATTGATTTGTTGTTATGAATGTTCTACAATTAAGTGAATCACCACTATATTCTTGAACTTTTAAATAGACCAGTGTCTTATCCAATGGGATATAGGGTCAAAGATTAGCGGATTTGGACCTTTTTAATGAACTAGTGATTAAAAGTGTCAACATTAAACTCAAAGTTTCATTCTGATTCTCATCCTTTTCACAAACCCTAAACCTTATCCATTACAGAAAGCAATTACCTAATTATTTAAATTAGTAGCAATCAACAAGAGATATACAACTATTTAAATTACATTAAATTGAATGAAACTTGTACATTTAGTCCCAAGATTATGGATACGTGGGAAAGGAGACAAAACTTAAAGATAATGATAATTAAGGAAAACCTTCTTATTTAGAGCTTAATACTGCTAATAGAAACTCATGATATGAAACAAAAACAAAGCATAGGTCCCAAATGTTGACATTTTGTATTTATGTATGCAAATAATGAACTCATTCAGATAACTACAGAACAAGTGGATGGACTAAAAAATAATACATGACACATGAGAAAGTTATATGGACAATCGACCTCTACTCTTCATCTTGGAAATCCATATATAGGATTGCAGCAAGCTACATATGAGAGGAGGACACATGTCAAAAAGTTAATGGATACAAAACTTTGGAAGAAGGGAACAAAAAAGGTATACAGAACATTCTTCCAAAATATTGACCAGAAAAAGATAAGTAGTTGAGGTGGTAAGAGAATATTTATATTGGGTCCTTGATTTTTCTCCTTCTTCTCCTTCATTGACCTATATGCAAAATATCTCAACTACTTCCTGCCGATAGAGCTTTAATTTCTCCTACTACTTCCTAGACATAAATTTCTCTTATGGTGGACCACTCTGTAGTTTTTACTTCTTGTAAAAATTGAGTGGCTTTAGTCCACCTAGCATCCATGATTTCTTTTGATTCAACAATAAACTTATTTAAATCTATTTCTACCCCAAACAAGGAATCAATCAGTTTATTGTATGCGATATCAGAAATATCTTCAAAAACTAACACTGTAGCCTCCCAAGTCAAAATATTATCAAAAGAAGTAGACCACCATTGCCATTCTATTACTATGCTAGCAGTATCCAAAATTGATGGTATCCAAGGATATATCCCCTAAGATAAAACCTTCAACTTCCCTTGTATAGTTTGAAATTTTCTAGTGAAGAAACCCATCAATTCTTTCACTATTTCTAGGCCTTCCATCACTGTAATTATTTTATCAACTAGATCTACCTTTTTAGCCATTAGTACAATTAGCCTCTCTAGAAATTGAATATATGCCCCCCTAAGATTAAATGTGGGTCATAGCCATGAAAGTGCCTCATTTAAAAATTGCTTAGCACTTTGTAAAGCAACATAAAAATTATGAGCCTGTTGTGACTTGTTTTTCAACACTTCAATCCTATGGCTCTTCATATTCTTAAGGACAACTATCCTTATATTACCTCCATGTTTAGTAGATGGAGCATCAATGTTCATTCTTCTTGGTTCTAATGCCTCCTCTTCTCCCAAATCCTCTATTTGTATCAGGGCTTCAACTATATCCCTAGCTAGTTGTTGTTGTTTTTCATGTTCTTCTCTCTATTTTGCAACAACTATTTGCTCTACCTGTGGAAGTTGCTCTTTGAGAGATGCAACTTCATTCTCTAATGCTTGGACTTTGGCCTTAAGCTCTACAATCCTTTTTTATACACATGGCTACTTCTAAGCTCATCTTCATAGAGTTTCCTCATATCTATGTAATCATGTATGGACTTTGATAATCTTGTCCCCATCTCCTCTACCTTGGCTTCATTTGCAAATGCAAAATGTTTCAATGCCTTGGAAATCTCTATGCCATAGGTGCCCTGTAGATCCATACAACCATATTTCCTTAATTAATGCTTTGTACATCTATTAATTTTGGCTTATTGGAGGAAGAATCCATACTCCAAACTGCAAGAGACATTGGTGTCAATGTTGAAACCAGTTCCCCTTTGTAATCCACCTACACCAAATGCTTCATATGAAATGAAATTCTCTTACCTCCTTATTTGATCTAGCATAAATGCTTGTTCCAATTCCCATCTAAGCACCAATAGCATGCCACTCCTTTGTACTAGATCCCTGGCCTCCTCTAGAGTCATTACTTCAGTCTCAGGATCATAGACCTGTAGCTTCTCCACTAGTTCCATCTTCTGCTCATCATACTCCCCTAGTTTCATCTTTAGTACTAGTTCACTCTATTTGATTTATATAAGAAGCTTTTGAATTTATATGACTTGATAAATTCATCATCCTCAAGGAATTGTTGGTCTTGGATGATCCTATCATCTAACCTTGCTACTGGTAACTCCAAATTTGTGAGGGTATTCTCAGCTGCATTTTCTCTATTTTGGAGGTAGTTTTCTCTCAAGTCAGCAAAATAATGACTATTACCAGGAAGGATCTGTCTTGTCCTCTATTTCACCTGAGAAGGGATGTGGACAATCTTCTATCTTTTATTTCCCTTGGTCACCCATTATGCCTTGGGGATATCATCATCTTCTACTTCAAGGGTTACATCAGGCTCAGGGTTGTGAGGGCACACCTTATGTTTTATCCTAATGGTCCCTCTGGCATCTTAGCCATGATTTTAGCATGGTAAATGACCATCTTCCTAATCCTTTGAGGATAGAGAATATCCATGTAGAATCCAAAGAATTAGGGATCTATTCTTCTCAACTCTCTCTCCACCCTCAAAACATCATCTAGCTTAGCTAGCTTGTTAGTTGCCTCACTCTCTGCAACTATATTTTGAATGACATCCTCATGGGGCAATTCCTTGGTGTTTGGTAGTACATAGTTTCTAATCTCTTTAAGGGTGACCCTCATCCAATTATCAGGGTTATACATTCTATAGGGGCTAGTGGACAAATTGTAGTAATGGAGAAAAGAATGAATCTGGTCCAAGGCTTCTTTCCCAATTGTAAAGTCACCTACCCTAAAACACCTACATAGAAATGTTCCTCTATACACTTTGGGTCCTAGGTATTCCCTATTGACCATAAACAATTTCCATATAAATTTAATTATTCCTAACCTAGGAGGGATGAACTTTGGTAGTATATGGGGTGGTTGAGGACAACCATAGACTCTCATTAAAGAAAAGGTGGAAAATAAGAAAATGTCTCCCCAGTTATGGTCAAGTCTCTTTCCTTTAGGAAGTAGGGCTAGCCTCAAAAGGCCTTTTAGAATATCAAGAGCCCTAAAGTATCCTAGATCTAACATTCTCATAATTACAGCACAAAAATTATTGAAAAATGAGACAGAATCAAAAAAATGGTAATTTCTATCCCATACCCATGTCCATAGTTGCACTAGTAGGTCTCCATTTGCATCATAAGTGTGGTCAATAAAATTAGAGCTTGTGTATCCTACATTCTTGTAGAGAATTAGGTGCATTAGTAGTGAATAATGATAAAAGGTGAAGTCTTTTAACTCCCCACTTTGAGCCTTAGCAATATTCTCTTTCATCACCTCTAGAATATAGTTGACATGATCATACTCCCCACCATGGTAGGAGTCATGTACATCTCTTGCAATTATGAATTTTACTCCATAGACCATATCAGTTCCATCTTTCCCAACCACCTTATGGAAATCATATACAGTCTTTACAGAATAGTTCTTAAATTTGTCCAATGGCATCATTTTATCCACCTTCTTAGGGTAACCACCCACTTCCTTAAAGTCCATGGGAATATGCTATAGCATAGATCTCCCAATATATGCCTTGGTGTTTTCTTTGAATTTCCTCTATAAATCTTTTAAATCTACAGGCTGATCCATAGCTTCATCCAATCCAAAGGCCTCAATGATTGATTCTCGGTTTAAAGTGCAGAGGATGGTTTAATCTTTCCTATGGAAGAATTTTGTGGCTGGATTATAGCATCGAAACAAAACCTTCATCAGGTCTACATCTACAAAGACCTTTGGAAATATTAGTTTGGCAAGATTCTTCTTCCATGGGTTGCACATATGAATTTTCTTCTCCCTATTATAATAGAAATATTTAAAAAGCTCTGAACTTGTAACACCAAGGCATACAACATCTCTACAGAGGGCATATGGATCAATGAAAGCTTGATCATCTACAACATTAGCATTGGAAGAACCAGGAAAAAGCTTCATCCTTTCTTTAATGAATCTATTTGGTTTCTTTTGTCTAGTTTTCCCTCCTTTAGAGCTTGAAGGCTCTGCAACTGCCATGTCTAAAGCTTGAATCTCTTCCACTTCTTTGTCAAACATCTTGAAACTATGCTAGCAAATACAGAATATGGAAACTGCTCTATTCTCAAAATCTCTAAAAATAACATTTTGGAATGCACTGGAAGCTCCGAAACTACTCAAATTCTTTCTCTCTAAAAATGGAAAACTATGATTGTGAAGTGGGAAAATCTTTACAAATTAATATATGCAAATCAATGTTCACTTTACATTGATTTGAACATGCTTGAAACATGATATCAACTCATTCTATCAACTCAGTGGAGCGTCGCCATTACTATCCAGCAATGCACTTATTGTACTACACTTAATTCTTATTGGTTGAGAACTTTATTATTGTTTCCATCTCAGAAAAGTGACTTATCATTTTAATGCTGAAATTGGGCGTATGATGCTATGACCATGACTAATGAAGAGACCTCTCATATTATCTTACAACTAAAAAATCAGTCTCTTGATATTACAAAAACCCTTGAAAAACCCTTGTTGACTAGTCAAACATAGTAACAAAACCCTTCTATGATCTTATGACTCGCTCATTGTTGTAGCATCGACACTAACTTTTTCTTCTTCTACGATCTCTCAGCAAACAACTTTTGTAGCATCACAGCTTGACCTTTCTCCTCATACGATCTTACGATTGAAGTTAGTTTTATCATCTTGTAACATCTCTAATGATCTTTCAAGATTCTGTGATATCATGACAAATAGCTAACCCTTTGCACCATAGCATTGCGATCTTTACAATTTTCATGTGAGATGTTATGATCATGGCTTCAACATAACATCAGAACACACCTTTTATTACCTTGAGATCTTATGATTAGCAATTTATTGTAAGGTTGAAGACACCATATGCCACATAATAATAATATAAAATTCATTTTTGGTCCCACTAATCTTGACTAAGTATACATCTAGCATTCGTACCTCTATTTTGACCAATCAAAAACTAGGCACCTGTTTGCTAGTGTACCATCACCTTTGCTTGCCTTTGAAGTCTTTATGATCTCATGACTATAGGTACCTCATAACATCACAAAATTACAATATTTCTTTCATGATCCTGTAATATCTAGTCCTTTGTAATGAGCACCCCTTTTCATTATTCCTGATGCCACGATGACCTCCCTTGTCGTAACATCGTAGATTGCCACAAAATAAACCATTTAAACTATGATATGATCTTATGATACAAAGAAAATCATAAGATCAAAAAGAAAAACATTACCATTCATGATACAACAACAACGCCTTTTTCTTGAGATCGTAACATTGAAAATGTTTCCTTATGATGCTCCGCTAACCCAATTTATCGTAACATTGTAGAAGATGATGTTTAAGGAAAAATGAAAACCAACTCAATTATAAAACCTAAGGTTAGGGCATGGACCAATTTCATGGAGATTTTTGCAATGTGAGATGAAATTCAAACCCTAGGCACTAAACCTCACACTTTGGGGCAATAATAAAAATAACTGAATTAGAAAAAACTTGCTAAGGTTTCCTTTGCAAATGAAAACAAGAAATATGCAACCCTAACAATCAATTCAATATTTTCACCATAATTTTGAAAATTGAACTTAGTGAAAATAGGAGCTATGAAAATACATCAAAATAAGTAATATGAAATGACAAATGAGGGGTCAAAGTAGCCTTGAGGACTAGTAGAGGAGTTAACCTTAAGATCTAAAAATTGAATGTCATACTATAACAAAAATAATAATCTTGTAGGATTTGAAATTAGGAGGCTGAAAATAAACAATTCTATGAATATGGAGAGTCTAGACCTAGAGATAAGGGTCAAATTGAGGCAAGAGATGACTTGCTAAGGGTCAAGGTTGACCTTGACCCTATGTGTAATAAAAACCTACAAATTTGAACTTAGATAGAAACCAAAAAATCTAGATTTGAGATCCAACTCTAAAATTCTTAATATTTGTAAAATTTCTCTTGTACCCAAGAAAAATAGAAATTATTAGGTGGGAGGGGATTTCTAAGGTTAAACCCCTATTTAGAAATCAAACTTAAAATTAGAAAACATGTAAAAGTATGAAAAATGTAAATATTCACCTTACTTTCTACACCTCCATGGACAAATTTGGATCCATTATCCACAAATATGTAAAGGTTCTTGTATATAGATGTATAAATGATGTATATTGATAATGTAAGATGTCTCCACAAATGCAGTAGATCTAAAAGTTATAACCATAGATCCATGGATGTAAGTATTCTCTTGAATGCTTGAAATCTTGTGCAAAGTTTATGAATGTGGATATCCTTCCTTGATAGCCAACTCCAATATCTCATATGAAAAAAGAAGCTAGATCATGACAAGGAAATGTATGATTGATGACATACAATGAGGGCTTGTAACACATCTTGTCTTTCTTGTCTTGAACTCCTTGAATGCACCTTAAATGATATTTTCAATCGTTGAAATTTTTATTTAATTACATGAGAACATGTGGATTTCTCAAAGTCAATAGTTTCCTTTAAAGTGCAATGAAACATACCCAAGGTATTCCTAATGGCTTGAAGGTAGTCAAGTCCTTAAAGTTGTAGAGGAAGGTATGGTAGCTACACCCAAATGTATGTTGTATAAAATATTTCTATATGAGAATCAAAGATGGGGAGCCACATTTTCATATATAAGAAATAACCTTGGATGTCCTAATAACCATTATCTAACACTAATTTCTTATTCTTTTGAGATCCAATTTCTAGAATAAAGATCCTTTAAGCCTAGAGATAAATTAAAATTTTAGCCTTTGTGTATTCTTTCCACTTATACTAACCCATGAGTGAATATCACATAATTTTTTCTATACATTTATGAATTTTCAAATTAGGGCATAATGCTGTGAAAATTCTTCCTAATCCTACCCAAATAATCCAAAAATAGCTCAAAAATTAAGGAAAAGGATGCATAGGATGAGATGGGTATAATTGAGAGACATTGACAAAGTTGGAAGAAATCAAACCATTAGTAGAGCCCTAAAATCCACCACCCTTAGAGACATTGACAAAGTTGGAAGAAATCAAACCATTAGTAGGGCCCTAAAATCCACCACCCTTAGTTGTCAATCTTAATTGTAGTGTATCCTTGAAGTTCCTCTTAGTCATTGTAATGTTCCTATCTAGTTTGTCCATAGCAAGTTAAATTGTGATATTTCTATCAGGATTTAAGTATGTAGTTTTTTAGTCAAATGAATTGACTCATGAGTATTGATTCACATGAATCCATTTCTCATGAAAATAAATAGAACACTTAGAACTCATTGGATTTAGGTGATGTTCATAGAGGTGAAGCACTAGTACTTCTTGGGAGGTCACGCATCCTAGTACTACTTGGCCAATTTGAGAAAACTTAACTACAAAGTTTCCTCCATGGTTAAACCTACTTTTCTTACAACCCCATTTGCAAGTGGAGTGGATTTTACCATGGAGTAAACTATGTAGATAGGTACACTTGAGTTGGAGTAGTACTGGCATGGACGACCTCCTAGGAAGTACTAATGCTTCACCACTATGAGAATCATCTAGATCCCATGAGTGCTAAGTGTTCCATTTATTATCATGAGAGATGGATTCATGTGAATCATTTCTTATGAAACATGAGTCAATGATTTTGACTCAAAAACTACACAATTAAATCTTGATAGAAATATCACAATGTTGAAAATGTTGAAGGAAATTGTGGGTTGTATAGAGATGCCAAATGATGGACCAAATTCCAATGGTGTATTGGTTATGAACAAGGCAATACAATAATAGCAAGAGGGGGTGTATGGTATGTGGTAGAGCCAAGGTATAAGGTGTGGGAGTGATTATCGTAAAACATGTAGAGTCCAAGGAACCAAGTGTAGAGAGAAATGATCAATGACAAAGATATTTCCAAAATAAAGTTACCTTGGTGATGCCAAACAACAAATGATATGCATGTGTGTGTGTGTGTGTGTGTGTGTAGAATGCTAATCACACTAACAACTTATTAGTAAAAGATACCAAAATAGATATACACAAAGTATCACCCTATGCACATTTTTAGACAAAGATGGTACTTTCCAAATCCAACAAAAGTAATACAGAGAGGGTGGGGATTGAATCCCACCAAAACTAGAATAGCCAAGTAGGAAGGGTCTTCCACTTTTGAAATGGAGAACAACATTGAACTCAGTAGGAATTCTATATTGCCTCCCATGTTTTTATTCTATACCTTTTGATATTTTTGATTCGAGAGATACTTTTTTACTCATGTTGGATGATACTCGAGATGACATGATGGTTAGATACTATATTTTGATTTCCAGTATCATAGATGTTAGATGTTATGTTGTTTAGTTTAATCATATCTACATGATGATGCATATTGATGTAACATGATGCTTTATGATGATATCTGGTTATTTTGTATTCAAACATATACTCTAGTTATGATTATATGATGGACTTATTGGATTCTAGATACTTTGATTTGATGCTACGATTATTTGCTCCATTCTTGCTTTACGATGTTTTATGGTACAGTGAGTGAATTAAATAGATTATTTTAATGTGATTAAGTAAATGGTTATTAATGTGATTTAATGCATTTATCAATTTGACTATATTATTATATGCAATTACACTTGATCATGTTGCGTACTATGCATGATTTATATCCCCAACAATGGCACATGGTGTTAGTGATTCGATTGTTCTTACCTAGCCAATGTCATCCCTGTATGGTCGACATATCCTAATTAATTCATTAATTAAACCCTCTAGTAATTTAATAAATCTAGACTCATTTGCATTATGTGATTAGACTCGTGAGCATGTTTGTGTATTTAGAGGTTCGCATTTGTTGCAAAAATTATTAAGGAATATTATGATTTAATAGTTTTTGGAAATTTTATATTTGATTTAATTATTTCTATTCCTGATAGCTTTGCCGTAGTTGAATTCCATTTAATTAGAATTACCCAATTTTTTCTAGGTTGAGAAAGGGTTGTTTTAGTGGGCCAATTAATTTCCTAATATTATAATTCACTTTTAAAAGTGAATATATATCCCAAAAGAGAATTATTTCCTCACTTCTCACTTGCAAAATAGGAATTTGGAGAGGAAATTCCAAAATCCTCTCTAAATGATTTACTATTTTATTTGTTGTAGGAGCTAAAGATGTGGGATCATCGTGAGGTTGAGCTCTTTGGATCTAGCTCAGGGAGACCTTCATTCATAGAGATTTTCAGTGGTGACCACAAAGCAATTTTTTTGTTGTATGCATTCCTATTTTAGTCCTTTTGCCTATGAGGTAGGGCTCTCCCATTTTATTTATTTTGCTCCAGTTTGCAGTCTATTTTTGGTAGTAAACTGTTTGGAGGATGAGAACTACTATTCCCCTCCATTTCTGCATGCTAGCTCTACCTAGTTGGATGGGTATGAGTGTTTCTAGCTTTTTGGACTTGGGGGTTTGGGGTTTTGTGTTTTTATGTTGGCCATTTTTGCTTATGAATTCTAAACACAAATTTATTTGATATTTGTGACTTTTGTACCCAATGACATAATGGGTTTTATTTTTGAGGTTTTTATACATTTTTTATTTTTGCCTCAATTTATGTGCCTCTTGGATTTCTTGAGTTTTCTTGACACTATAGTTGGTCATGGATCCAGATTATCCGTAGGGATATCTAGCCAACCTCGATGTATTTTATTGCATTTGAATTCATGTCAAATCCATACTCCTGACTATGTGCTCAGTTAAGTGATTTGGTTCTTGATATTTTACTTGTTTCTCATCCAACCCTTATTATTTATGATCATCATGTTTTTGGTGTGCCCACACACAAGAACATGAGCATGCAGTTGTTGGTTTCTTGTGAGACCCAAAGTCCTGGTGACTTTTTGATTGAGTTATGTTCATTGGGGTTGGCTTTGGAAACAAAATTGCCTATAGGCACTCATCGTGTGATGAGCATGGGTATGTAAGTTAGACAAGTAGAGGGGCTTCTCTTGTATACCTAGCTATTTTGACAAGGTATACATGAGGAAGTTTCAAACAAATGATAACTAAAAAAATTCATGGGTAATTAAATAAGATAAAAAATATTACATATCTATGTGGCTCATCCAAAGGTATATGCTCATCGGTTTATCTAAGGGCCAATTGTCTATACGACTCATCTAGGGACACAACATATTGGCCTCCCAAGGGAGTCCCAAGGGGAAAGGCTTCATATGATGTTTATCATGGGAGTCCTAAGTGATCTACTCTCCACTAGAGTCTAAACATAGTAGACCCATAGAGTGTCTGACCAGGACCTATTGTATTGTATTGTCTTGTGATCTTGGTTATAGTCCTTTATACGATTTGGCTTGAGTGTTAGCCATGGATGACTATATTGTGTGTGTGAGGTCAGATCACTATCTCCATCGACATGATGGGAGTTGGCCTATGGGTTCCACATGGTTGGAAGGTGTAGTTATCTTTACCACACTGCTAGGGATTGACGTACAGATTTAGCCTTCCTCCATGTTTAGTTCCTGAGCTAGATGCTTACATGGTTCTCCATATCTTCTAGAGTATGTTGCTATGTGATTTATGTTATTTTATTTCATAGAAATAGTTGATTTATGCACATGTATTTTCACTATGATTTTTCTTTCCGCATGATTACATTAGATGCTTGGATTAGATGTTATGGTTGAGATGTTGGAATTATGTGATCTTCCTTATGCTTCAAGTGTTTACTCCTTGACTCTTGTGGATCTGGTGCTCCTTTGTGTGGAGGTTCTAACTCTTTCCCCTTTTAAATTTATCCTTGGGATGCTTCTTTGTAAACTAGGGTAGCATAAGTGCACCATTGGGCGATACTGGAAAAGTATCACATGCCTTAGAGAGAAATATCGTGTGATACTGGAAAGTATAGCACAACAATAGTAAGTTTTATCATGCAACACAAGTAAAGTATCACACGATAGTAGTAAGTTATATTATGCGATATTAGAAAGTATCACACGATAGTTATAAGAAGTATCACGTGATACTAGAAAATTATCGCCTAGTAGTGTTGTACAATATCATATGATACTAAAAAATATTGCCTGAATTTTATGCAAAAACTTGGTCTAGAAAACAATAGGTATCTCCAGACTTGGTGGTTGAGATTCAAAGGGAATTTTGGATACCCTCTTGGGTTGCACCCCTTCCTAGGTCTCAACAATTTAGAGATTATGTTTTCTTGTTTGTGTAAAATTTCATAGTTGGTTTTGGATGCATTAGTAAGTAGTGATGCTTGGAGATTCATTGGATGTTTGGATTGCTTGGTTAAGTCTTCCATTGCAATATTTTGATTAATTACATGTTGATGTTGTTTTCTTCCATGCTTGTTACTTAAAAAATAAATATATTGGTACTTTCCAAATCCAAGAAAAGTAATATAGAGAACAAAATAGGGTGAGGGTTGAATCCCACCAAAACTAGAATAGCCAAGTAGGAAGGTCTTCCACTTCTAAAATGGAGATCAACACCGAACTCCAATAGGAATTCACAATACAATGAAATAATCCAAATTAAATGCCTCCAACAACCTATAATATGGCCTTATAAAGAGCTTCACGGTAGCTTCCTAAAGGATTACAAAAAAGCATCGACAAGTCAACACACTGCAAGAGACAAATAATGAATGGGCCTGAGAGATAAATTAATTAATTAAAGACCACATAAAAATATGATTATACTAATTTATTTAATAATATTAGGTGTTAGCCCCAATTGATGGTGTAACTGAGAAAGCTATGAATGTATGTAAAAAAGTCAAATTATTTGTTATTTTTTCTTTGATGTCAAGTCTTAGTTGATTAGACATTATGATAATTTAGTAGAGTGGCATACCATTTGATTGATGAAGAGAATTTGAAGAAAGTGTGATGATGACAGATTTGATAAGTATGGTATTCAATGGGTACTTGAAAAGTTGGACATTGATAATGTAATATTGGTTTGATTGTTCAACAATCATGTAATATTGTAATACAATGAGCTATAAAAGCTACACCAAGTGGTCAAGTTAAAGAAGGAAAACAACATTCATCGAGTGACTATAATATTCATCGAGTGTTTGGCTAAGAAAGTGAAAGTTTAGTGTTACCACAGTGCATTCAATAGTGACTAAGTGGTATATTACTCAATTGAAATATTATGTTCACTGAGTAATAGCAAAAGAAAATGTTTATAAAAGATAGAATTTGGAGCCCACTTTTCGAAAAAATAAAGAATCTTTGAGATGTTCAAAGGAATGAGTCAAAGTTTGTTACAAGATCAAAAATTGGAAAAATATGATGAAGATCTGATGATGGAGATTAAAGAAGGATAAGAATGAGCACAAGGTTTTATAAAAGTTTTATTTTTGAATTGACTAAATGTAATGAATCTGAGATCGACAACTGTGATTAAGAGGCAATAATTGGAAGAATTTAGAAGCACATATATTACTATTTAAGGAGTAGTTGAACATGTTTTTGATTGTTGATGGAGTTTTTGAATAAGGAGATCAAAGTACAAAGTTTTTGAATAAGAAAGAAGCAAGGTGAACCAAACAAATAAAAGAGAAGATCAAAGAAGAGTAAAGGAAAAGTGTAAGAGTGAAGGAGTGAATCACCTAGCAAGAGATCAAAAGGAGGAGATTAGAAACAAAGTGAGTAGAGAAAAGATCTTAAAAATAAAGTTAGTTAAACCTAACAAATCATAACTAAGTAAATCCTAATTGTTGCAAAAAAAATCATAACTAAGTAGACCTAACTAGTATGTGAAATCCTATATGGGAACATTAATTAGTGGTGTTTATAAGTTCTTTAGAGAATGAGTGATAAGTTCTAGATGATATTTTGGTGTAAATCATCTATCAAGGTCATATTAACAATTTGTATGTAAATCTTTATCAAGGTTGGCTCCTAGTAGACCCCACTTTAGAAGAGTCAAAATTTTGGGTTGCTAGTCCTGAGTGGTTTTTCCCTTTATAGAGTTTCCACATTAAAAAACTTGGTGTCAAATGTGTGATTTTTGTTATGTTTCAAGTTGATATTCATGTTATTTACTGTATATTGAACCTCGGTAATAACTAAGTAAATAGTAAAGTTATATTCTTATATTCAATAATAACAAAAACAATGAATGACAAGTTTGGTGTAAATTGATTAAGTGAGTTAATTTTTGAAGTGGAATGAGATCACCAAGTGAATGCTTGTGTTGTTTATTAAGTTTTTTTGGTACTGAAATGTTGGAAGGGACTATAAGATAACTGAACATAACTAGTTTACCCCCCTCTCAATTATCTAACAATTGACATCAGAGCACAATGCTTGGAGAAAGAAGTTTAAACGGACTTGAGCTAAAGAACTAAAGATGTATAAGAGAGAGGTACCAAAGATAAATAAGGAAAATTTCTCATCATGGCAAGATACAATGAGGCTACACCTATCTAGAATTGGAGATAAAATTACTCACTAGTTGGAGAATGAATACATTGCACATCCTACTCCTATGGTTGTGAGACAAACTACTAAAAAGAGGAATCATACCAACTTAATGATTGAGATTACATCTACACTTAATGACATTGATTTTGATCATATCAAGAACTGCACAAATGCTAAATAGATGTGAAACAAATTAACACTTATGCATAGTAGATCCAAATGTGTTGAGAGCTAAATCTAAAAGTTTGAGAGGCAAGTATGATGGCATGAGAATGAAAGAAGGTGAAAACATTGCACAATATGTAAAATAAATCAAATAAGTTGTAAGTACAATCTGAACTTCTAGAGGAACTATTAGTGACATTGAAGTTGTAAGTAATTTGTTAGAACTCATCTTCCTATTTATGCTATCAAAAATTTTTCAATTCAAGAAGTGAGAGTTATGCTTGGTAAATTTTTGACACTTTGAGAGTTTAGTTGGTTAGTTGACTACATTTGAATTGAGCAATTATGATAATAGTATGGTTACACTTGGAAATGCTTTTAAGTTTTCACTAACCATTGTCAATTCAAAGGAAGAAAAATAAATGAAGAATGTGAGTATGAATCTGAAGATGATCTGGATGAACTTGAAGCATTTCTTGCAAGAAGGTTATCAAGAGGTAAAGGTGATTTCAAAGGTAAACTACCCCTAATTTGTTTTAAGTGTAATGAAGTTGGTAATTTTTCTACTAAGTGTCCTAATAGAAGTAAGAGTGATAGAAATGACAAGAAATATTACAAGTAGAGGAAGAAAAAGGATTAAAAAGACAAAGGGAAGAAATCATGGTACATTGATGAAGAAGAGCACACCAAGCCTAGTATTAGTGAAGAAAACAAAGTAGTTGAGATAGTATATATTGCAATCAAGGAAGATCCCAATGGAGAAAGCTACAAGAATGAAACTACCCTTATCTCACATGTCAACAAGAATGATTCATAGATGATAGATAGTGGATGCTCACATCACATGACTAGTGACTTAAGTAAGTTTGATAGATATGAGGAAATTGATGATGGTGGAACTATTAAGCTAGCTAATGATGTTCTATGTTTGGTGAAAGGTCGAGGATCACTAATGTTGAATGATAAGATTAAATGTGATGATGCATACTAGATATAAGGACTAAAGTATAATCTTTTGAGTGTTGCTTAGTTGAACAATTCAAGTCACAAATTGGAATTTTAGAATAGAAAAGTCAAGATCTATGATGATGAAGGATATCTAATTAGAACTAGGATGTAAACAAAAAGTAACTTAATTTATCTTGATCCTACTATTCAGACGTGTTTATTTGCTAAGGTTGAAGATGTATGGTTGTTTCATGTAAAATTTAATAACATGGTGGAAGGTATTAGAAAGAAAAGAGTTAAAGGCTTACCAAATCTGTGAAAAATTGAAAATGCTACGTGTAAAGAATTTCAACTTGGTAACATGAAAAAAATCAAGTTTTTAAGAAAGAAACACATTTTATATGAGATCTTGGAACTTGTGCACACTAAATTATGTCGACCTATTGGTCTAGAAAGTTATTATGGTGATAGATATTTCATCTTGTTTTTTGATGAGTATTCTAGAATAATGATTGTTATGTTAATGAAGGTGAAATCACACACTACTACATTTGGACATGAATTATGATATTAGACTGTCAAAATTACAATGTTTACCCATCATCCAAGTGACAAAACCGTGAATTGGCTATTGTCAGATGACCATCAGACCTTTGTTTCTAAAAATTATGATGATGAGGGTATCTGTTGTAATAGTGACAGATGACACTATCGTAACTTGGAAGAAGGAAGGGACAAGAGTTCATATTTACAACATCGCAATTATGATAGTACACCATCATAATTATGAGATCTTAAGCTTCTATTCTACTATCAAAATTGTACCATCAATGTGATAATTATGCCATGGAAGTGGTGTTCATCCATTAAGAATATCCATTGTAATTATATTGTTGTTGAAACAACTGTGTTGTGCAAGTGATGGCTAGCCGTCAGAAAAGGCCATTATAATTGTGATGACTAGTCAAATTATTAAAAAAAGTTATTTTTAATGCCTAGGCTTCTTCTACTATTAGAGAGGCTTCAAGCTTTGGCTATCATATGTAAATTTAAGTAAAGTAGGTGAAGAGATCTGAGAATGATATGGAGCTATGTCTGAGAGTTCTCTTTCCAAAAGGGGCTAGTTGGCATGGACAAATGTGACATTGAAAGGACACCTTCAATGAAAAGAAATGTGGTTATAGATCTAGGTCAGGATGGAGCCTTCCAATCAATTTGGACTATAGTTGATGTAGTGAGAATCTGAGGGTAACCCTACTGGAGGTAATCTGGATCCCTGCAAATAAACACACAACAACAAAAAATAACAATGCAAGATTTGATACCAATTCTCAATACTAGATTCATATAACAACTATTTACATGCAATATGCCTAGCTAGAAGGCCTTCCAAGTTAGGGTCAAATAAAAAAAGAAATTACAAAATAGTTCTGCAAGATCTCTTAAGATGCAACTCACACTAATCCCAGCTAGTCTAGATCCACACTGAGGCAGAAAACCCAAATAAATATCAACTTGTACTTGTAAGACCACCAAACAATCTCCTAGTTTACCAAGTCTCGACTACCAACCCTTCTCAAAATTTTCTCCTACACTTCATCCTTTTCTCCAAGATGGATGGATCTCTAATCTCCTATCTAAGACTCCACAAAAAACCCCTTATTTATACCCAAGTAAGCCACAAGTTGGCCTAGCCCATTACAAATTAAAATAAATCCATACATTAAATATTTGCATGAGCCAATTTATTTGTAACACAAATTAAATACCCATACACAAATTAAATACCAAAAGTCATCTCATTGACAACTCGGGCACCATAAAAACCAAGACCAAATTGAGTATTAGAGAAAACCATGCTGAGTGTCAACATAACCAAGTTCCTTCACTAACCAAGCACCAATTTGTTTCAAGTCCTTCACTAACCAAGCTACTTGGGAAACACTACTGCCAAGCTCCTAGTATAAATTGAACATCTTCATTAATAGAGTCACTCAATTAACACAACAACCAAACCAAATTAGTATCGATCGAGTCACACTTCATTCTTTGATTGAGTCCTCCAACTCCAAGGTCAAACCACACCAACATGTAGGATTACAAGCCAACCAAGGATACTCTTGCATCTAACACCCCAAGTTGAAAAGTATGTTCTTAATAGCTGGAAGAACATCTTCTGGGATTCAACACATCAATCCCAAATTAGTTCTTCACATACATATCCTCCAAGTTCTCAAATTGCACACTCTTTCCCTTGATCTTCTTTTGTTTCTTCACATCCATCCTTAGTGTGCTACATGTTTGTCTTCCACATTGATCTCTATACCTCTTAGAATCCTTCAACTCAACTTGGCTACCAATATTCAAGTTCCTCCTAATGAGCTCTTCATTCTGCAAAGGAATCAGGGAATGCTTCCTTCCACCTTTCACAATTGAAAACACATTCTTGACACAATCATGCAAATCCCACCATCATACTGACAAGGTCTACCAAGAAACACATAACAACTATTCATGTTCACAATATCAAACAACACTTGATCCTTGTACTGCCCAATCTAAAAATCAACAAGGCATTATTCCCTCACTTGAAAAGCATTCTCACCTTGCAACCAACCAATCCTATAAGGATAAGGATGCCTTATTATTTTCAAACCAAGTTTATGAACCATCTCCTCAGCAAAAAGGTCATCAATACTACCTCCATCTATAGTTACATTGCAAAATTTACCACCAACCTTACAAAAAGTCCTAAAAAAATTAGTCCTTTTACAAGATTCCAATGTCCTCTCACCAATCAAGACCCACCAAGCTAGTAAACTATCTCCTTGCTCAGGGTGACTATCTTGGATTTCAACCTCATTTACAACAATAGCTCTCCCACCATGAGGACATTCAAAAGATCTATGCCCTACTTCACCACATCTGTAGTAAGTACCCTTAAACTCACCTCTACCTATCTTTCTCTTCTGATCAATAGGTTTTAGTTCATCTTTTGCACTTGGTTTAGCTTTTGCTGAGTTATCTTGCTTCTCCTTTCCTCTAGAATTACCTTGAATTTTCCTCTTTAACTTGTCTTCTACCTTCAGGGCATACTAATAAGTATCCTCAACTGAATCAATCTTCAATATATCAACCTCATCTTGGCTATTGAATCTCAAACCATTAATGTAACGAGCTACCTTCTCCTTTGATAATTCTCTGTGTCTAGATCAAATAGTCAACTTGTAGGATTCCTTGGTATAATATTTCACAATCATATCTTTTTGTTCAAATTCTGCAACCTTTTGAACAACTCAAGTTCATAATCAACAAGAATAAACTTAGCCTTCAACTTAGTTACCATTAATCTCCATCTAGTGATCTTCAATTCATCTTCCTCATCTCTGTCTCTTTATAGTTCTTTCCACCAAAGAGAAGCATGTCCCTTTAGCTTAGTTTGTGTCAACCTTAATCTAAGTGGATCTTCAATATCCTCAAGCTCAATGTAATCTTCCAATTCACCAATCTAGTCAATCAGATCTTTAATCATTAAATTACCTGAGAAATTAGAAACCTCCATCTTATGCTTCAACATCAACTAAGATCCAAGCCTAGCAAACTAACCAACCCTATTTCCCATAGGTCTTGTAATACCCCTAAATTGGCACATTGGTATGCTGAACAAATTTTGGTCTATCAATCTAACAAAAAGTCCTATTGTACAAGAAAATTATGATTTCAACAATCTCTACTTGACCTAAGTGTCAAATGCAAAAAATCCATAATTTGGATTAATCACTTACATTATTTAATTCCTAAATCAAGATTGAATTAGAAAAGGTAAACCTATTAATTGAATTAATTTAATTATAAGTCATAGTACTTTAATTAAACTAAATTCACCCCTTTAGTTCATATACATGAGGAATTAAATGTATTTGATTTAATTAAATACCCTCATTCTAATTATTGAATCTAATTATTCAATTAGTTAGATTATTCATGTATGAGGTCATATTTAGAAATTTTTAATCAAATATCTTCTCCAATACTATTCTTTAGTTCATAAATGGAAACTCTGAGTGGATTGGAATTTGAAAAGGAATGAGATCATTTAACTCCTTATTACACTTAGAAGTGACCATTTAACTCCCTTTTCACGAGGGAATGATCTATTCTAACTGAATCTAATCTTCAATCTCAACCGTTCATTTAGTTTGATCTTTGACCATTGATCAAATTCTAGGATTCTATATAAGAAACCTTCAATCTCTCATTTTTAGAAGAGGATGCACATGAATAGTATCAAACAAATGCCAAATTTTTGACTCAATCATTTGCATTCATAGCTTATTGCTTTCACATTTGCAATTTCATATAGATTAAAAATTCATACATCTAGATCAATTGGCTTATTTTATTCTTATATTAACATGCTCATCTAGTTTAATCTTACATCTCATATAGATTAAAATCCTTTGTACTAGTGGTCTAGTTGTTGATCTCTCACCTCTGAGAGAGGACAAAAAAATCCAATTAGTTAGAAGGCAACATGTCAATTTGTTGGATCATCCTAGATGAACAATCCCATGTTCATTTTGGGATGTTTCTAACATATAAGGATCATGTTGAAGTGTGGTAATTTCATAGGCCCACAATTAGCATACACATTTCTGGCATCCATCGTGGGGCTTCAAAGCCTCATTCTTCTTGTTTTACATTTAGTTTTTATTTATATATTGTTTGTGTAGGTTTCAATTTTTGTAGGTTTGATGATGCTTCGGGAAGAGACTCAACAATCAGAAAAATCTTTGGAAGACACTTTGGGACTATCACAAACAACTTCTTCTTCTTCTTCTCCTTCTTCTTCCATCCATGTTCACCTTCCTAATAATCTTCATGGAGAGTTATTCTTTTGGATTTTTTAATCTTCATGAAAATTTTGATCAAAATTCTATTTTTATAAATTTTTAATGTTTTTTCATAAAAATCATAAAAAGTAGACCAAATCATTGAATTTTGACTTGAGAATTATATTTAAGGTTATGGACAATAGATAGAGATCACATATTTTTATATAGATTTTTCTGATAAAATCCCTATTTTATATAATTTGTTTATGG
This sequence comes from Cupressus sempervirens, assembly GCA_028749045.1. NCBI lineage: Eukaryota > Viridiplantae > Streptophyta > Pinopsida > Cupressales > Cupressaceae > Cupressus > Cupressus sempervirens. Next base: position 396,196,924 of record CM053788.1, read on the forward strand.
TTTTTCATATATAAATTATTTTATACCACAAATCATTGTATTTTGATCTAAATTTGTTTTTGTAAGTTTTGGATAATGGCTAGAGATTATAATAAAAATTTCATTTTTTTAATCAAAAGTTTATTTTTTTAATGAATTTTTAATGATTTTTCTTTAAAAAAATCATTCATCCCCCAAAGCACAAAATTTTGATGTAGAAATTTTATTGAAGATTTGGGACAATTTCAAAAGATTCTAGTAAAATTCTTAGATTTATCTGATCAAACATCTATTTTTAATCATTTTTATTATTATTCTTCATAATAAAACAATAATTTATGACACAAATTATAGAATTTTAATTTGAAAATTTTATTACAGGTTTGGGACACTATCAAGAGCTCATAATAAAAAATCAGATTTGCTTGTTCCAAATTCTATTTTTAATAAAAAAATTTGTGTACTTTCATAAAAAATTAACTCATGATCCAGATCTTTGAGTTTTAATCAAAAACATTTATTGCAAGCTTGTGGAAAGCAGAAAGGAAGAAAACATGGGAGGACTTTAAATTAGGAAGGAATGAACTTGAATGATTAATCATTTGTCTTTTAATGAATGTTGCAATTAAATTCAAAATCCAAACACAATCTTGAATGCCTTCAAACTTAAAATAATCAAATTCAATCTTGAGTGTCTTAATAAACTGACAAATCTTGAATGTCGTGAACTAAAATATAAATTTTTCATTGGAATGCATGCTAAAACACAATCTTGAATGCTTAAAGGAAATTTAAATTCTTTCATTGGAATGAATCTTTAACACTCAAGTTTGGTGCTTAAAAAGAACACTCATTCAATCTTGAATGCATAAAGGAATTGGCTCGTTTTCCTATCGATTTCTTATGTTGACGATGCTTGATTTAATTTTTTTGATGAACTCTCAATTTATTATGTTGAAAATGTTGTAAGTTAGAAAGAAATTTGCATGCTAAACATGTGTGTCTTCAATTGTAGATTAAAAAATTTAAAGATTCATTGGGAAAGAACAAGTATCTTTTAAACTCTAAGGCCACTTACATATTCACTCCTCTTGCACCTTTGGGTGATCTTGAGTACACAAGAAATAAGTGGACTTATTTTATTTTTAGGAGGCCTACTTAGAGATTTGATCACCCCTTGGGATGACCTCAACTCTCGTGTTTTGGTAGAGTATAAATATTGAGAGGTGAATCGAAAGACACATCTCTTGGAAGTATAATCTTGTCACTCTTGGCTAATCCCCAAAGAACTTTATACCTTTGGGAAGTGAAGCTGGAGATTTGAGTTACCATCTCCTATTCACTATGTGGCATTATTTCCTTTCATCTACATATTTGGGCCTCACATACCTTTTGTATATCGAGGACACCCTATAGTTGATCTTTGTATATCCTAGTTGAAAGCCTTGATAGGATTGCTGATGTGTTTTGTGTACTTGAGCATTCAAAGTTCGAAATCCACATAAATATCAAACAAATAAAAAGTGTTGAAATGGTGAGTTAAACATCTGATGAGAAACTACTTGAAAATGATAACTCTACCATCTTCATGAATCTTCATTGGTCTATGTTAAGAAAACTCCATACAAAACTCTATTTGCAACTATCTGAAACTAAACTATCTCTGTTGAACACTTGTGACCCACATCTAAAGTAGTCTCTTTTCTCCACTATTCTACTTGTTCTAGTATGTTGTTATCCATTATTATCATGATAGTCAATCTCTTGGTTGTTCTAGCCACTCTTTTGTCTATTTGTATCTTGGAAAACATCATTGTTGTAACTTGCACCTACTTTGAGGTGGCATTTTAGGTATGCTCTTAGTATAAACCTATCAAACCTTTTATGTCTGTTTGTTGACATAAACCTAGGACATCACAATGGATAACAACAAATGCACTAAATCCAATATTCCTAGTGAGGAAGAAGAGATACTTATTGCAAACATGAAGAAACAAATCCAATCAATGAGCGCTCAACTTCAAAGACTAAAGGAAGAATATGACACATCATTGAACAAATTCTCCTTGAAAGATTGTTTACCTTCCTCTGATGACAAAAAACCATCAAATTCATATAATTTTGAGTCCAAGCCATCTCAAAATAATCCACAAACACCCAAGAAATTTAGAAATGTCTTTGAAGAAAACCCTTGGGAACCTAAACCAAAGTGTGATTTCACCCCTTTGGGAAGATCTTATAAATGAACTTTGGAAGAACTTCTTGAAAAGAAACTCATTGTTTTACCGAAAGTCACTTTGGCTGGAGTCTTCTTTATGAGTAATTATTTTTCCTATCATAGAAATAATCTACACAAAACTTCAAATTGCATGGAGTTGAAAAATAAAATCCAATATCTATTTGATGTTGGCATAATTCAAAAACTTAATAACTTATCTATCAAAGATGTTACTCTCAAGCTTGATCAACATCATGAAGTCATGTCTAGTAATGGTTCAAATGAAACTTCTACTTCTTCCAACATGCCATCACCTTCTAAAGCATTCAAGCTTTCCAACATGCCTCCACCAAACAAAGCACTTAATGCGTTTTCTATTGACTATGTGTACCCTCGAGGGCTGCCTCTAAAAGGAACCCAAGTTAATCTTGACTTAGCTACAAACCTCTCCCATACTACTCAAACTAAAGATCCAAAATCTTCATGCACTACTAGTCCTATTATTCCCACTCTAACTATCCCTTCAATATCGCTTCAAGAGCCTACCGTGCAAACTCCACATTCTACCTTGTCCTTAGAAGTGGATCCATGTCAAGGGGATTTTAAAAAATCTAAAGATCAAGATCAAGAACCCTCTCATATCCCTCAAGATGTCATCCCTCCATCTCAAAAGCCACATAGTCCTCCATCTCCCATATCATGCCTCTCTACTAGGAAAGATCAAGATATTCCTTTCGGCATCCGTAATGAGATTACTGAAGATCATGAGAAAAATACTTTTCCTATGCTATCCAAAAATCCTTGTCAAGATCAAAGTATCCCATCTTGTTCTACTTCTCCAGATCCACTTCAAAATTATACTCAAGCTTTAAGTTCTCCTATCAAAGGTGTTGCTCCTATTAAATTTATTCATGAGTCTATTAATGGCTAGGTCATGTTGCTCACTCTAAGGATGTTGATATCCCTATCCACTATCCATTTGTATCTTCTAAATCTATTCTTGGTCCTTGTCCATCTAAGCTAAAGGCTTCAAGCCTTCCATCTATTTTGGGACCTTATATTCCTCCACTATTAACTCATTACATACTTCTCCTACCCTACCTCAAGATCAAAAAATGCACAAACCCTTGAGTCCTGCACATAAAGCTTTCCATCTAAACTTGCCATCTAAAAATGAGTCCTTCAGTCGTTGATTTTCATTGATTATCCAAAACCCACTTCATATGTCTATCTTACATTTTCCCTAGCTTAGGTACTCTTGGAGAGCCAATTCTTGAGGATCACTTTCACTCGCTCCATACTCCTTGCATATTCATCTCTACTTATCCACCAGCTTGCTACTACATCTTGTCCTACACCTTGCTAGACACTAGAACAAAATGATATGATCTTGCTTAAGAGATAGTAATCTCTAAAATTTTGAAAATGTCTTGAAAAAGTCTAAAAATTGCAAAAAGTCCTAAAAAAATCCATTATCTTGGTGAAAACCTAGCAATAGGTACCTAGGTAATACCAAAAAAAGTGAAAAAAATAAAAATACAAAAAATAAAAAATAAAATTAAAAGAACAAAAGAATTGGAAAACAAAAAAAGTGTCATTAATGAAAACCTGACAAATAGGCATCATGGTAGTAAAAATAGAATCTCTACCAAGAAGGTGAAAACCCAGTAAATAGGGACCTCTTGTTTCAAATGCTACATCTTGTAGCACATCTTCTGGCTCTTCTATAGTTTCTTTCCTAGTTTAATTTGTTTCTTTTTCTCATGCATCCATGGATTGAATCTAGTCATAGTCTTGGGGGCAACACCCTATGGTCTTCAAGAACATTTCTTTTGCGTTAGTCACTAGTTGTTCTAACTACATCTACCTATTGTCACTTGCTTCACTACATAGATTTCTCTCAAACAAGATCTCTTTCATGTCAGTCACCAATTATTCTAACTACTTCTACCTACTGTCACTTGCCTCACTACAGAGATTACTCTTGAAGAAGATCTCTTTCGTGTCAGTCACTAGTTGTTCTAATTGTGTCTACCTACTATTGCTTAGTTTCTTACTAAGATTATTTTCACTCAAGTTCTCTCTATGATGTAAGTCACCAGTTTTCCTAACTGAGTCTATCTACTATCATCACCCTACTAAAGAGAGTTCATACACATATGTTTTGAACATTGACACTAAACTGGAAACATTGACATGGTTTATGTTATGTTGAGCATTTCTTTGCTTGTTTTTCTTTGGTTTCTTTATCATTTCCCTTTGAGTGACTTGAGGATGTCTCTTTTGACTAGAGAAGTGAGGACTGGGGGCATGATCTTTTCTTTTCTTTTTGTTTGATGGTCTAGTTCTAATAATCTGAAGCATCCATATAAAAGGGGTGTCCACTATAAGAGCCTCTATCTTGTATTGGATGGCCATGTGTACCTTGGCTCATTTTATAGGGATACTTTAGTGAGGTTGGTTCTTTTCCTTGCTTGTTTAAGGGAATTCTCTATGCTATAGTAAATATTGATACTCGTCCTACTAAGTGAACGTATGGGTCACTGTGAGTATACCTAACATAGTTCTGTCTTAGATTACGAACACAAGGGTTGTTGCGGATAGAACCTTTAAAAAATATTTAGAATAAGAAGGATCTCTCATGTGTCCAGTGTTTCTACATGCAAGAAACATTCTGGTCATCCTAGCATTTATGCTTTGATGCTTATGTTAGCTTGCTACATTAAAAGGGACAAATGTTCTAGTTATTCTGGCTTCTTGTACCTTAATGCTTACATTTAATCCCAACAAAACTAAGACACATGCCATATTCATATTCCCATGATTGCAATGTCAGTGTAAATTGTATTACACTTGCGAGTCTAACTAAACACTTAGTGATGATAATTTTATGAGTTTATTAACTAGACCTAGGGATGCATTGTATACTCCACTTGCATAAGAGCACATGTTGGTCACTACTTTAATTGCATCTTTTGGCATGAGAGTTTGTCAGTTTCTTCAAAGTATCATTTTTCTTCACAATTGCACAGATGATCAATTACTCACCCTCTTGGCCACTTTAGCTTCTCTGAACCCATCTTTGGGATCAAATTAAAAAATCTGACACACTTAAACAACTCAAAAACACACTTTAATTTTTTTGGGACCAACACGATCAAATGATTGTGCAATTTATTTTTACTGATACTTTGTGAATCTTGAAATATTTTCAAATCACATGTCTCTTCAAATTTTCCATTTCTTTTGGAAAAGTCAACTTAGGTCAACCCTAGTCAATCTTGGTCAAAATTGGTCTTTTGGACCTTAGAATCACTCTAAATCAACTTCAAATTTTCTTCATGCTCTTTTGATCTATCCTACATTCTTCTAAATCTCTAATCACTTCAGTGTCTTCCAATCTATGGTTCCGCATCATTATTTTGGTGTGTCATCTTTCGATTTTGCTCCTAACTGGGTAGGATGAATATATCATTGAATCTTTCAAAATTAGTTTAAACTCAATTTGAACATTATGTCCTAATCACTAGGGGAATCTCATCACTCAAGGCATCTTTGTTCCCCAATATAGCATCTATGTCATCTCTCTCATCTTTTGATCAGCTGATCACACTCATAACAATCCGTATCATAGTTTGATGGATAGGTGTTGGGGCATTCTAACCCTGACTCTTGAGGATAAGCCTCATTTTGAAGATGATTCTATGACTCATGATTAGGTCTTGTTATCGTTTATGGACTAGTATTCAGGTGTTCTATCTAGATTTTAGAGGATTAAGCTTTGTTCTGGAGATGATCCTAAATCTTGTTGAGAATTAAGCTTCGTTCTGGAGATAATTCTAAACTCTTGCTTTCAATCACTATTTAATGGATAGGTATTGAGGCACTTTAACCTTGAATCCTAAGGATTAATCCTCATTCTAGGGATAATTCTATGAATCATGATTAATTTTGTCAGCTTTTAATGGATAGGTATCAGGGAAATCTAACCTTGACTCCTGAGGATTAAGCCTCATTCTGGGGATAATGCTATGGATTGTGATTAATCTTGTCAACTTTTAATAGACATGTATGAAGGAAATCTAACCTTGACTCCTGAGAATCAAGCCTTGTTCTAGGGATAATTCTATGAATCATGATTAATCTTGTTAGCTTCTAATGGATAGGTATCAGGGCAATCTAACCTTGACTCTTCAAAATTGAGTCTCATTCTAGGAATAATTTTATGAAGTTTGATAATATTTTCTCTTTCATATCAGTATCTAGGTGTTCTATCTAGATCCCCTAAGGCTAAGCTTCATTCTAGAGATAACCTTAAAAATCTCATCAATTTATCTTTGTATCATCAATCTCAGAACCAATCTCACTTCTTCACCTATAGTCTCAGACTTCTAATTTCTTTGAATCAATGTCCTATTCACACATTCATTCAAAGAGGGGCAAATGTAATACCTCTAAATTGGCAAAATTGGTATGCTAAACCAATTTTAGTCTATCAATCTTACTCAAAGTCCTATTGTACTAGGAAATTCTAATTTCAACAATCTCTACTCGACCTTGTATGCACCCTAAAATGGTCACCTAGACTATAGGGCCCCATCATTATTCAATTTATCAATTTATCAAATTTCTTGAATCAATGGTTTGCAATATTTTATTAAATCAATGTAAATCAATTTCCTTGATCAAATTCAATTATTCTATTTTTCTAAGGTTGATCATTCTATCCTAAGTTTTATTTAATTAAAAGAAAATCTCCCTTTTAATTAAATAAAATAAGTCCCCATTTAATTAAAAGAAAACCTCTCTTTTAATTAAATTTCATCCACATTTAATTAATTAAGAGAAAAAACCCTCTTTTAATTTAATTAAATATTTCCTATTTAATTAAAAGAACTTGCTCCCTTTTAATTAAATAAAATTCCCACTTAAAGAGGAAAAAAAAATAAAAATTCTTTTATTTAATTTCTCTACACTTAAATGCACATATTTCTAAGTGGGACTTATCTTTCCACTTTCTTCTCAACCACTCCTCTTTTCTCATTGGTGGATCCTTATTTCACATGGATCATTATTTCTCCACCCTTGATTAAATCTTTTTCCTCTCAATCTAGATCGTCCAATCTTCTTTATAAGGAAGAGCCCTCTCCTCATTTTGAGGACCCAGGATGATGCTATGTTATGCTATAAGATTGGAGAGAAAATTTTGAAGAAGAATTTTTGAATGCTAAAGCTTTTGTGGAGAACTTCTATCTTCTTGTCTCATTCTCTCTTGCACCCATGGCTTTTATCATTGCATTTGCATATTAGTTTAGAGTCATATTTATTTTCATAGATTAGTATTGTATTGTTATTAGATTTCCTTTCTTCCATTGAATAGCATTGTTATCATTTAGATTAGTTTGAATTTTCATTTGCATGCATATTTTTGGATCCTTGAATCTCTCATTTCATGGTGTACTTGCATGGGTACAAACTAGGTCAAGCTGAGGGCCTCCATTACAAACCCTTGTACTCCATAATAGAGAGCTATGAGTCACCATTTGAGACCTCATTTTTGAGTAATCTTGAATATAATGACTCATAGAAGTGTGCTCACATTTTAGGCATACATTTTTGGTGCCCACCGTGGGGCAACCCACCTTTGCTTACTGGTTTTTGTGTAGATCTGTTTGTAGACTCAAAGAAACCCTAGATTTGAAAGATTTGATCATATATTTTAAACGGCTAGGTATTTTGATCTGAAATTTTTTTTGCAGGGTGAAAATTATCCAAAAATATTTGATAAAATTTTCAGATTTTTTTGAAACATTTCAGATTTTTTATGATTTTTCCTTGATTTTTCATAAAAAATCATTTTCGAGCATTAATCAGCACATTTTCCGAAAAAAATTACATTTTCGAAAAGCTCTTGCAATTTTAAATAGAGTTGGTTCTTTTTCTTTCAATTTTAGAGGTCATATTATGGGTCAATAATTCAATTTGCAAAAACTAGTTTGTTTTGACAAAATGACTCCCTAGGGCAGAAATTAAAAGATCTTTTCAAAAATTTTGCATTTTTGGAAAGCTCTTTGATTTTTGATAGGGGTTACTTTTCTTTATTTTGAATTTTGGATCCGAATTCATATCATGTAGATCCAATCTTTATGACAAAGTCAAAAATCAATTGAAAAAAAGGCATTGAATGAATAGTTTGCATTTCATTTTTACAATGAATCAATGCATAATGTGGGTTTTCATTTGGGTTACTTGCTGATTATCATCACTCTTAAAAAATAGATTTTTCAGATCTAACCTTGGTTTTGCATGAGTTGACATATATTGCATATCTTGTGTTTGCTTGTTTTGTTTGTTGCTTTGTTCGTTGCGAGCGAGCATTCAAGTGTAAGCAAGAGCTACAACAAATAAAAGATGTATTGCAAGGATTACCAGGTATTTTGTTTGATCTCTAAAATATTTAAATTTGAGATTAAAATTAAACCTCTCATGTGTTTGGCTTGAGTGTTTTACATGCTTTCATAAAACACATTTCAATTGATGCTCTTAATGAGAAATGAATGAACATAGATTTGCTTTCATACAAGTTTGTGTAAGTAAATATTTGTGTTTAAACCTTAAGTAATTCTTGGTTCTAATATCAAATATCTCATTAAGTGATTGAGGGCATGGATTCATTCCTTGTTTACATAGGGAGTTGAATGCACGACTTTGTGGACTCACTCTATGTTTACTTAGAAAGTTAAATATTCCATTGTTCAACCCTTTTTCATTTGTGAGTAGTATTGATTAGCAGTCTTAGATTACTTGTGATTGATCTAGATTGCTATCTTGGGTTATTGGACTCGCTAATCCATTGACCCCTCATTTCCACCCCATGGTTGCAAGATCAGTGCCACATTAAGGGGGAGGGGTCTACAAGAAAGAAGCGTTAATTGCTCCACTAAGCAACCCTTTTGTGCTTTTTGGAACTCACTTGTTTTCTAAGGTGTGGACTCACTTTGAGTTGGTTTGAAGAGTTAAATATTCCACTTTTGGGCTCACTTTGAGTTGGTGTGAAGAGTTAAATGTTCCACTTTTGGACTCACTTTGAGTTTGTGTGAAGGGTTAAATGTTCCACTTTTGGACTCGCTTCACATTCTCTTGAAGGGTTAAATGTTCCAATTTTGGACTCGCATCACATTATCTTAAAGGGTTAAATGTTCCACTTTTGGACTCACTTCACATTTACTTGAAGAGTTAAGTGTTCCACCTTTAGTGCTCTAAATACTTTTGATAGCGAATTACTTAGTTTTTATTTCTAGGAGGCCTACTTGGGGATTTCATCACCCCTTGGGACGACCTCAACTCTTGTGTTCCAGAAGAGTATAAATATCAGGAGGTGAATCCAAAGACACCTCTCTTGGGAATTGAGTTTGATATCACTCTTGGCTAAGCCTCAAAGAACTTTATACCTTTGAGAAGTGAAAGAGGAGATTTCGGTTACCGTCTCCCCCCGACTGTGTGATTTTGAATTCTTCTCATCTATGGATTTGGGCCTCATGTACCTTGCGTATATCAAGGACTCCTTTTAGAAAGCCACGTATTTCCTTGTAAACAACTTGATAAGGTGTTGTTGTGTTCTAAGTGCCTGCTAAAACATTGTCAAGAACATGCACAAGTAGAACCTTTAAGGAGTAGAAATACTAAGTCACTATACTTGTTCGTGCCCAAGGTTGCTTTGCCCCTTGCTCATTGTTTGAAGATTGTTTTCTTGAAATCCCTGGTTGTTGTCTTGTGTGCTTGGTTCATGATTAAAAATTTATTGATACATCTAGTTGGACATTTAAAATGAACAAAATCTGAGTTCCTAAGTCAAGACTTTATGATCAAATTGCTTTGTTGTCCTATTATTTCTAGTCTCCCTAGGTTGATCCTATTTGGATTAGGCTACTTACCCCATTGTTAGAAGCCTTTTTGCACCTTAGGTTGTTGTGCTTTGACCTCTTGAATTAGTAATCATTGATTTAACAAGAGACCTTGTTTGGACTTGGTGAGTTAGAGATCATCCTTGTTGAGAAAGATATACCTTGGATTCTTTGATATTATTCTTGGAGAGTCTTAGTAATCTCTTGTCCATCCACTTTCATCAAAATTCAATTTTAATTATTTATAATTTGGGTAAATCATCCTCTTGGTCCATATGTGCTAGGGTATTCACCCAAAGTTGTGACCACCTCTATGGCAGTGTTGGTTTACGCCTATTGCAAATTCTATCTTATCACATCTCTTTTGGACAAGTAAGTGCTTTTACTATCCTAGTTTGGTACCAATGTTTCTTAGGGTTATCCTATCAACTAGTACATTTTCTTTCATGTTGATTACAAGTGCTATTACATGTTGCTCAACATTCAAATGATCTCAAATTGTATCAAATTTCTCAAAATGACTCTTGGTCTTCTTTCTTCTTCATCTTTCATGTCTTTCTAATCTCCCATTTCTATTCTTCCTCTTCTTCATGTCTTCTTGATTCATTTTCTCCTATTATCATGTAGTCTAACTTCTTCTATTCATCCTTTCTCTTCTTCTATGCTTGATTCTTCTTCTCCTAGAACCATGGATCTTGGATATCTTTTTAGGGATCCTCATTTGAGCTCAGATGAAATCCACCTCCTTCTTGAATTTGAAAAGTGTTGTCGCTCCGATAGATACATGGATGCTAACGTTGTGACAAAAATGATTAAAAAAATGGATAAATCAGACACCTTTGCTAGGATCATGTGCAAGATCAAATCACAATATCCTTCTTCCAAATATTTCCCATCTTCTAAGTCTTATCATGATTCTTCTAAATATCATTTACAATCTTCATCCTCCAAGTCTTATGATGATTCTTCTAAATATCATTCAACTTCTTTATCTTCCAATTCTTGCTATGATTCTTCTAAATATCATTCAAATTCTTCATCTTCCAAGTCTCACTATGATTCTTCTAAATATCCTTCACATTTTTCATCTTCTAAGGTTTATCATGATTCTTCTAAATATCATTCTCATTCTTCATATTCCAAGTCTTATGATGATTCTTCTAAATATCATTCATGTAGGTCTTCACCTACCTCTTCTTCACAATATCATTCTTCTTCTACTTCTACCAAGAGTCTTATTCCTCTCATTGAGATAGACCATAATGAACAACATGAAAAGTCTTGTGATATGCCTATCTACAATGCCTGTAGTGACAATGATTATGATGATGATGATGATTATTATATTCCTACAATTCCTAAAAGTCCTCCTAGTCCTATTCTTGTGCTTAAAGGGGATGAGTCACAGATAAATATTAATGGGAATCCACATGAATCAAATCTTGAAAACAACATTGATAAATTTTGCGAACAATACCTAAATGATAAATCTGCATTTTTTGAGGAAGAGAAAGCATTTTTTTGTGCTGAAATACAACATCAATGGGATAAGAGTTCCTTTTCTAAGAATCCTCATGTTGAAAATAAAGATTACACTCTTGAGCAAGATCATGTTAATGTTGAACCTTTGTCTTCTGATGCTCCCCTTCCATCTTCTACTTCCTCCACTATCCATACATTCCCTAAAGATTTCGAGTCTCTCAAATCTTCTACCAATCATTCATCCAACAAAGATCCTGATGATTTTCATGCGGTTCCCTATGGTTATCCTCAAAGTCTACCTCTTAAAGAAACTCAAGCTAACCTTCACCTAGCTGCAAATACTTTTGATAATGCTAAACCTAAAGAGCCTAAGCCTTCATGCACTATAATGCCTACTTCATCTAGTCCTTCATCATCTATTCCAAAGTCTTCCATACAATTTCAACATGCTTCCTTCTCCTTAGGAGAGGTTTCATGTCAAGAGGACTCTAAAAATGATAAAGAAAAGAATATAAAGAAAGATCAAGATCAAGAACCTTCAATGTCATACAATTATTTTCATGATGTCTCTGATACGTTTCATGGTTCTTTCGATCCCTTACACCCTTTCTCATTCAGTCCACCATGTCTTAAGTCTTCTCCTAAGCAAGATCAAGATACTATTTGCACCACTGAGCTTATTGACAATAAAAATGATCTTAATACAATTGTGTCTTCCAAAGATGATACTTCCATTAAGGTTATTAAAAATAGTGTCGATACTTCCAATGTTGAGCCTATTGAAAATCAAGAGAAAAACTCTACACTTATGCTATCCAAATATCCTTGTCAAGATCAAAGTCTTCCATCTTCTTGCTCTACCACACCATGTTCCCTTCCACTTTCTACTCTTCCTAAGTCTTCTCAAGCTTTAAGTAATCCTATCAAAGAAGTTGCTCCTATTCAAGATATTCATGATCCTGTTGAAAATCCTAATGCTCACTCTAAAGATACTGATGTCCTTGATTGTGATATAGATGTTGATGAACTTATTGATTACCCTTTTGCATCTTCCACATCCATCCTTGGACCTCCCCCACCAATACTAAATCCTTCACATTTTCCTTCCATCTTGGGTCCTTATGTCCCTTCACTTTCCCCTCCCAATTCTCCTAATTCTTCATCAATTTTGGGTCCTTACATCCCTCCCTCTCCTATCTTTCCTCAAGATCAACGTAGATCCATATCCTTGAATTCTTTTCATCCACCCACTCACCTAAACCAGTCATATCATTCTTCTTCTTCCACAAGTCCCAAGTCTTTTGGAAGTAACCTAAATGTTCAATATAAGAAAAAGAAGCAATTCAAGAATCCATATAAAAAAGAAGACCACAATGTCTCCTCTAATCGACATGGGGGCATAAAGTCAAAAGAGATATCTAAGAAAAAAATTATAAGACAAGTATGGGTTCCAAAATCCATCATTGAAGATATTATATCTAAATCATCAAAAAGAAATGAAAAGAGGCCTATGGCTGTATGGATTCCAAAGTCTCTCTTGAGAGAGTCTAATGTTGAACAACAATTGAAGTTGACATTCAAGCTTCCAAAGAATTCCACTTCATCTTCTTCCAAAAGCATTCTTCCATTCCATGTGCCTAAACCAAAACCTCTTCTTTCTACTCATGTATTCCTTCATTCACATTTTCTACATCCTCTCACCACCCTTCAAGGTGTGTGTTGACGTTGATCTTGCCTTCATTTCCATTTTCCAATCTTACTCGCTTTTCATAAAGCCATATCCTCCATTTTTGTCTTCCCTCTTCCTTTCCCTATTATCATCTTTGAGCATATCATTTCAACTCCTTTGCATTTCATCATTTAAAATTTAAAGGAGCATTATCTAAAAAGCTTGACTTCTTCCAAAAAATTCAAAAAAAAAAGAGAGAGAAAAATTGAAAAAAAAAAGAAAGAAAAGAAAAAAATTTGAAAATGTACCTTGGTGAAAACTTGATAATCAAGCACCTTGGTAGCAAAAGTAAAGAGAAATAAATTCATCCTATGGTGAAAACCACTCCCTTGTGGCACCTTGGATAAGTACCATGATGAAAACCTGACAATCAGGCATCATGCGTAGTTCTTCTACATCTTTCATCCATTTTGTCTTCTCTCTTTGATCTTGACAATGTTGACATATACACAAATGTTTGGCTATCTTGTGAGCTATCATATGATGATCTTTTTTTCATTCCTTTCATGTTTTGCCTTCATATCTATTTTCCTCCATCCATTCTAGTCTTTCTCTATCCTTTTCCCATTTACCCCTTTGGTCTTGATCTAATAAAAAAGAAGAAGTAAAATATGATGCTATGAAGCCTCTTGACATGTCTACTCCTTTGGATTGCATCTTTCCCACTTTTACATTGTGCTTTCTTGAATTATCCTATACTGGCCTTTCATTTCTTGTCCAAATGTTCTTTAAATGACAAATTTTCCCTAGCTTGGGTACTCTTGAGGAGTCAGCCTTTGAAGATCACTTTCACTTGCTTCATACACTCCTTGCTTATCCATCATATCCATTAGCTTATTTCTTCATCATGTCCTCCACCTTGTTAGACATTGGGACTGCACGATGTGATCTTGCTTGAGAGTTTGATGTCCATTCTATCTAGGGGCATCTTTGTACATATTTATTGATCCTAAAAAAAATACAAAAAAAATGATATATTTCAAAACATACAAAAAAATGATATATTTTAAAAAAAATACAAAAAATTGATATATTTCAAAAATCCAAAAAATGATATATTGCGAAAATTCTAAAAATTGAAAAATGTCTTGAAAAAATGATCTTCTTAGTGACAACCTAGCAATATGCACTTTGATGTATCTCCAAAAAAATTATATATTCCAAAAATACAAAAAAATTATAAAAAGTCCTGAAAAAAAAATGAAAAAAAATCCAAGTGGTGAAAACCTGGAAACGAGCACTACTTGAGGCCTTTGCACCCCTATTTCTTAGCGCATATTCTTGACACTTAGCCTTTCTCCATCATGCCTTGTCCTTGTTGCCTTGGTTTGGAATTGGTCTTTGTCTAGGGGGCATAACTATGTTAGCTTTGGTCTCTTGGATGTGTTAGTCTTTAGGACACCTCGCAAACGGTGTTTTTCAACACCACCCCAATTGTATTTTTCAATACAACCTTTGACATCGACTATTTTTCAACACTTATTGGTTTGGTCTTACCCTGTATCATCATGTGATCTTCCCTTCCTGCAAGCATTTGATCCTTATCCTCCAAACTTAGTATCAGTTATCACACTTAAATTTTAAACACAACACTTAATGCTTGACTTATGTCATGATTTTTTCTTTGTGTGCTGACTATTATTGATTTTTGTTGAGTATCCTTGTCTAATAAGTCTCTCCATGATGCATCGCTAGAGGACTTGGGGCATGGGACATGTTTTTATTTGTTGTTTGCTTGTGGGTGTGGTCTTGAAACTCTAGAGTGTCTCTTGTTGTCCCCTTGAAACACTTAGGAGATTTGAGGTATCATCCTTGATTGTTTTTGCACAACCATTCTTATGGTCATCTTGGCATCTATGCCTTGATGCGAGTATGGTTTTGCTACATTAAATTGGGTAAGCTAACATCAAAGTCATCTTGATCTTTATGTCTTTGATGCTTATGTTAGAATCTTTCCACATTCCAATCCAATATTAATTACATTCATATCTTCATAGTTGCGCTTGTGACTAGTGATGATTGTGTGATTTTTCGATGTCCGTTAATAATCACCCAATGATGAAAATAAGTTCTTTTACATTCTCTAATGAATGATGAACACAGAATCCTATGTTACAGTTGCTCTTTTGCAAGTACACCTTTGCATTTTCATGTAGCTTGCATTATTAGACTTCATGTTAGTTTTCATTTTTAGGCTACATTATGAGTTTGAGAGGGTTTTCCTGTCATCCTTCTTGTGGACTTTTAATCAACTGTGGCCACATTTTGATCTTTATTTCCTTATCTTCTTTCGTGATCTCAATCAAAATTTCTATCTTAAACAGTTGATTAATTTTGGGACATTTTCTTTTCTTCTTTCTATTTCTTTCTATATCTTTCAAACTTCTATCTTCCATTTTCTTTTTCCCCACTTCTTTTCTTCTAAATCACCTTTGGGGCATAATATTTCATGCTTGATCTACCTTGCTTCTATGATTCTTGTATCTTTCATCTTACATCAAGAACCTTATCTTTTGTTCGATTTGATCAAATTTATCAATTTGTTTTTTCTCCTCTATCTCATTTCGATTTCAATCACGAGGGGGCAGTAATTATCAACTTCAATCCTTGATTCAGTTTTATCAATTTTATCCTTGACTTTTTCAAGTCAAAATTTATTTGTATTCTTTGTCCTGATGTGTTCCCGATTTGACCACACATCTGGGTTGTTTTGTGATCCCAAATCAACCTTACACTTCAATTTCTTTCTTTGACTACATGTTTTTCCAAATCGATCACACATTAGTCAAAGAGGGGCAAATGTATGCACCCTAAAATGGTCGCCTAGACTATGGGCCCCCATTATTCAATTTATCAATTTATGAAATTTCTTGAATTAATAGTTTGCAATATTTTATTAAATCAATTTCCTTGATCAAATTCAATTATTCTATTTTTCTAAGGTTGATCATTCTATCCTAAGTTTTATTTAATTAAAAGAAAATCTCACTTTTAATTAAATAAAATAAGTCCCCATTTAATTAAAAGAAAACCTCTCTTTTAATTAAATTCATCCACATTTAATTAATTAAGAGAAAAACCCCTCTTTTAATTTAATTAAATATTTCCTATTTAATTAAAAGAACTTGCTCCCTTTTAATTAAATAAAATTCCCACTTAAAGAGGAAAGAAAATAAAATAAATTCTTTTATTTAATTTCTCTACACTTAAATGCACATATTTCTAAGTGGGACTTATCTTTCCACTTTCTTCTAACCCAATCCTCTTTTCTCATTGGTGGATCCTTATTTCACATGGATCATTATTTCTCCACCCTTGATTAAATCTTTTTCCTCTCAATCTAGATCGTCCAATCTTCTTTATAAGGAAGAGCCCTCTCCTCATTTTGAGGACCTAGGATGATGCTATTGTTATGCTACAGGATTGGAGAGCAAATTTTGAAGAAGAAGTTTTGAATGCTAAAGCTTTTGTGGAGAACTTCTATCTTCTTGTCTCATTCTCTCTTGCACCCATGGCTTTTATCATTGCATTTGCATATTAGTTTAGAGTCATATTTATTTTCATAGATTAGTATTGTATTGTTATTAGATTTCCTTTCTTCCATTGAATAGCATTGTTATCATTTAGATTAGTTTGCATTTTCATTTGCATGCATATTTTTGGATCCTTGAATCTCTCATTTTATGGTGTACTTGCATGGGCACAAACTAGGTCAAGCTGAGGGCCTCCATTACAAACCCTTGCACTCCATGAATAGAGAGCTATGAGTCGCCATTTGAGACCTCATTTTTGAGTAATCTTGAATATAATGACTCATAGAAGTGTGCTCACATTTTAGGCATACAGACCTAAGTGTCAAATGCAGAAAATTCATAATCTATATTAATCACATACTTTATTTAATTCCTAAATCAAGATTGAATTAGAAAAGGTAAACCTATTAATTTAATTAATTTAATTATAAGTCCTAGTACTTTAATTAAATTGAATTCACCCCTTTAGCTAATATATATGAGGAATTAAATGTATCTGATTTAATTAAATACCCTCATTCTAATTATTGAATTTAATTATTCAATTAATTAGATTATTCATTTATGAGGTCATATTTAGAATTTTTAAATCAAATATCTTCTCCAATATTCTTCTTCAGTTTAGAAATGAAAATTTTGGGTGGACTAGAATTTGAAAAGGAATGAGATTAGTTAACTCCTTATTACACTCAGAAGTGACTAGTTAACTCCCTTTTCATGAGGGAATGTTCTATTCTAATTGAATCTAATCTTCAATCTCAACTGTTCATTTAGTTTGATCTTGACCATTGATCAAAATTCAAGGATTCTATATAAGAAACCTTCAATCTCTCATTTTTAGAAGAGGATGCACATGAATAATATCGAACTAATGCCAAATTGTTGACTCAATCATTTGTATTCATAGCTTATTGCTCTCACATTTGCAATTTCATATTCATTAAAAGTGAATGCATCTAAATTAATTGGCTTATTTTATTCTTATATTAACATGCTTATCTAGTTTAATCTTGTATCTCATATAGATTAAAATCCTTCATACTAGTGGTTTGGTTGTTGATCTCTCACCTTTGAGGGTGGACAACAAAATCCAATTAGTTAGAAGGCAACAAATCAGTTTGTTGGGTCATTCTAGATGAACAATCCCATGTTCATCTCAATATTTTTTTAACATATAAGGATCATGTTGAGGTGTGGTTAATTTTAGAGGCTCATAATTAGCATAAACAGGTCTCTCCACATGATCAACTCTATCCTCACCACTCGATCCAATAACTTCAAATTATTCAACAACTCCTTGTAACCATCTTCAGTACTTGCATGCCTAGGTACACCACTTAAAGCACTCACAATTTTAACAATCATGTCACTCTTCATCAACGTTATCTTGGATCTAAATTCTTCTTTAATCTTCTATGAGATCCTATCCTCTACAACATCACTAAGATCATCAATTTCGCTAGGGTCCAATCTTCTTGGAGGCATCTTCCAAGATCCTCTATAAACCCAAAGCAATAAATCCACAAATCCAAAAGATTAATTAGCTCCACAAGATCAACCTCCTCTTCTAGCCTTCACCCAAGTCCTATTGTAAACTACCTCAACTTTGACACTTGATATACACACTTAGGAACAACTAAGCTCTAATACCACCTGATTAAGTGAGAATCTAAGGGTAACCCTACTGGAGGTAATCTAGATCCCTACAAATTAACAACACAACAAAAATGAAAGATCTAATACCAATTATCAATACTTGATTCATATAACAATTGTTTACATGCAATATGCCCATCCGTAAGGCCTTCTATGTTAGGGAAAAATATAAAAAGAAATTACAAAATAGTTTTGCAAGATCCCTTAAGATCCAACTCCACACTAATCCTAGCTAGTCCAAATCCACATTCTGGCATAACACCCCAAGGAAATGTCAAATTGTGCTCACAAGCCCACTAAGAAATCTCCTACTTTACCAAGCCTTGGCTACTAGCCCTTCTCAAAATTCTCTCCTACACTTCATCCTTTTCTACAAGCTAGATAAATCTCTAATCTCCTACTTAAGACTCCACAAAAACCCCTTACTTATACCCAACTAATCCATAAGTCAATCTAGCCCATTAAAAATTAAAATGAACCCTTACATTAAATATTTGCATAAGCCACAAGTTGGTTGCAACACAAATTAAATACTCATACACAAATTAAATACCAAAAGTTAGGGCATTGATAACTTAGGCACCGTAGGAACCAAGACCAAATTGGATGTTAGAGAAAACCATGCTGAGTGTCAGGATAATCGAGTTCCTTCACTAACTGAGCACCAGTATGTGTTGAGTCCACTAATTGAGCTACTCAAATAATACTACTTTCAAGCTCCCAGTGCAAACCAAACATCTTCATTAATTGAGTCACTTGGTTAACACAACAACCAAACCAACTTAGTATCGACCAAGGATGCTCCTGCATCAATAGTCTAGTTTGGGAGGAGTATGTTTATGTGAAGTTGCAAATGATAGACTTGCAAAAGGTTTGGGAGATATTCTAGGGATGCAAGGCATGATGGAGTCTTATTACAAGTTTTCCTTGACAAGAAATGTTGTTGATTCAACTAGTCATGACAATCCTTTTCCAAGCACAAGATTAGGGTCCCACATGAAATAGAAATATCACAAGGATTCAAAATGGGAAAGGCTTACACAATAGCAAGAAATCCTATAGAGTATTGAGAAATGGATAACCTTGTGAATAGGGATAAGGAAGCTAAATATTTCACAATACTCTTCTCTTATTCACTCTAGTAAATCAAATGTTGAACTGTAGAAATCACACACCATCAGATGCACGATGGGCTTATCTTTCTTCAGACTCTAGTGATTACTCAGAAAACTCCATCCAATTTTGAGGGAAGCAATGTCCATCAAAGATTTGATTATTTAGATTCATTGACCCTTGTAGGTGGAATCTTATTTGATAGAACATCACAAATTCCCTGGACATAGACTCCAACTTGCTTGCAAAGCAAGTTCAAGAACATAATGGATGTTTTCTTAATGAAGAGGAAAGCCTAATTGAGGAGGAGAATATGGATTATCGTACTACAATGAATACAACTTAGAAAGGATTTAGCTCATTGACTAAGAAAAATGTTCTCAATACTAAGAATATTCTGGCAGACTCAACAAAACATAATTCACCTATGGCTATTCCTCTAACTAGAATTTCTTTAAAACGATTATCACCAGATCCACACTAAAAAATATTAGACCTATTAAAAGAGACAGCTTTGGCGAGCCCCAAATTCAATTCTACAAATCTTGGAGGGAAGGCTTCTGTAAAGGAAAATCTAAGTGAGTTGGAAAAGAAATATGCTTCATCAGTCAAAAAGAAGGATTCATAAGCACCCAATGTAAGAACTGGTAGTAGCTTTGCAAGCCAGATTTCACCAAGGATAAGTCAAAAACTAAGAAACATATTATGTAATGTGATATCATTTATTCCATTAGTTCAGCAACAATAATAGGGTAAACTTTAAGAAACCCCTTTTTAGAAAAATATATAAATTATTGGCAAATTTTTCATTATTTTGAAAAACCAAATCATTTTTATTGGTGAACCTCTCAATTTTTTTATTTTAAATATTATTAACATTGGCGATTATCTTGCAATCATAATTTTTGAGTAGAAAATATTGGTGAATCTCAATAATAATAGGAAGTTCGCTAATCCTCATGGAATATTACAAATCAAAATTGAACATGTTTTATCTTATGGAAATTATGAGGATAATTACATTATATTTTAAATCAATAATCAAAACTAGATATTGGTAATATATCCCTACACTAACTAATAATTATGATAATTATTGGTGAATTAATTTTAATTTCTTCAACAATATATAATATTTAGGTGAATCAAATCTAATCATGTATCGAATATTATGGCGAATCTTTGAGTTTAAATTTTTTAATAAAATAAATTATTGAGCAATTTTAAAGATTTTAGAACTAAATTTAATAAAAATGTGGTGATTTAGGTTGCATTAAATCTTAAATTATTAGCAAAATTACTAGTAATTTTTTTTCTAAAATTCAAAAAATTATGAATATTCACCACTAAAATACACCCCAAGAAATAGGCAGTGACATCAGTTATGCCAGGTAAATTCTTGTCAGATTCTGAGAAAATAGTTTGTGTTTTATCATATGCATTTATTATTTTCAATGCATTGAAAAAAACATCTTTATTATTTTTGGACTTCTCTCAGTGTAACAAGGATTCCTTTCAATCTTACATGCCTTTATTTGAAAGCATTTTCTCCTTTAGCTTTGAACTTCATGTGATACTGTTGTCTTGCAATAGTGACTTATCACTATTTTTAATTTTATTTACACTGTCACTTCATTTTGTAACTAGGAAAATCATTGTTTTTCTCATTATTTGGTTGTCCTTCTCCACTTACTCTCATAGTCTTCCATGACTCATGACTGTGATAACAACATTATCACTATTCATTTTAACACTTCATTTTATCATCTACTACTCATGTAAACAACTCTTTTAAATGCACTTACAATAAAAATGAAAAGTCATACAATAAGATTAGATGTTTAAGAGGAATAAGAAACCTTCTTTATAGAAAAAATGTTAGTACCTGATCTAGAATGGGAATAACAACAACAGTCTTACCAATCGTCCATAGCTTTTTCCAATAAATGAAACATGTATGTACCTGATACATAGACTATTTTTTCTGGAAATTAGTGGCTTCTAAGGTGAAGCTAATTAATTATTTTCTAGAGTTCCAACCAACTACTAGTTGAGGACTCTAGCTATAAAATTATGAATATGATCATACCAACATTTTTCTAAGAAAACCTATATCAAATTACTAGTTTGGAAAAATATAATGTCAAATGAAACATTCTCATCATACAATCCTTGTTGCCACTCTAGACTTCAATGTAGATTCAAAAATTTAAGTTGAAAATTTCAGAGAACTTAAAAAATTCTTCCATCAAAAAATAAGGTTTTACATTATTATTTCTATCATATTTACAACACCAATATTTATTAAATTGATGTATAGAATCATCTATCTTAATACTTACAACCTAGCACAGAAACAACTCTCTATGTATATCAAAAAATTGTTAGCCTCACATAATATCATTCCAATGGAGGCATTGGTTCAAGAAGCCTTTTACCAACCTCATAGTAAGTTAACTTTTTTGTAGTAGAGCACCTTTAAAGATAGTTTATTTGGTTAACCTTCTTTATAGAAAAAATTTTAGTACTTGATCTAGAATGGGAATAACAACAACAATCTTACCAATCGTCCATAGCTTTTTCCAATAAAGGAAACATGTATGTACCTGATGCATAGACTATTTTTTCTGGAAATTAGTGGCTTCTAAGGTGAAGCTAATTAATTATTTTCTAGAGTTCCAACCAACTACTAGTTGAGGACTCTGATATAGCTATAAAATTATGAATATGATCATACCAACATTTTTCTAAGAAAACCTATATCAAATTACTAGTTTGGAAAAATATAATGTCAAATGAAACATTCTCATCATACAATCCTTGTTGCCACTCTAGACTTCAATGTAGATTAAAAATTTTAAGTTGAAAATTTCAGAGAACTTAAAAAATTCTTCCATCAAAAAATAAGGTTTTACATTATTATTTCTATCATATTTACAACACCAATATTTATTAAATTGATGTATAGAATCATCTATCTTAATACTTACAACCTAGCACAGAAACAACTCTCTATGTATATCAAAAAATTGTTAGCCTCACATAATATCATTCCAATGGAGGCATTAGTTCAAGAAGCCTTTTACCAACCTCACACTAAGTTAATTTTTTTGTAGTAGAGCACCTTTAAAGATAGTTTATTTGGTTAACCTTCTTTATAGAAAAAATGTTAGTACCTGATCTAGAATGGGAATAACAACAATAGTCTTACCAATCTTCCATAGCTTTTTCCAATAAAGGAAACATGTATATACCTGATACATAGACTATTTTTTCTGGAAATTAGTGGCTTCTAAGGTGAAGCTAATTAATTATTTTCTAGAGTTCTAACCAACTACTAGTTGAGGACTCTGATATAGCTATAAAATTATGAATATGATCATACCAACATTTTTCTGAGAAAACCTATATTAAATTACTAGTTTGGAAAAATATAATGTCAAATGAAACATTCTCATCATACAATCCTTGTTGCCACTCTGGACTTCAATGTAGATTCAAAAATTTAAGTAGAAAATTTCAGAGAACTTAAAAAATTCTTCCATCAAAAAATAAGGTTTTACATTATTATTTCTATCATATTTACAACACCAATATTTATTATTGATGTATAGAATCATCTATCTTAATACTTACTGTATATGAGAAATATGTTAGCAAGTAATACTAATCTATCAAGAAAACAAAGCATTAACTAGCATAAAAGACATAACATATATGAGAGACAAAGTGAAACCCTCAAATGAGAATATGAGCCATGGAATGGCTCTCCCAATGAGGATAGTCACTTGATTTAGGGATGAGTCTATTTGATAGGATTTAGGATGTATTCTCAAAGCTTCAAACTAGCTTCAATGGAGATTTTTGGGATTTTTGGTGTGGATGCATGCAATAGTATGGATTTGGCTTCAAAATGGCATTATAACTTTACTTGATGGATTTTGATTGAAATGGCTTGGGAGGGGATTCAATTTATAGGCTAAGAGCTTGAGAGATGGAGGGTTAAGATGGAAGGAAAGATGAAAGCTTAAGGAGGGCTAGGATGCACTCAAAAGGGAGCACATGGATTGTGCTTGTTTAGCACCAATAAGGGAGTGACACATGTCACAAGGTGAGTGGATGGAGGAAAGGGGAAGGATGAGTCAAAAAAGGAGGCTCAAAGGATAATATCTTCATAAAGACCCTTTATTATGGCTTGTAAGAGCTTGTAAGAGTCTTTATGGCTTTTGTAAGAGCATTCATTGTTGGGTGGTTGGGATATTTTGGAGGGAGTTGAGATTGTTGACTTTCCTTGGCTTAGGAAAGTCTTAAGCTTGCTTAGGGAATGTGACAACATTAGGGGGTGGATTAGGCTTGGGTTTAGGATTAGATGAGGGATGTTAGAGATTTGCAAGTGGATGGCATTCATGAGGGTGGGTGAGTTAGTGACTAAGCTTAGTTAGTATGGGTGGATGGGGTGGATTAGGCTAAAAAGGGGATTTAGGATAGGTTAGGGGTTATTAGATTTGAGGGTTTTATTTATCAAATAGGTTTATTTAATAAATGGTGATTTTGGATTTAGATAGAAGAATAGGATTTAATTGATAAATAATAGGTTATTTGATTTATCAATTAGGACTATAGATGATTAATTAAATTAATCAGCTAGGGGATGGCAAAGGATTAATTAAATATGAATTTAATTAATGATGCCTTTAGAGATAACTAAATAGGATTACCAAAGTGGTGTAATCAAATTTAGGTGTCTACATTTTGCCCCTCTTTGACATAGTGTTGAGACAACACTATTTCAAAGAAGTTTGAATGAAGACGACATGAGGAAGATGTTTTAGCAACGAGGTTGCCCCAGTCTTGGATAAGAAGAGGAGAGACTACACTTAGATGATGCCCCCTCAAGAAGGTGGTGGGGAGAGAAATGAGGCTCGACAACTTCTTGAAAAGTACCAGAAATTGAGATGAGCTAAGACACAGGTTGGCAAAGAGAAGGGGCTGAATTAGCTCAAACTCTCACTACGAGAGAATGATAAAGGGCTATCAGATGCACAAGAGGAAACAAGCTTAAGACTCTTGGGATTGGGGGGAGGATGAAGGAGCAGAGCACTATAAAAGGAATTCAGGATGGAGAGATGGATGAGGGGATTAAAAAGCTAATGTAACAGGATTTTAAAGAGTCAGATTGGTGGAAGATGGGTTTTCAAAGATCCCTAGGACTAGGATTGTGGATCTCGAAAGATGAGGCTTGGTGGATTGATTTGGATTGGTGGATCCCTAAGACTAGGATTGTGGATCCCTAAAGATAAGCATGAGGAGCGATTCAAAGAGGGACTGATGCATAAGCTAGGGTAGGAGAGACGAATGCTGGATACGGATGGGGGATAATGGAGAGGAAAGGATTCCATTGAAGCTTTTTTGAGCGGGGGGATACTTCAAAGAGAAGTACCATCATGTAGTTTGAGCACTAGATTTGCTATAGGACTGTTGGTTAATTGCCAAGGTTACCAAGAACATCAAGGCCTATTCACCAACTGTCCAGAGGACTGACAAACTGACTTGAAACAAACATGCAAGGGTTGCCCCAGCATTACACATGAATCGCAGAGGAAGCAGTGTGGAACTGACACTGGGTAACCCACAAGCAGAAAAGAAAAAAAAATGAAAGACTTGATCAAGACCTTACGCTCTAATTTCCCCATTCACAGCATACCATGATATGGAAGATCGTGGAAACCTTGAGGAGGGAACAAGGAGATTGCTTGGAAAAGATACTTCAAGACCCAAAAGGGAAGATCCCAAATCGAAAGAAAGTGAAAATCCAAAAGAGAACCGTTTGCCAACGAGATGGGTAGGATGAGGTACTAACGGACCAAGATCAGATATGAGGAAAGCTATATCCTACAAGGATCTATCAGAGAGCACCTAAGCTAGTGGATCGGGATGAGTGATGCATTTGGCAAGCTGAACTAAGAAGGATAACACTTTGGTGACAGAAGATCTAGCTAAAGGATGCATTGGAATAACTAACCAAGATGTGTGATGTGTGCAAGATGCTGATCAAGGAGGAACTGACATGAAAGTGATATAGATACAATGGTACTAAGCTAAAGAGGATGTACAAGTTGATGAACCAAGATATTTACAAGTTGAAGCTGACCAAGATAGTTACAAGTAGGCAAAAGCTCAAGATGATAGGATAGCGGGATGGTTCGATGTTGTGCAAGATGTGAAAGCTAAGGATGGGGGATATCAAAAGATATGGATTTGAGGAGGATGCATCCAATGATGATGAGAGATTTTGTGACCAAGGATAGCTAGAGGAGCAGGATGAGATGGCTGGATAGGATGGGAGATAGCTAGGATTATGATGGATAAAGAGATGACATTGGGTTTGCATGAGGATAGCCTAGAGCTAGATACCAATGACAAGGGAGGATGGACAAGAAAAGATCTCCAAGGAAATCAGAAGATAACATGCGGAAGGAGGTCTTATGATGGATGTGATAGGATTGAAGCTAGGATGGAAAAAGCTGAAGGGGCTAGGGAGATGGATGATAGCTGGGATGGTTGGTTGAAGCTGCAGGAGATAAGTGGATGGTGTGAGATGGAAGATGGAGGGTGGAGGATAGGTGGATAGATTGGAAGATGGAGTTGGATGTCAAGAGATGACCAAAAGCATGAGGGTGATAGGCTAAGCTGGGGATGGCGGGATTACGCATGACGCTTGTTTGCCAAGTTTTCATCATGGTACTTGTCCAAGGCGCTTGAATTGCCAAGTTTTCACCAGTGGATGCTTTATTTTTTTTTATTATTTTTAAATTTTTGACTTTGGACTTAGCTGGAATGATTTTGGCTTTCTTCAGCTATTTTTGGCTTCTTTGGGATTTTTCACTAGCTATTGGAATGTTCAATTTTGTTGCTAGCTATTGGTACACCGGATGTGTGATTTATGCAATAGATTGGACTAGATGGGATTGATGGCAGGAGATGGAGGGATGAAAAGGTTGGAAAGGAGCATGAGATGGGGATGCTTGCAAGAGAAATATTGGCACATGTTGGGACAGGTGTGAAAAGAGCATATGGGGGATAGATGGTAGATGCGGGCTTGATGGAGGATTTTTGGAAGCGTGCTTGGGGATATAGGCACCCAAGATGGAGTTAGGAGATGGGGGACACGAGTCACTAGATGGGGGATTAGCAATGGGGGATGCCATTATGCATTGGGTTTCAACTTTTTTCTTTGGGATCCACATGGTTTTGGATTTTCTTTTCATAGGCTTTTGCATTGTTTGGCATTCTTTGATTGGATTTTTCCTTTTTGGAGTATGTCTTTTAGAATAGACATATGATTGCCTAGGATGTGGATTTTTAGCTTTATGCATTTTGAATTTGGCATTCACATTGTTGTGGTAAGCTTTGGGAGAAGCTTTGTGAGATGAAGAGGATATGGAAGAGCATGTAGGGGGATGATGGATGATGTGCCCTGATACGTGCCTTTGTTGATCTTGCGTAGGAATGGATAGAATAGGATTTTAATGATGGCTGATAGGAGGATGGAAGATGGTAGATTTTGGGACATAGGGACCCAAAATGGATTTAGCGGATGAAGGGGGGATATGGTAGGTTGTTTTAGGTTGCAAAGATGGTGGAGGGGGGATGGCATAAGATTTCTTGAAGGAGTGATGGGAGGCTGGCATGGTGGGCTTAGAGATAGGCTTGGTTTGGGGGTGTGGTGTACCAACACCTTTAGATGGTGAGCCTTTGGATACATATCCAAGACCATGAAATCCTGGATTCTTTTGTGCAATAATAGGCTTTATGATTCCTTTCTCTTGTGGTCCTAAACCTTGACCTTGATAATGCCATCGATTGAGCATTTGAACTAGCTGAGGATACTTTTTGTTTGCAGAAAGTGGTGGAAGTGCTTTATCAGATGTACTGCAATGGGGAGATACTATTCTTAATTCTTCTGCTGAGAGGAGGCCACCATGGATGAATGTAAGTGAACCAAGAGGGTAGATTATAGATAGTGGAATAGCTTGGATAAGTGGTAAGATGGAAGCGTGGAGTGGAGGAGATGGTAGGATAGGATCTTGATTTAGCTGATGGGATGAAGAGATATCCTTTAGTAGAGGAGGTATGGCTTGAGTTTTTGGAGATGGAGGGGATGGCGATTGCACTATGGCTGGAAGACATGGTGCGAGGATATCTTCGTTTATGCTTTGGGGGATGTCAACATGCTTTTGGGCAGGATCTTGATAAGATTGGATTGGGATGGATGGTGCGATAGGAGGTGAAGGGATGGATTCTTCAAAGGCAGTGGATGGATAGATGGGAGATTCAGTAGTGGAGATGGGTTAGTAGAAGATGGATGCATAAGGGTCATTATGGGAGATTTATGAAATGCTTGGAGGTGAGGTGGATAGGACTTGGAGGGATTTGACAGGTGGTGGGATTTTGATGTTTGTGGAAAGTGGAAGGATTTTAAGCAATTTGATGGATGGTATGGGGATGATAGCTATGGGAGATGGAGATGACATTATGGATGGGGAAGCTTCGTCACTGACTACTTCACATGGTTGGATTAGCTGACATGGCTTACTGACTGTTGGAGGTAGCTTTTCTTGTATTTCCTCTAGGAGATTCCTTGGAGACTTCTATGTCAGAGGTGGAGGTGAATTGACAGGAATAGCTAGTGTGATGGGGGTGGAAGATTGGAAGCTTGGTTGATTGGGTGATGGAGGAGAAGCTGGGACATCAGATGGCATGACTAGATAGTTTGGAATAACTCTTGGATTTTGGGGGATGGTTGGTGGAATGTTTTTAAGGCTCTCAAGATACCCTTCATAGTCAACCAGATTTTCATCATCATTGGAATAGGAGGTGGCAGGAGCCAGGACAATATGACCAAACACATCATGATAGGATTGGTACTTCATGCTTTGATGATGAGTTTGATGGGGATGGGGTCTTGCATATGGATGAACACAGAAGCTCATGATCGAATTTGGTTTAAGCTCCGATTTTGGATTGGCTGATGAAGGATTTCCTAGGGAGAGTCAAAGCTGTATGATAGACCTAAGGAGGATTGGCTGGAATTTTTTTGGCTTTCTTGTGGATGGAAGACTTCAAGGGCATGCTATCAAAAAGTGAGAGTTTTGCTTTCCTATGTGCAGGATTGGTGGAGATTGTGTCAACTTGAGGATAGACTAATGATCCTATGGGCATGACACGAGATTAACCACTTGTGGATCCCAACCTTTAACTCAAGGTGATGAGGGATACAAGTGACAAAGCTGGGTTACCCTAGACAATGCTCTATCAGAGGGATAACCTTGGTGAGATTGGTTGATTGGTAGGATTGATTGGATAGAAAATTCTAGCAGAGTGACAACAACTCTTTAAAGGCTTGGGTGTGATTTTGGATTGGGTTTCTAGTTGGTTGGGGGGGATGATTTGGATGGACTTTGGATTTGGGATTGTTCTAAAGCAAAGAACTAAGGGAGCTTGGATGATTTTCTAATGAGGCAGTGACTATGCTAAGTATGCCTTGAGCTGGGAGATTTCTGCTTTTCTGGGATTTTGACCAAAGTTGGAAAACATTCATTCAAAAGCTATGAACAAACAAGCAGACAAAATTTTGGAGCAAGCACATCAAACACACGAACATCCTAGGAAGCTTTCTACGAGGATGAAATTTGGTTTAGCTAGGGAGTCCTCGATATACGCAAGGTACATGAGGCCCATATCTGTAGATGAAACCAAAAAGATGTCACACAGCCGAGAGGAGCAGTAACCCACTTCTCCTCTTTCACTTCTCAAGGGTATAAAGTTCCTTGAGGCTTAGCCCGAGTGACAAAATCTTGATTCCAAGAGAGGTGTCTTTCGATTCACCTCCCGATTTTTATACTCTGCTGGAACGTTGGAGTTGAGGTCGTCCCAAGGGGTGATGAAATCCCCAAGCAGGCCTCCTAAAAGAGAAACAAGGTTTGGATCCTAATCTTATGCACCCAAGATGGCCT
Organism: Cupressus sempervirens; assembly: GCA_028749045.1. Classification (NCBI taxonomy): domain Eukaryota; kingdom Viridiplantae; phylum Streptophyta; class Pinopsida; order Cupressales; family Cupressaceae; genus Cupressus; species Cupressus sempervirens. The sequence continues at coordinate 396,226,554 of CM053788.1, forward strand.
CGAAAGGTGACAAGGGGAGAGAAGATTCAGATGACCTTGGGCTAAAAAAGCAGAGTTCTTTTCCAATTGATGATTTAGATTTTGTAAGCTATGATTGAAGACACTCGTGATTATGGCATACAATGTTCATTCCAACTTGACAACGTCGTCAACGTAATGGAAATCGAGAATTCATCAATGTAAGAAATGCGAGCGTCATTGAGATGCATCAAAACCATGTAATGTTCATTGATTGTTAGGCATTCAAGATTGTGTTAGAGTGTTTTAAGCCCAAATTGGAAGTGTGAGATATTATAATGGTTAATTGATCCTTGGCATTCAAGATTGGATTGTTTGTTTTAAGCATGCATTCCAAGAAAAATGTGTTTAACCATTCAAGTTCATTCCATGAAAAACCTAAAAAACATGATTAGTCACCCAAAAAGTTGCTCCAACCTGCAATAAGACAAAAAAGAAATTGATTAGTCACCAAAATCTTCAAAAAAGGAAAGCTTAACTATGGGAAATTTTTTTTAAACTTTTTTTGCTGTTTTTCCTATGTGTAAAAATGCTTAAAATGGTCTAAATAAAGATTTTAAAACAGAAATGCAACATAAACAGGCAGAGATGATAGTCTATCAAGCGGAGACGCCAGACTATGGAGACATTGAAATGCGAAGAGGCTAGTATTCAGAGATGACAGAGCGGAGATGACAGGTCAGATTTGCGGCGCAGAAAATAGGTGACAAGCGGAGACGCCGATTTGCGCAGACGCAGATTTGGGTTGGCGGCGGCAGAGACGACAGAACAGTTGCAGAGACGATAGAGTAGCTGGCAGAGACGCGGATCTAAGGAGACGACAGTTGAGGATGCGAAAATGACAATCTAGTGGCGGCGTCAACAATAGAAAACCAGACGGAGATGCCTAACTGCAGAGACGTCGATTTGGTTGCGCAGACGACAAAGTAGCTGGCGAAGACAACAGTTTGCAGGCTCAGACGCCAAACTGCAGAGACGACACTGCACAAAAAAAGCTGAAAAATGCAAATTTTTTCTAGATTTTTTTTTAATTTTTTGCTATTTTTGGATTTTTAGATGGTATTTCTTCTTCCTAAGTGCGTTCTTTAACCTGCAAAAATAAGCAAAACACCCTACAACACACTCAAACAACAAAAAACATTAGATGGTTAGAAAAAACAACATATAGATGAAAATAGATGATTAAATGACCCATAGAAGGGTCCCACCGGGCGTGCCAAAATGTATATGAGAAATATGTTAGCAAGTAATACTAATCTATCAAGAAAACAAAGCATTAACTAGCATAAAAGACATAACATATATGAGAGACAAAGTGAAACCCTCAAATGAGAATATGAGCCATGGAATGGCTCTCCCAATGAGGATAGTCACTTGATTTAGGGATGAGTCTATTTGATAGGATTTGGGATGTATGCTCAAAGCTTCAAACTAGCTTCAATGGAGATTTTTGAGATTTTTGGTGTGGATGCATGCAAAAGTATGGATTTGGCTTCAAAATGGCATTATAACTTTACTTGATGGATTGTGATTGAAATGGCTTGGGAGGGGATTCAATTTATAGGCTAAGGGCTTGAGAGATGGAGGGTTAAGATGGAAGGAAAGATGAAAGCTTAAGGAGGGCTAGGATGCACTCAAAAGGGAGCACATGGATTGTGCTTGTTTAGCACCAATAAGGGAGTGACACATGTCACAAGGTGAGTGGATGGAGGAAAGGGGAATGATGAGTCAACAAAGGAGGCTCAAAGGATAATATCTTCATAAAGACCCTTCATTATGGCTTGTAAGCGCTTGTAAGAGTCTTTATGGCTTTTGTAAGAGCATTCATTGTTGGGTGGTTGGGATATTTTGGAGGGAGTTGAGATTGTTGACTTTCCTTGGCTTAGGAAAGTCTTAAGCTTGCTTAGGGAATGTGACAACATTAGGGGGTGGATTAGGCTTGGGTTTAGGATTAGATTATAGATGTTAGAGATTTGCAAGTGGATGGCATTCATGAGGGTGGGTGAGTTAGTGACTAAGCTTAGTTAGTATGGGTGGATGGGATGGATTAGGCCAAAAATGGGATTTAAGATAGGTTAGGGGTTATTAGATTTGAGGGTTTTATTTATCAAATAGGTTTATTTAATAAATGGTGATTTTGGATTTAGATAGAAGAATAGGATTTAATTGATAAATAATAGGTTATTTGATTTATCAATTAGGACTATAGATGATTAATTAAATTAATCAGCTAGGGGATGGCAAAGGATTAATTAAATATGAATTTAATTAATGATGCCTTTAGAGATAACTAAATAGAATTACCAAAGCGGTGTAATCAAATTTAGGTGTCTACACTTACAACCTAGCACAGAAACAACTCTCTATGTATATCAAAAAATTGTTAGCCTCACATAATATCATTCCAATGGAGGCATTAGTTCAAGAAGCCTTTTACCAACCTCACACTAAGTTAAATTTTTTGTAGTAGAGCACCTTTAAAGATAATTTATTTGGTTAATGATTGTTCTAACTTCTCACAACAAATGGATCAAATCGGTCCCCATGTAAAGAATTCTCTAATATGTCTAGAAATCCATCTAGTCAAAATAACAAATTGATACTATGACATCTAAATTTTACAATAATAGAGAGTTCAAAGAATACCATTGAGTAAAAAGGCATATGAAACTGGTGTTACAATACAGTAAACATACATAAGAGTGTCATGCAACAAACCACCACATTAGTGTGACTACTTCTAAAAAATGTTTTGCAAAGATTGAAATGGAAAAAGTAATAAATATATTACAATAGAATATAGGATTATATCAACAATCAACTCAATATCCTTCAGTCAAACCAAAAATATGAGCACATATAAAGTGGGAGAATGCCTTACTTGAAGCAACAATAGTGTACATAGAAGTCATAGAGATGTATGAAGTTTTGTGTTATAATCTAAGTATCTTCCTTACTTGTCCAATGATGTTCCCTAACTATGTAAGAGATGTGATTATATTTAACATAAAATTATGATATATGTTATTTATCATCATGTAATTCTTGACTACTTCCATTTAAATCCAACATATTAAATGAATGCCATAGGCAGCCCCCTTCAAATTACAAGTCTATGTTGGAATGTTATTGACCATGATTTTCCACATCATTGTTCTACACTTTCTTATTTCTGAAATATATTGTTCTTCTTATAGTCTTCTCTTTTCTAAGAGAATTCATAAACAATGTTGCATTGTTTATTCCTTTTTTCATATACTGCTAGGTATTCTTTTTCCTTTGTTGACTAATTGTTGATCTAATTTTTTGCTATTTTTGGTATGTCATATATCTATAGTGTTGCTCACCAAATGTAATTCTTGTTGTTTGATTTTGTATATTCTTCTTACAAACTTATGTCTTCTAGCCACATTAATGTTGATAAAACATCATTCAATGGTGACTGGAAGAAACATTCCAAGTCTAAAAAAGTTTGAATTTGGGTATGTTCTTCGTAACATTGATTCTTTAGACTATTCACTATTTTCCCTTCACTCTTTTATGATTACCACTTGTTTAATGCATGTATTCTTGTTGTGTTTGGTTTCTTGGATTGCAAACATATTCTAAATATTCCTGTATATTGTTCCTCCTATCTAACAACTTAATGAATGGTGAATCATCATACAATTATCGACATTGCATTGTCTAAAGTAAAAAGATTAATATAATATGGTCAATAATTCCATTTATGAGAAGGCTTGATGCCAAAAAGATTATGATTACATGATATCATATTATGGTGTTCCAATTATATGAATTTAAGTATGTGAAATCATAGTATAGTCCAATTAGAAGGGACAATATTATGGTCATCCACTTATATAGTTTTGAGTATGTGAAATTATAGTATCTATTAAAAAGAAAAAGTATAGTGTCTAATAAAAAGAAAAAATAAGGATTGCACATTGTAAAATCCCTCTATTTCTTGACTATCATCAAGCATTCTGGTTATAAGTTGTTTTTGACATTTGTTCACTCCTAAATGCATTCCTTTCAACCCCTATCAATGCTAGTATCAATTCATATTGTTACGAATATATTTGATATTTCTATTTTTCAAAAATTGATGTCTTTTCTGTTCATGAATGTGCCACAAAATATCCCCCTATGCATGTGTATAAATATATTTCTTTCTTAAACATCTCATTTTCAATATATTATAGTTGGCTGACGTTGAAAATATATGTAAAATGATATTATTAATAGTCTATGTAATGTGGCAATGTGTACACAAATACAATCAAACCGTATTTTGTACTTTAATATTAAGTATTGTTGGCCAAATTTTCCTTCCCGCCAAATTTTCCATTTTTGAATTCAAATGCTAAATGGTCACTTCGCACCTTTAATATTAAACAATACCATAGAAATATGAAATAAATTAAATAAAAACCTTATAATATTATTGTGTTTTCCTAAGTTATTTTTCTAGCCACCACAACTTTCTCCAACCATCGGATCTGCCACGGATCTATAGTAGTTGCTTTCCCACATTTTGGAATTGTGGAGTGTTTAACAAATGTGGAGAAGTGACCTTTTGCCACGATCCAGGGTGGGGCTTTTCTTCTTGTTTGTGGGACACCTTTTGACTATGATAACATGTTGGTGTTCATTGGCATTTTGATTGGTTTTCACTTTCATGCATTTTGTATTTTGTCATAGTTTCTGACAATATGATGAAGCAACTTTTTGACATGTGGATATGTGGGTCCATTCTTCCATGTGGGCTGCCAAGGTTGAAAAGGAGTGTTAGGTAGTTTCTAAGTGGAAAATATGTCTCAATTTCTTCATCCTAATTAGTTAAGGGTTTACAGGTCTATGAAGGTGGATGTCAAGTGTTTAGTAGTACCTAAAATTTTTAGAGCAAGCATAGTAATAACTAGGGACTTTTATGATCGTGGATCATTTGGTAATTAACGATCATCACTTTCCTACATTATGGACTTGCTCAAAAATTAGGCAATGTGGGCAAGTGACAAATTGCCATGTGTCCAAATGGGCCTAGTTAAGGAAAGACACTACAATTTTCAATGATGGTTAAGTTGGTGTCTTCATAAAGCCGTTGCGGTCAAGTTTTGGAGGTGGCATAGTTGGTTGGCCAATGAGGAAGTCATACCTATGAAGATCTTGTGAGGTGGCAAAAATAAATAATGCTATTGGTCCACATGGTTCATCTTGGTTGCATAACTTTATTTGACTGCTGGCCTTGTTGATTTGTAAACCAAAAACAAAGGAAAATTGGGTTTTCTTGCACAATCTGATCTTCCTGATCGATCCCAACCACTCTAATTTAATGCTAGGTTTTAAATGATGCAAAGGAAACTCTTCCCACTATCCAATCATCCATTTTGAGGATTTTAAGCTTTGATTGGCACAATTTCCATCACTTCAGGGTTTGCTCTAGTCAAGATTTCCATGATTTTCATGCTTTTGCAAGTGTAGCATATCAAATACACTATTTGGATTGACTTGATTATTCTTGGAGCACTTAATGGCAGTGGTTGTGGAGTGACTTCAATTAGAAATATCTCAATTATGCCTAAGCTATAAAGGCAGATTTTGTAACCTTTGTAAGGGTGGATCTTTCTTTGATTCTCTAGTATTGCTTCTATGCATACTACTATAATTTCTCATGCCTCTGAGCCATTGTAATTCCCTGCTAAGTCTCTTTTAGCCATTAACACTTTGTAAGATTTCTTTGCCTCTAGTTAATGTTTTTGTTTATATTCTACAATTTGCGTAATTGTATCTACTTTTGACATTTGAATGATATTAAGTGAAGACTCTTCCTATAGTATTCTTTTGTTGTCAGAACTACATGTGGTTGTTAAACTAAGAAAAGTTTGAATCTATATTCTTTGAGGTTATAACTAGTTATCTATGCATTTATGGGTAGAGGTAAGGTCAAACACTCTATTTTGGTGCATCACCCCTTAGGTTAGAATAGGTAGATTTTTTTTCATGCATTCCTTCTCCCTTTTCCTTTCCAAGTGTAATTAGGTGCACCCTAATAGTAAAGGAAGTTAGCCTTCTCCAAAGACTCAACCTCACAGTTCAAGTTGTGGGGCTTGGAGGTTATTTCCATGTTTCACAAGGTTGTCCTTAGGTAAAAAATTTGGACAAAGGTGCAAACTTTTGTGACAAAAACTATTCAATATCAAATGGGTGTGTCATCTTCTATGCTTCAAACGATAATAGCAGTCTACTTTTAAATTATTTTTGTTTTAGTATTTTATAGAGTGAATATAGTTGAGTAGACACACCACACTTCTAAAACTTGACATCTTAGGATGAAGTTGGGTCAAACAAATTCTTGCATACTCCTTTAGCATGTTTAGGCCAATGTATTTAGTATCTTGCCATGATGGTTTATTCTTTAGAATTCTCTATTGAACTACCAAAAATTCATTAGCCACAACCAATTGTGCAGAGGAGAAGGAAAAGGCACAATGGACTTCTAGGACTAAATCTCCTACCACTCCAATAGTTTCTACAAGAGTTGTTGGAAAGGGAAGGTGGAAGATTTAGACCATTTTGATGTTGTACTTGTATTTACTTATAGTTTTACAAAGATAGTTTTTTATTTATAATTTTATTTAGTGTTAAGATTATTAGGTTATTGCTACCAATCATCAACATTGCATGTGAGGATGTCATTTTGTACTTTAAATTCATTTAAATATATTTACACTTAGCTTGTTTGATTTGTTTACTCATTTATTTACTCATTAGATGCATCTCCTCCTTGAATTTCACAAAAAAATGCATTTCAAATTAAATAGAAGGAATTTTTTAAGTTTTAATATTTGGCTGATAAGTTGCCAATTTATTAGCAATATTTTTTTGCCCTTGGCAATAATTTATCGATAACAATATTTTGAACTATGGTTGAAATCTTATATTTAACTTAATGTTAGACATCAAGTTGCATAGACTCTATACAAAATAAATTTGGAATCCATGTTCTTGTCATGCTACTAAGTATCCTTCACAAAGGCAATAGTAACCTCAATATAAAAATAAAAACTTTTGAGTGAATGGATGTAACATCTCAATAGGGATCCTTACCAAATAAATTCTACAATATAAAGGCAAAGTTATGATTTACCATGAGTATGAATAAATTATAACGTTGAAAGAAACTTTTAAAAATGGGGATTTGTTTGAGTAAAAAACTTGAATTTTTTATTTAAAACTTCATATCTGCTTCCAAAGTGGTAGCAACTTGGATTCAATTTTCAAATTGTCAGATATTTCTGCACTTCAGAACCAACATTGCACATACAAGTAAATAAATAGTGATATTTTTGTAATAATAGAACAATATTGATCCTTCATATAATATTTTGATCTAATTGTATGCATAAAAGAATGAAAGCAAATAAACATTCATAAGACTTTAACACAAGATATGGTGACCTAAAAACCTTACAAATAGAAAGTATGTAGTACCTGCCCCTAGTTCACATTTTGTTATCATTGCTGAACTCTTTTAGAGCTAGTTTTATGTTGTTGGTTAGTAGCATTCTTTTGAGATTATCAGATATTGTGCTATGGATTCAGTTTATTATGTGATGAGATTACTTAGACTCTACATTTCATGTATGCATGATAATTATTTTCAGTGTTTGCATTTTTAATGATGATTAGTAAGATGATTTATTATCATATGTGTTTTCTTATGGATACTTACCCCATACTTGCATGTGTATGGTGTGCGTGTTTGCTTTGCATGTTTGCTTTTGTATGGCGTGTCTAATGTGGTTAAGGAAGGGAGTCGTAGTCACCTGCTAGTCGGGATCTACACGATGCACTACTTCTTGCCATTGCCTGTTTAGCTTAGTATATATATTGTGCTTGTACATGCATGGTTTTTATGCAGGTTGTAGGTACTGGGTATTGACTTCCCTGAATTGCCAAGATGAGCGTATCCTATCACATTATCTCAATGATAAGAGAAGGGAGATAAATTTTCAAGTCCAAATCCCAACCCTTTGAGCCATTTGTCCTAATTGAAAAACTAGGACAAATATCTGAGTTGAGTACCCTCTGAATGCATCAAATGATGTAATTCATGATATTAACCCTTGGTTTGATTTTGTATATATTTTGGCTATGATGGGTTTTCATATTTTTACATTATTAGTCTTTGATGTATTTTCTATTAATTAAGTCTAATTAAAAGATATAATTAATGATTTAATTAAATAGAAAATTAATATGATATTTTAATATTTATTTTATTTAATTAATTGGGAAATTAATTAAATAAAATAATTAAATTTGAAAATAAAAGTTTAAAGTTTAAATTTAGAATGTGACAATATTTATTTTAATAATAATATATTTGAAGTTCATTTTTAAATAAATGACTAAATAATATTAAAGCTAATAAATATTTTAGCAATTAAGTTTTAGAAAATGAAATTTAAAAGTGAAAAATATATTTTAAATTATTAAAAGATTCTAGATTTCATGTGCTTAAAATATAAATATATTAAGATTGAAAAGTGGAATTATTAAAGTTAGTGCATGAGATTTAATAAATAAATAAATTAAATTGAAAAGAGTAAAGTAAATATTATATTAATGATTGTGCATTATTTTAATATTTAAGAGTTTGCAAATTCTCGAGAGTTGTCATGTAGACAACATAGGAGTTTGCACTCTAAGAATGCACAAGTTGTCTACACTTAGAAGTTAGCATTTTATTTAAGCACATGGTGTCTACAACCTTAAGACTCATCTAGAAGGTTGGAGAAGACTCATGCTTGGTTGTCATGCTTATCTTCTAGTTGTTTCTAGAGACACTCTAGATGCATCTTAGAGGCCTTTAAATAGAGGCTCTCCTAGTGTATTTGGACAAGCTTAAATGAAAGCTTAATGGAAGTTACAAGCTATAAGCTATAAGTTACAAGCTTCAAGCTAAAATGGAAGCTTCAAGCTTACATGCTCATATTCTTCTTCATGCTCATATGCTCCTTCATGCTCATATGTTTCTACATGCTCATATATTTTTACATACTCATATGCTTCTATATGCTTCCATGCTTCTTCTAGCACTTTAGTCACTTGGAGGATTCTGTTGGCTTAGATCTTGGAGGAGTTGTGAATGATGGAGAAGGAATGGATTTTCTATGGATTTCTGAGGCATGGTGGATTAGCATCAGTGTCCAGGTGCACTCTTGATATTCACATATTCTCTTTGCAGTATTTCTCTTCCTGTCTTCATCATGTCTATTATATGTGTCTGAATACTCTCTATGATTGAATCTAGAATTTGAAATTGGAATCTAGATATGCTATTTGGTTGAGAAGAAACATTAGAAAACCCTAGATCCAATTAAGGAAAAAATTAGATCTAATCGGGTTTGGATTCGAATTTATATTGTAAAATTAGATAGACAAGATTTGAAATAAAAATAAAAATTCTAAGTTGAAAATTTGAATGGTTAGATGTAATCTTTCTATCAAATTATATTTTCAAATGCGTATGGATAAACCTATTAGATGGATGAATGGGTAAATTTAGAGAACAATTACCTTTTAGAAGAAATTCTTAATTCATCACAAACTGCCCTGTCGCTGCCCCTTGGATAGACTCAAACTCAATCATTCATAACTTTTTATCGTGATCGAATTTATTCAATTGCTCCAGTCAAAATTGGTGCAACTTGGCCCTCTCCAACATATTTCAATTTCAGCCCGATCCAATGGTTCATTAGGGAGACATGGCCGTCGTACTGGGACTGTCTTATTCAAGGACATATTTCTCCATTTTCTATAACCAAGAGTTCTTTATGCTTAAACTTCACAAAAATAATATATCAAAGCATGGAATGAATTAAAGATATTATTGGAATCTTTCCTTATTAGAATCTTATTAATATGCATTAGTTTTATATGGTTTATTATCTAATCTAATTAAATCAAATTTAATTAAGATTAGTTAATAGTAGAAGTGTAATTAATTATTAGTCAATCAAAGTAAATGGATTTTTAAATGAGAGAAATTTTAATATAGTTTATATAGTGGAATTTTTATAATGTATATTAAATACTATTTAATATATATTAAGTAATTTAGAGATGGTAATTTTATATTACGTTTTTAAATGAGGAGACTTTAATGATAATGAATTAAGATTTAATTGACATGGAGTCACTGTTATAACATTGTTATAATTTGAATTACTATGGTATTATTAATACGTTATATATTATTAACTAAATTATTGATATACCTTAATGGTATTAAGAGTTAACTAATGAAGCTTATGTTAAGTTTTTCTCTAGATTGATTATTTATAGTTTATCATTTATTAATATTTGTTGGGTCTAGCAAATTATTAATAAATAATAGTATAATGATCTAAATGATTATTGATAATACAGATTAATTAAGGAAACATCGGTATTCATATAAGAAAGACGAATGTGGTCATTACAGAATTATTAATAAGATTTTTAATATAGCTTGTTATTAATTATTAATAAGATTATTATTATTGAATTCTTAATATGATCATTTGAGTATTGAATTATAGTTGACTTTCAACTTACAGAATTCTAGTTGGTTATTAGGAAACTGATATTAATTGGAACATGCAATTATTAATTAAATCAATTAATGAGAGTTAATTAGATTTAATTAATAATTAAGTTATGTAATAGATATTTAATTGACATAATTCTTTTAACGAGATTGTAGATTATCTATATTGAAGTTGATAAGTCTTATGACTTTAGATATTATATGATTGTCAATGATGATAACGATTGAATTAAGAGGCTTAAATCTTAATAATATTTAATTAAGTCTTAATTAAGATTATTAGATGTTAATAGGTCATGGATGGTGTACCTATGTTAATGGATTGAGATAAATAAAGTTATCTTCTTCTTATTCAAAGTTTGATAATTGGTTCTTTTATCAATAAATAATGATCCTTTGATTATGTTGAAATGTAGAAATAACATTAAGGAAGAGTTATCCAATTAGTACTATGGATCTTAGCAAATAAAGCAAATGATTTAATGAGTAAATATTTATCCTTAAGTTATTCTTAGAAGGTAATTCTTAATAATGAAAGGATAATGCTATCGGAGGAAATGGGTTGACTTGTAGGTCAAATGGTGAAACCTATACACTTGAAGTATACTTGAAATGAAAACTGAAAACCCCTACACTTGATTCAACTATGAGATTTTAGTAAACCAAAACATGTGTCTGCATCGTGTATTCTATATGCTTCTTGTTTTGGGTTTTTGGGTTGACTAGTGTTGACCAGTCCTAGGTTGTTACCAGAGGCTCTGGGGTTATGAGATGTGATGGCATGTTGATCTTATTTGGTCTCAATCTTTATAAGCCCAACCATGGTAATGTGATCATGTGCTCTATGAAATGTTTGTATTTACTGATTGTTATTGTTCATCAGTCTTCATGTGTGAAGCTGAGATGTATGTGTATGAGACACTTGAGCTAATCATTTTTGAGTCATCGATCAGTTATCCTTGGATTATTTTCTAGTCGTCATGATGGGACTGAAATGTGGATTTATTTCTTGATGATGCCATGTTGTGACATGTTTTGACTCAACCATTTTGGAGTCTTCGATCAGTATGATTTTGAGATATTCTTGGTTGCTTGTTGAGAACCATTTATCTTGAGATATATTTTGGTTATTGAGAACCAATGGATACTTTTGATTATCAGTGATGCCTTCAGTTTCCAACAGAGAACTGTTGTGGTCATGATTTTCTATGGATGTTTTTCAGATGCTCATGGAGATTTGATGATTCTTATCTTGGAGATTTGATGATTCTTATTGTGGATATTTGATGCTTTTATCATGGATATTTGATGATTCTTTTTATGGATTATCTTTTGGATTTTATTTCCAGTCACTTGTATAGGACTGGGGTGATTTTATGATTCCATGAGCTTAGAGTAGGTTATCTACTTGTAGTGTCAGGAAGTGGCTTGCAATGGGGGTCGGGGCCCTAAGTGGCTGCCAGGGTAACTCATTGTAAGTTTGGTTAATAAGTGATAACATTTACACACTAAATGGGGATTAAATCAACCTAAAAAGATAATTGTTTTGACGTTCTCGCCCATGCCTTGAGTGCTTGTATAGGCTAGGACGGGAGTAGTGAGAATGCATGGTTGCGACCATGCATTCCGTAGTATGCCTCGTCAGTATGAGAGGATACTAGTGGCCGCATGAGATCAGTATAGACCCATGGAGTTTAGCTAACTACCAAGGTAACTTGTACATGATAAATGCGATGACACTTTTCCACTTGCAGAGTAGGTTTCCCACATGTCTTTGTGTGCCTCTGGGAATTAGATGTCGATTTTGTGTGTGTTGGAACCTTTGAGTAGTATACTTTTAGGATTCATGGACTTATAGAGATTTATGCTATGTGATTTTGATAGCCCATTTGAGACTTGAGATTATCTCCTCAGCATGGTGGGAGTGGACCACTTAGGTACCACGCGGTCGGGTGGTAGTGTATTTTTCACTCTTATCATTTGAGATCTGTCCGAGACACCGTGGCTGGAGTCTTCTTGGTTGGTATTTATCTTTATTATGTTCTTGGATCATTGTGATATATGGTTATCTCTTATAATGGATGTTTATATCCTTATGATGATGATGTATCATGTATGATATGTGGTTTCATTTACTTTAATTGCATCATGGATTAATATTAGATGATGATGTACTTTATTTACATAGATGTTTATTCTTTTAAGCCTTTCATACCTTGTAACATGTACGGTGGATGATTGAGCAATCTAAATTGTAATTACTAAAAGGACACTTGTATATTGTTTAAGAATATTGAATGTATCATTATTATTTCATAAGGATGTGATGATAGATGAATAGTTAATTTAGATGTGATACAATGTTAAGGGATCTTAAAGAACGTAATCTGTTAAGTATGTTATGTTTACTATTAGTTGGATGTTACTATTGCTTCCGCGAGTGTTGTGAATGGTTTATCTTTCATGTTTTAAAAAAAAAAAAAATTGTTTGGTAAACTTAGTGTATTTCTTTGGATCCCTTGGCGGGGCATTACAAAGTAAAACTGGGATGGAGATGATACCCACAATATTTAGTACTACAGTATAAGGTTAACTTGTTAAGGCTTACAATTGACCACTTTTGGTGATCTACCTAGTTAGGAGCAATAAGGACTATGACGTCCACCTTGTTAAAGGATTTACAAACATACAATGAAGTATGCACTCGGTTAGGAGATTTAGCAAAAGAATACTAAGTATACCCTATTAAAGGATTTGACTTATGCACCTATTAGGATGAACTAGTGGTTGATCTCTGATCTACAACTGTAATTTGCTGGTTGAGATTACTTGTATTGTAATGATCAGATGACTATGATAGATAAATCTCTATTGTCCCTTATACTGCTTGTAGCCTTGTCTAATTCACACTCCTCATTATATCTCTTCACATATATATTTGGATATGATATAATGAATTACATATATACCAATCCAAATCATAACTTACTGGGGTTGGCTACAATACCAATTTCATCATAATTCACAAAGTTAGCCCAACTATTGTAACTCGAGTTCTGAAGACAAACTTGGTGATGCTCTGATTCATGACAAACATTGTCAATGTTCAAAAAACTTTGGCACTGAATTGAACTTGAAGCTCGGTCCATACTAATCAGTTCCAAGTATCCTGAACTTGGTTAGCACTATGTGACTTAGTGAATATTGAGAAAACTTGGTAGTTGTTGAGTCACTTGGTTGATACTACATTACTCGATCAATAATAGATTCACATTGTTAACACTATGATCTTGGTAGACATTGTATAACTTAGTTAACATACCATAGCTTGGTTAACACTATGATCTTCTTCACTTCCACCAAATAGCTTGGTAGCCTCTGCTACACTCAGTTTGCACTATACATTGTTTATGAAGCTTGGTAAACACTGTGTAGCTTGGAAAACATTACAAACTGACTCAAGTGCTCAATAGACACTATATTCTGACTACTTGGCTTGGGAACAACTGAATAGAAATTGAATGATGATCTTGATATAAATTGTAGAGCTTGGTAGCAATGTAACCATTTGACTAAGTGTTAAGTCACTGATAGACAAATTGACCTTAATGTCAACAATCTCCCCCTTTGGCATTAGTAAATAAAACACTTATCAAACCAAAAATCTGAACTTAAAAACTATAAGTCAAAAAATTCCTTTACCATAATTCTGTGCTTTCAACTTGGTTTGACTTTTTGAAGCTATAGCTCAGTAACATACTCTTTTTTTCTAATTTTTCAGAATTACTTTTGTAAAGATATTTTTTGCTTATCTATACAAGTATCTTCATGATACTATCCTACTCCCCCATACATATATCTCTCCTATATACATACAAATGGACTATAGTATATTTCTTCTCCTTTACAATATCTTTTCCCTCTTTACATATTACTACTCCCTCTTTTTGACATAAATTCCAAAGGTGTATAATATCTATATGGTAATACCAAGATGTGACAAGAATTCAGAATGCACTTTTAGAATAAGTAACATTATCTTGTCCCAATTCTCCTGTAGTACCTTACTTTCATACAATGCAATATAAACTTATACTGATAATTCCATCATGTGATCAGACAGTTGGGTCGACTTTGTGAATTATGATGAAATTGGTATTGTAGCCGACTCTAGTAAGTTATGATTTAGATTGGTATATATGTAATGCATTATATCATATCCAAATATATATGTGAAGAGATATAATGAGTAGGAGTGAAAATTAAAGAAGGCTACAAGTAGTATAAGAGACATCAAAGATTTATCTATCATAGTTAGTTGATCATTATGATACAAGGAATGTCAACTAGAAAATTAGAGTTGCAGATCAGATATAAGCCATTGGTTCATCCTAATAGGTGCATCAGTCAAATCTTTTAATAGGGTAGACTTAATTGTCTTTTGTTAAATCTCCTAACTAATTGCATACTTCATTGTATGTTTGTAAATCTTTTAACAAGGTAGACCTCATAGTCCTTATTGCTCCTAATAGTGTAGATTACCAAAAGTGGTCAATTGTAAGCCTTAACAGGTTAACTTTATGCTTTAGTACTAAAGCTTGTGGGTATCATCACCACCCCATTTTTACTTTCTATTTGGAAGGTTTCTAGGTTTTTATATCTTGTGTCAAAGTGTTATGAGTGTTTTTGGAAATATAAGGTAGACAAGGTTACTGAGAGGGTAGGGGTGAATCAGGAACCAATAAAACTTTATCCTACTTCACTAATTAATGCTTCATATAATATTCTTATCTAATTATATGCATGAAAGAATGAAAGAAAATAAATATTCATAACACTTTGACACAAGATATGGTGACCAAGAAACCTTCCAAATAGAAATTAAAACTAGGGTGGGGATGATACCTAGAGGATTTAGTACTGCAATATAAAGTTAACTTGTTAAGGCTTATAATTGACCAACTTTGGTGATCTAACCTATTAGGAGCAATAAGGACTATGAGGTCCACCTTGGTAAAGGATTTATAAACATAAAATGAAATATGCACTCAGTTAGGAGATTTGGAAAAAGACTATTAAGTCTACCCTATTAAAGGATTTGACTGATGCACTCGTTAGGATGAACTAGTGGCTGATCTCTGATCTGCAACTCTAATTTGCTAGTTGAGATTCCTTGTATTGTAATGATCACTTGACTATGATTGATAAATCTTTGTTGTCCCTTATACTACTTATAGCCTTCTCTAATTTGCAATCTTGCTCATTATATCTCTTCACATATATATTTGGATATGATATAATGAATTACATATATACCAATCCAAATCATAACTTATTGGAGTCGGCTACAATACCAAATTCATCATAATTCACAAAGTTGGTTGTAGCTCAAGTTCTAAAGGCAAACTCATTGATGTTTTGGTACATGACAAACATTGTCAACGCTTGGCAAACTTTGACACTTAGTTGAAATTGAACCTCAGCCCATATTAATCACTTCAAAGTAGCTTGAACTCAGTTAGCATTGTATGACTCAATGAATACTGAGAAAACTCAATACCTAGTGAATCACTCGGTTGACACTTTATTACTTGGTCAACACTATATTCACATTGTTAACATTGAGAGCTTGGTAGACATAGTATAACTTGGTTAACATACCATATCTTGGTTAACACTATGATCTTCTTCACTTCCACTGAATAGCTTGGTAGCCTCTACTATGCTCGATTTGCACTGTACATTATTTATGAAGCTTGGTAAACATTGTGTAGCTTGAAAAACACTACAAACTAACTTAGGTGCTTGGTATACATTGTATTCTAACTATTTGGCTCTGAAACAACTAAATCACTTCGTTAACACTGCAAATTGACTAATGGGCTTGGTAACAACTATAGAGCTTAGTGGAAATGTAACCATTTAACTAAATGTTGAGTCACTGATAGACAAATTGACCTTAATGTCAACACAAGTTAGGTGTTTTCTCTACAGTCCTCAATTTATTGGTAAACTCTTCGTTATCTTTTTTTTGTTAAACCATTAGTTCATAATACATATAGTTGAGAACCTATGTTGACATATCAAAATTCAAAAATTGCATAAAATTAATGTTTACTTCTTGTGTTGTTGACTTTTGCAAAGCATAATTGCAAGGTAGGAATCACATATCTTGAATCCTTAAAATGGGATGGCCCCTATAAGATCCAACACATTCATGAGTAGTAATTGCCAAAATATATGTCCATGTACATTACATTATAAATATTTAAAAGCATGCAGGATGCAATCTATGCAATCATCTTAAATCACTTTGCTAGCCTTTAGTCTTTGATAATAAGAAAAAGAATTCATTCACTTTCTAAAAATTTCATAGCCCAAAAGTAAGTTTAAGCATATGTATAGTTTGCAATAATAGCCTAGAAATTAACTAAACTTGCTAATGCAAAATTGTAGATGTGAATGACATCATACCATTGATTTGATAAACTTATGACTTCTAGCCACATCAATGTTGATAAAACATCATTCAGTGGTGACTAGAAGAAATATCCCAAGTCTAAAGAATGTTTGAATCTAGGTATGTTCTTCCCAGCATGTGTTTCTTCAACTAGGTAAGCTTCTCCTATGGATATCAGAGTCACATCCAAAATAGGATTCTTCCACTTTGAATCAAGAATATACATGCAACTATGTTCTATATGCATGGACAATAGGTGGAGCTGAATAAATACACCACATTTACATTTATTTAATAGGTCTATTAAGTTTTTAAAATTATAAACCATCATGAATTTTATAACTATAGCTACTATGGATGAGAGAATGTCCTCAACAAGCCAACACTTAGAAAATATTAATTTTCTTGCATGTTAAGGATATTACCCTTGCCCATAAGAGTCAAAATTGCAATTTCTATGATGGTCTATAACTTAAAATACCTAATTAAAGATCTCTAAAAAAATGCAAACCTATTGCATTTTCAGCTCCACCTAATGTTGTATGCATATGAATTGAGATTGCATATTGAACTATGGCCTCCTGCATATCCTAAAACCAAGAGATTCACACAATTAGTTGTCATGCAATCATAGGTTAATGTTGAGCTTCACTTGGTTTCAAGAATAGTTTAATATTCTCTACTAATTAGGGCCAACCAAGTGAAGGTAGAAGCTCATTTGGCCTCACCCATCCCACCCCCTAACCCCCCCCCCCCCCCCAAACATCTAAATTCTCTGTTAACATTTGAAATTCATTCATTCTATTAATAAAATGTAGCATTCATGAATTATCACACGATAACATTAGAACATTCACATTAACATTAAAACACAAGATTCATTAGAATGTTCATGTGAACATTCAATAGAACATAAATAAAACATCAGTCATTATCAAATAAGTTACATAAATGAGAATCATTTATATTTTGTCTTTTTCTTTCTTTGTCCTTCCCTATATTGTTGTAGAGGCATATCCATGTCATCATCGATATTTCTTCTCACCCATGGTTTGATCTCACTGTCCTTTGCAAAGGTGTGTCCTTTGCAATAACAAATAAAAGGGTTAAATTTTAAAAATTTAAGACTTTAAATCATTTAAAGAACATTGTGGCACTCTTTACCTTGTCCAACCACATCATCTTTCTCGATGGATTGAACCTCAAGATGCTCATCAAGAACAACCTCTACATCCCCTGTAACTGCAATACAATATGTTTTCTTAATCCCAATGCATACTATATTTAAATTTGTATTATTAAACCAAATTCAAATTAAAATGTTTACTCAAGTATTAATAATTTAGAAGTAAAAAATTGAATAGAAAATATATACCTTCAATACTACAATGCACATTTGAATAGACACCTCCATGGTGCTTGGTTGGTGTATCAGGATTGGCAGACTACAATCCAATGTAAATAATTAGTGCATTTGTTAACAATATATACATATAAATACAAGACAAATACTAAGAAATGTTAATCATTCATTTTAATACATATAAATATTCATTTATAAGTTTAAAAAAAATATATAATCATTGTTTCCTCACTTAAACAAATATAACGAATTATATTTTTGGAGCTTAATATCAAATATAGTAATTGCTAAAGTATTCAATTTGAAATAAAAAATGAATAGACTTATTTATCTTATCGATAGATCTAGTAGAAGAATGGTGCAGGGGCAGTTAGGAATAACAAGCAAGAACATGGGAACAAGCAACAAACTATGAAGACTATGAAGGAATGGAAGACACTTAATGATAATCAAAAGTCCAAGGAGGTTAAAAGAATCCTAAATGATGAAAATCATATCAACTATGATGTATTGGCTCCTATAATGGTTTAAATACCATGAAATGAATTTGAATGAATTAATATCCTTGAAAGGATTAAATAAATGTAATTTGGACCATTAGTGTCCCAATGTGTCTAGGAGGTTTTAGGAGGTTAGTTGATTTTAAATAAATTTAAATAAATCTCTTGATTGTTGGAAACACCTTAGTGAGAAGATTTAATGAGTTTTGTTTCATTTTTATAGTTAAAAGTTTAAATTCCCAATGCATAACGATTAGTAGTCATCTAGGAGGGAAATGGAGTTTTGGTAGTTCAAAAACTTAAACTACTCCCTCAAACTGATTGGAAGAGGTTCAGTAAGTTGATATTGATTATTTTCTATATTTGGAACTCTATTGTATGGATAGAAAAGCCTGGAGTGTACGGACAACAAAATGATTTAATTAAATTCATGCTTTGGATCAGTAAATCCATTGTTTTGCATTAATATTTCTTCTTTTACTTTGAGATCTAACCTAGAATATTTGTGGAAGGTTTCAATCGGATATTTGAAGGCTTTGTTACACATTTTAGAGGGTTTGAGATTCATTTTCCATGACTGTACTTTCATGATCAGCAAAGTAGTTTGAATTTCTAAGTTTTCCTTTCATTGTTCTGAAGCTTTCCTAGTAACTAACACCCATCCCATGGAATCAAAGGCATAGAATCCATGGAATGATGTATACTAACCTTGTATCTTATGAATCTAACCTGATACAAGCAGCAAATTTATTGAGAGTGTGATCACAGGGCTATAGCTAGGTATTTTTGCATTGAAAATGATGGAACAAGTGTAGAAACAGGAGTTTGGGATGAATAGCATGGTCTTTTTATGATTGGAATAGCTTTATATGGTGGATTTAATGGTGAATAAATCATCAATTGATCTTGGAAAGTTTTGGAAGAGTGAGATTGGAGAAACCCTCAAAACAAGAGTTTGAAGCAACCAAATTGGGTATTTTGGTGTTCTACGTGTTTTGAGTCTAATTCCTTTTATATTTAGAGGTTTTGGAACATTTCTCAATATTTTACAAGATTTGAGACCTTGGGGATATGTTTAAATGGTAGTTTATTTGTAGGGGTATAGGCTGAATACTCTTATTTTGTCCAAAAGACAAATACCTAAGCTTAAGGTATGTTATAGAATGACCAAAAGGGTATCTGAATATAGTTTTATTTTTCCAAGTGTTTTGGAAAATTTTTGTGTTAGGGGGAAAAAAGGGCAAAATGCTGATTTTTAGGCCTCTTTAGGCTATTTTTGAGTCTTTTTTCCTTTGTAATTGGAAGATAGATCAAGAAAACTTGAAATCACTTTAATCTATCCTTATATACCTTAAATAACTCAAATCCATCATTGGTTTGTGTTTAGAGTCACCTTGGTTGGGTTGAGTCTCTTAAAGCCATTTAAGCACTTTAGGAAGTTGTGGGTTTGTAAGCCAAATTTGATTAACCTATCTTGTGTAAAAGGCCCATCACCCTTTCCTCTACATCAAGTGGTATCAGATCAAGGTAAAGGTCTTGTGGAAGGTTTTTTGTGGTCTTGAGTAAGTTGGTTATGGATCCTCAGTTAAGCCCTTGAAGTAGAAATATCCTTTAAGGTGTAGCCTAGAGTTGATTCAGTTACCAAGTTGATCAAAGAACCATGGCTGAAGGAGAGGAAGGAGATTTACCTACAAGGATGATCAATATGGAATTGGAAAATATTGTTAAAGAACATTTGGCAAATAAAAAGAAACTAAAGGCAACCTTTGAACAAGAAAAGAAGGAAAAATTTGAAAAAAGATAAAGAGGTGAGAATCATAATGGAAAGAATATTGGCCTTAGAGAAAAGTGACAAGAGCATCAAACAGGATGAAGAAGTTGCTGATGATGAAGAAGAAGAAGAAGAGAAACTACCAAAGGAAGAAGAGTTAGATCTTAATGAACTAAAGATGGTTTAGTTTGCTAAAGTCACCAAGAGTGGTGATATAAGGGCAAGAGCTAATTTGCCTACGTATGGAGGGAAGATGGATGCTGAGGAACTGATAGATTCGTTTAGTGCCATGGAGAATTTTTTTTGAGTATGAGAATATTGAAGAGAATCAAAATTTGAAGATAGCAAAGTCCAAACTGAAAGGACATGCATTGCTATAGTGGGATTGTATGCAAGTGGAAAGATGGAATAATGGTAAACCCAAGATTACTTCTTGGTATACAATGATGGATAGGATGAAGGAAAAAAATTTGCCAAATGATTATAGAGTTCAATTGTATAAGAAGATGTAAAGTCTGAAACAAAAAGACATGGATGTTCAAAGGTATGTGAAAGAGTTTCACAAACTTGAAATAAGGGTGAGTCATGATGAAGATGTGGAAGAAAAAATTGCTAGGTACAAGGGGGGACTTAAGTTAAACATTCAAGATGAACTTAGTCTTGCTACCCTTAGATCAATGGAAGAATGCTATAAGCTAGCCATTAAAGTTGAAGAAAGATTAGGAGGAGACAAGAGAGGTAGAGTAGTACAAGAGGATCTTCTATGAGAGGAAGAGGAAGTAGAGGAAGTACTAATTTTTAGAACAATAATGAGAAAGGCAAGGACAAGCCCTACTCATCTAATACAAGAGGTGGGTATAGAGGTGGAAGAAGTGGAGGAAGAGGCAATGGAGTGTTCACAAGTAGATGCTTTACTTGTAATGAAGTGGATCATTAGTCCTACAGATGTCCTAAGTGGATTGAAGACAAAGAAAAAGAAAGAAGAGTGCTTTTGGTGGAAGAAGAGAAAAGCAAGGAAGAGAAGAAAGAATCTATCTTGGTATTGCTAGAAGAGGGAGAGAACTTATTCATAGGGAGAAATCAGGTATCCTATAACCCAAGCATTTTCAGATCCAATTGTTTGATTCAAGGTAAAGTATGTAGACTCATTATAGACTCAGGTGCAAGTCATAATGTTGTTTCTTATGAGGTTGTTAGGAAGTTGAAATTGCAAAAAATTGTACATCCTAAGCCTTATTATGCTACTTGGGTGACTAAAAATCAGAATTTTTTGGTTAGTCCTCAAGTTGTGATTGAATTTTTAGTTGGTAAATACAAAGATAAAGTGTTATCTGATGTTATGGATATGAGTTGTGGAAATTTGACCTTAGGTAGGTCTTGGAAATGGAAAAGAAAGGTAATTCATGATGGTTTCACCAATAAGTATGAGTTGAAACCCTTAGTAAGGAACCAAGAAGATCCACTTCTTATGTGTTTTGGGTAGGAGATACCAAAGACATATCAATATGATATTGGATGGAAGAAAGGTGCACAAATTCAGTCAAGAGGCTACTATGATAGTCCTAAGGATGAAGAACTTTGGGACATAGCCTTTGTACAAGTTGGAACCATTAAATTTCCTTTACTATGATTAGAGAATAGCAAGGGGTTAGAGATGTTGAAGCAAGGATTTTATTCAAGCAAAAGATCAGAAATGAAGGACTTACAACCTTCTCACTATCCTTCACAAGGACAATAAGAAATTTCAAGTTTTTCTTTTGACAAGTTGTGTGTGAATGCAAGTTGGCATGGTGTGAGAAAGAAGTTTACATTGGGGGATTACTTCATCCCTACATTACAAAGATCCTTTCAGCCACACAACTCTTGGGACAAGAGTTTCTTGGGTGGTGGGGAGTATGGTGTAGGGGCGCTTAGGAATAACAAACAAGCACATGGGAACAACAAGCAAACTATGAAGACTATGAAGGAATGGAAGACACTTAATGATAACCAGAGGTCCAAGGAGGTCAAAGGAATCCTAAATGATGCAAAACATATCAACTATGATGTGCTGGCTCATATAATGGTTTAAATACCATGAAATGACCTTGAATGAATTAATATCCTTAAAAGGATTAAATCAATGTAATTTGGACCATTAGTGTCCCTATGTGTCTAGGAGGTTTTAGGAGGTTAGTTGATTTTAAATAAGTTTAAATAAGTCTCCTAAGTGTTGGAAACACCTTAGTGAGAATATTTAATGAGTTTGAATTAATTTTATTAGTTAAAAGTTTAAATTCTCAATGCATAATGGTTAGTAGTCATTTAGGTTGGAAATGGAGTTTTGGTAGTTAAAACACTTAAACTACTCCCTCAAACTGATTGGAAGAGGTTGAGGAAGTTAATATTGACTATTTTTTGTATTTGAAACTCCATTGTATGGCAAGAAAAGTCTGGAGTGTATGGACAACAGAAAGATTTAATGAAATTCATGCTCTGGATCAGCAAATCCTTTGTTTTGCATTAATATTTCTTCTTTTACTTTGAGATCTAACCTAGAATAGTTGTGAAATGTTTCAATAGGATCTTTGAAGGCTTTTTTACACATTTTAGAGGTTTTGAGAGTCATTTTCCATGACTGTACTTTCATGATTAGCAAAGTAGTTTGAATTTCTAAGTTTTCCTTTCATTGTTTTGAAGCTTTCCTTGTAACTAACACCCATCCCATGGACTCAAGGCCTAGAATCCATAGAATTATGTATACTAACATTGTATCATATGAATCTAATTGATACATGCAGAAAATTGATTGAGAGTGTGATCACAGGGCTATAGCTAGGTATTTTCCAATTGAAAATGATGGGACAAGTGTAGCAATAGGAGTTTGGGCTGAATAGCATGGTCTTTTTATGACTGTAATAGCTTTATATGGTGGATTTAATGGTGAATCAATCACCAATTGATCTTGGAAAGGTATGGAAGAGTGAGATTGGAGAAACCCTCAAAACAAGAGTTTGAAGCAAACAAATTGGGGCTTTTGGTGTTCTATATGTTTTGAGTCTAATTCCTTTTATATTTAGAGGTTTTCGAACATTTCTTGATACTGTACAAGATTTGAGATCTTGGGGATACGTTTAAATTGTAGTTTCTTTGTAAAATCACCAACTTTTGAGTGTATTTGTAGGGGTACAGGCTGAATACTCTTATTTTGTCCAAAAGAAAAATACCTAAGCTTAAGGTATGTTATAGAATGGCCAAAAGGGTATCTAAATATAGTTTTATTTTTCCAATTGTTTTGGGAAATTTTTGTGTTAGGGGGAAAACAGGGAAAAATGCTGATTTTTAGGCCTCTTTAGGCTAGTTTTGAGTCTTTTTCCTTTGTGAGTGGAAGATAGGTCAAGGAAACTTGAAATAAATTTAAGCTATCCTTATGTACCTTAAATAACTCAAATCCATCATTGGTTTGTGTTCAGAGTCACCTGGGTTGGGTTGAGTCTCTTAAAGCCATTTAAGCACTTTAGGAAGTTGTGGGTTTGTAAGCTAAATTTGATTAACCTATATTGTGTAAAAGGTAGATCACCTTTTCATTTGCATCAAAGAACCTTGAGCACTCATTTCTTAGAACCTTGCACACTCATTGCTCAGAGTCATTCAGCCATGATTGAATAGCCTTGTCTTTAGGCTAATTTCTTGTCCTCTTCATAAGTTTTTTTTTTATAACTCCATGGCCTACATTTTTGTTGGCTATCATGGATTTTTTTTGTAATCAATTTCATCAAGACCAAATTGCAAATAATTTATAAATATTTTCATGTAATTTTTTATTTAGTTATACTTACAATTTGTGTAGCAAGTTTTGAATATCTTCCCAAGTTGAGCTTGTGTCGCTCGTGCTTTAGTTTCCTTTGATGTGTCAGGAAACCTATGTGAAGTTTAAAATATGTTAGATCACATAATTATTAAGATCAATTAGTACATAGTTTCATTCTTAATATTATGACATGCCTTCTTTCCTTGGGTGGTTCTATTTCTCCACCATATCTTGCACTCTTCTCAGTGGCATCCTTTTTAAGATTCTCCCACTCAATAGTAGAAATATAGGTGGGCCGCTCATAACAAGGATTGTTTTGCATTTGGGTCATGTATTTGTACCTAATTTACTTCAAATCTTGGCTCACTTTCTCAAGTATCCTAAGCCTTTGAAAGACATTGGGTCTAAAAAGTGTTGTCATGGCATCAATGAGTTTATCATTTAACTCTTTAGTTTGCAAATTCCACCTTTTAAGAAAAGAAAAGAACTATTAGATTCATAAATGAATTGAAGCTACCTTTTAATTTACTTGAATAAAATGATCAAAGGAAACATGATCTAGAAATAAAATCAAAATATGATATCTCTTGCGTATGGTCGGCCCAAATATGCACAAACATTCATCATTAAGTTTTTCATAAAATAGATTATTCTCTACAAAATAATAATGGGATTAGCATTTATTGCAAGGGACTGCATCAGAGGTTAGTGCATTTGATTATGAGTATAATATTGTATAGTAAAAGAAAGGATCAATCTTTAAAGTACTTGGAATTTGGGCTACTCTCAGGGGAAGTCCATCTTCATTTCTCATGAGAAATTGATCACAATTCTTTAGTGTTCTCATACATCTAACATGAGTACACCTCATAATGTCCTCATCATATCCTACATAAAATGAATCAAATATTATAAAATACCCCCTAAGAAATAATAGTTCAAGTGAAATAAACACATGAAAAATGAGAGAAAAAAAGAGGAATCTACTTACCAATAGGCATTGTCATCACATATGTGGCCATGCTATGTGTTGCCGACATTGCACTTAGTATTACCTCTTTAGTTCTGTTCCTTGTAGTAGGTGGGATAGTGAACATAGGATCAATGGTAGGAACTAAAAAATGAGATTATTAGAGCACAATAAAACAAGATTGTTAGAGCTATTAATTTGTTTTTCTTCGAGAAAAACACGTGTAGGATAGAACATGTGATGTATTTGAACCACCTGAAGTATCATCCTCTAGGGCATTCCCCTTGAACTTCTTCAACATCCTCTATAAAAATAACACATATGTATTTTATTTAATGACATAAATAAAAGAGTATACTATAAAAACCATTAATGAACTTTTTTATAATTAAAAATTACATTAATACTTATTGTATATGTCTCAACTAGGTGCATCAACTCACCCTCTCTCTATTTGTATTTGAGGAGTCTGAGGTCAAATTGATTTCAATTGTGTTAAAGTTCTTAATAAATCATGAAGCACCTTTTGCACTACAGCCATAGGATCAACGACTGACGCAAAATCAATCATGAATTCATCCTACTCATCGTGTAGCTACTTGTGGACTACTTTTTCCTTTCACTTTTCATGATCAACACTCATTTTTGAGAACAATATTATTAGCATTATATTTAAAATCAATCCAAAATAGTAGTGAAGAATAAAACATAATAAAAAAATATGCATTAACATATTTCTTGTATCTAATTTGTACAACAACAATGAGTTTTACCTATTGAGAAGAAGAAGTCCCATGAGAACCATCATCACCATTTGCATTGTGTGACTGTTGAACCATACTATAGCCCCGTATTTCAAAAAAAAATCATTGAGACATGTTAAAAACATGTGTTATTATTCTAAGTTATCAAAAGAAAAAAGGAAAAAATTAATTGTGTGTTGGTATCATTTATTGGAATTAATTTTAAGTGTGTATAGTACATACCACCTCACCCATGCTAGTGGCTTTGTTTGTATCTATGTGATTCAAATTTTAATCAATAAGAAACTCTTCACCTCCATGTATTGATTTTATCACACATACAAATACGCAATTTCCCTAGTGTGCCTCAAATATGCAATTTTGGTCACTTCTTAGTTGATAAAAGTCATGTACTATTTATAAAACCTACAATATTCCTTGATACTTTTGATCTTCCCTCAATGTATATAGCCTCTATTTTACTTTGTTCACTAAATTTTTATTTTATATAATTTTCTGCAAGTGCATACCTACACATACTTGTTTTTATATCTAACAATCTACATCCAACTACTATAATCATAGCAAGGTTTGACATACTCCATCAATTCAAAAACCTTTTTGTAAGTGATCTTTATAGCATCCATAGAAAATAGGCCCAAACCATTTAATGAGGATGGTGTTATGCGATATATCCTCTCTCCAACACAAAAATTAGTCTTTATTGGAGGAAGTTCATCAGAGACCCATTATTTTTGTAGATGTTTGTACCTAAAGGGCACATCATGCTCACCTTCACTCTCATCATCATAAGAACATGACCATCTTAGAAAGAAAAAATTTCATGCATTTAATATTGAATTTCTTTTTGATATTTTGACCTTAAGTTGATCTCCTTGATTTAGACATACTAAATGTCTCACTTTCTTCTTCCATTCCTACATTTTCCTCGCTCGAGGAAGAAAAATATGACAAATACCTATTCAATAGTACTTGTACTCTACAAAATAAGAGAGATAGGTGGCAATGAGAGAGATATTTTATAAATGGTAAAAGAAATTAATCGCTATGGGGTGTACTGACTTATACCTAATGATCCATAAGCTTGTGCGGGATGTTTGTGAAAGGGCTTCAGGTTTCTACATATGTAAATCTATTATCTTAAGTTAGCTAAAAAATTCATGATACATATAATCAAAATTACTTTGAATATTAGTATCACATATGAATTACAAACAATAAGAGGTACATGAAAAGTTAATCAAATTAATCATTCATCTATCAAGAATGCAATATTTAATAGCATAGGCATTTATCACATAACTATACATTTAATTCTTGTCATTGATAATAAAAACCCCCTTCAATGTTATCTAATCAAACCCCCCATCATTGATATTATTCTTCATCCATCTCATCATCAGGATCATTGTTATAGTTGACATCATCACCACCACTATTGTAGTCATCATCTTTGTCATCATCGTCATCATCATCATCATCATCATTATCCTCATCATCATCATCATCATTATCATGATTAGTAGAAGCATCATTTGCATCAAGAGCATCATTGAATAACTCTCGATCATGTTCCACTTCTTCCTCTTCTTCATTATCTTCTTCTTCCATGACATTATACTTTATTGGTCTTCCTCTTGGATCATGTCTAAAAAAAATGACCAACCTAGTTTATGTGGAACCTCTAAGTAAAATACCTGCTCACATTGGCTTGGAAGAACATAGGGCTCATCCCGAAGTGGCTCAAACAACCTTGTATTAATCATTGGAAATCCATTCTCATACTCAATAATAGTTCTATCAAGACCATTTTGATTGAGTCCTAGTTTATACCATTTGATGATGAAGAGAACTAATTTGAAGGAATTAAAGTCATAGTCAAGTATATCAACCAATATTCCATAGTATCAATTTTGAGATTCTTGAGTATGCAAGTCATTTCTAAATGAAATATTGGTCACTTGGAAGACTGCACTTATCCAAGAATCACAAGTTTTGTTCATTTCATCAAAAATTTTGATGCAAAATTTATAACCATTGCATAATGTAGCCTTGTGGTGTTTCACCTACAATAATGTCAAACATGTATAAATTATTGCATCACAAGTTCAAAAACATACAATTGATTAAAAAACTTATAAGTACCTAGAGATCTCTTAAACCATATGCTAAATCTATTTCCTTTTGTGAAATATTGGGATCTCCATTACAATGATCTTGTATAACCAATGAAGACATGAATTCCCATTTTAATCTATGACTAGAATGTTGGCATTGTTCAATCCATACCATCATCCAATCTTGATTGTTTGCAATAACAAATGCATTACATCCCACTCTTTAACAACTATACAAAAGTAAATAGATGACTTACAACAGATTCATTTTGAAGATTAAAAATTAATTAACTACAATAACATCTCATAACTTATTACCTTTCACTTTCCTAAAACTATCATTTCCCATCAAGTACTCCCCTTCAAATTTTTTAATGGAGTCAAGATCCCAAATGAAATCTATATAGGTCTTTGCTGCAAGATTAGGAAGATAATCTGGTATACCATATATCCCTCAACCATAGAACCCTCAAAATGTGCTCTTTGTTGAACCAAACCCTTCAAAAAATTCAAGTGTCTCTCAACCATCCACATTGACCTAGGTTGTATGGGTCCACACAATTCAATCTCCTCAACTTGGTGCATGAGGTACTGTTCTTGTGCATTGAAAAAAGTTGAAGGTAAACACTTTTTCATTTCACACATTAGTAAATGAATTCTTTTCTTCCAATATTTTATATCTTCTTTATGGATTTCTTTAGATGAAAACCACGTATAAGGGATTCAAGATACAAAAACATATAAATATGAGACTTTAGAATATATTACTTGTTTGATATATTAAACAAATATCACTGCTTACATCATGTATTTTCCAAGATCATATATCACTTGTTTGATGTTATTGTCAAAGTTTTTTGGGAGTAATAGGGGTAGCACATACTACAACAATTTTCAACTAATCATTTCATTCTTTTCTAATGTAATACAATGAAAATTGAATATAGTTTCACAAATATATTGTAAATACAAAAGACCGTGACTTACCTTGATGAAGGTATGTCAATCATGCATTTTAAGCTGGGGCCCAAAATCATTTTTCATTGATATGAGATTGTTTATATTCGTACAAAATCTTGTAGGAAATCAAAATTTTTGTATGACTTATTTTATGGCATTACTTTGTTGCTCCATTAATAACCAAGGAAGGGCACTTGCATTAATCCAGTCTCCATTGCTATTTGATTCAATGATATTTTTCATTGCATGATTGGAATCATGAATGTCACTATAAATTTTGGTAAGTTTTTCTTTGTCACACCTTTCATCCAATATTTTCCACAATGTCTCTGTTACATTCTTTCAAATATGCATAGTATCAAAAAAATATACAAGTTGTAGCTACTTGTAGTAGGATAGCCTACTAAATTCTCTAGGATAAAATTTTAGTCCCTTTGGAAGGTGGTCAATGATGCCTTGATGACCTTCACAGTCATCAATTACATAATTAGATAACAAAACACAATCAAAACAAATAATTTCCAAACATAAACCATTAGAAAGGGTGAATATACCTTGAATTCTATTATATTCCAACTGCCATAGGAGAGGTGTCATTCTTTGTAGCTTTGATGGAGTCTCTTATTTCCCATTAAAAAGATATTTTTTGACACTTTGATACTTATGATTTCTATGGAGGAAGTGCCTATACTCATCAAACACCCACTTTCTTAAACTTTTGGAATGATGAGATTTCATCTTTGGACCAAACATTAGACATGCAAATTTTCCCTTTGTTTGAAGACCTACAAGATAACGATACAATCGGATTAAATATGTTCATTTTTTGAATTAGTATTATCATGTACAACAAGATTTCATCACAAAATACCACAAAAATGTGTCAACTCTAGGGAAACATGAATTGTCCACAAAAGCATTGCATGGAATTGAAATTGTTTTTGTCCAATTGATCTAGAGATATCGTACATAGTGAAACCATTCCATAACACCAAAAACTTTTTAATGAGAGGCACAATATATATATATATATATCTTTCACTTGGTACTTACCTAGTTGAATGAACAACATCAGATAATTATTGTGGTTATTTCACTCCAAGACTTATAATTACATGTAGATAACAATAAAATAATAAAATACCTGGAACAATCATTTCCAACATAATGTGCTCTATATTTATTGACATCTATGGAGGAAGGTTATTGTTGATAAAAAGAATAGGCTACAATGAGTAAACATATCTTATCTCTCCGAATGGATTGACACCATTAGTTGCTACAAAAATCCTAAGATTTTGAGGTTCTTCTTTAAAGTGTAGCCACTTTTCCTCTATGTCCATAAATGTTGAATCATCTATAGGTATTTGAATAATGTCATCTTGACTTCTATTATATGCATGGTAATCCATAAATTGTGCCAAGCTACTGCACTTGAATAATAGTTTAAGACGTGGAATAATGGGTTATGTAATGAAGAATCTTGTGAGGCACCTTTTTTTTCACTTGATCATCTCGATATTTTCTCTTATGGAATTCAGGGAATTCTATTGCATTTTTGTGTTCTTTATGATAAATAACATGATCTTCAAGACAAGCATCTATTACTTGATACTTCATTCCAATATGTTTCATAGTAGCACATAATTCTTAGTACAAGCAAGGGAAAATGCTTGATGGTGGTAACAAGTAGTCACCTATCAATCTACAAAAAAATGTAAGTCATTAGTATAAATAATCTTAATGGTACATGTTTCACATTTTATAAATTATAATGATGTATATGACAAACCTTAGCATATGTGACATTGTTATGTTGGCTAAACCATTCGTAACCTTCAAATTCACCAACAATAATTTATAATAGAGAGAAAAGTTGATTGGGATCCTTTGTAAATAGTCATGTTTTCCATCTCAAGTAGAGGTATATCATGGATGACCTCAATGGCATCCTCATCATAATCATCATCATTAGCAACAACAACAACACTAGTACCAAATGTGTCATGGATCAATGCATTTCTACCATCATCTTCAAATGTGTTTTCTAGCACATAATCATCATCCTCCATGGGATCATGATCTTCTCCTGCAATACGCACACCTCCATGTTCCTCCATATTCACACCTCCATGTTCCTCCGAGATATAGTGGTCCATATCATGTACTACCCTAGGGATATTGACCTATATAAAAATGATTATAATCAAACCCTTGTTCTATGGTTCATATGTATATTAATTGCAAACAATATAAAAAATCTTACCAATGAATGATAATCAAAATCCCCTTCAATGTGATCATTCTCCCTACAATGTCTCTTAGTTGTTTTGATTTTGATTATTCTTATCTTTAATCCATTACAACACTTCCAAGGACAATAACATTTTTCATGGCCTTCTCTTTGAAAGTTAGACAACAATCTAGTGATTGTCTCCCTATTTTGATCAAATTACCTTGTGTTATCTAACATGATCCTTCTTCACATGAATAATTTATTCTTGTAACCTTATTTAGTTGGTTGTACTTGCTTGATCTATCATTGATAACCATTTCAATATACACATTGACATTAGAGAGAAAAACTTAAAAAAAATTAGACATGGTGTTCTTAATGTTTATGTCTGCACATATGGTTTGTATATCTACAAAAAATATTGGATGTATGTTGTACTTAATGTTTATATCTACACATATGGTGCAAAAATATTAGACATGTTGTACTTAATGTTTATATTTGCACATATAGTTTTGAAGATGGTAGAATTATTAAACAAGTTGGTCTTTTAGAACCTACTCAAACTCATAAGTGGTAGACTTAAATATGGTGTTAGCTATTGAGGATCAAACACCTAAAAAACTATTAGCTATCAAGGTTCAAACACCTATGCCAGAGTTACAACACAATATGAAGTTTATTATAGATATGGTAGAGGAAAATATTCAGAAGTTTGATAAGAATTTAAGGTATGAGAGAGAGTCTGTGACAATATACTAGAAGGAGAAGGACCAGCTTCACAAAGAGATTGCATGATAGAAACAATAGCTAGACAACATAGAGGATATTATGGGAGCATTGGATAGAATCAAGGAAAGTGTTGTGGTAGGTAATATGAAATTGGAATCACTTGCAAGTGTCTTTGAGAATTTATAGTCCAAATATCAAGAGGACTACAAGTTGTGCAATTTGTCATGTATTACATCTGCATTTTCTTTTCCATTTCTTATAAGAGTGTCTCAAGGTTGGGAACCACTTCAACATCCTTTACATGGTTTAGAGGTAATGTCATTGTGGTAGATGCTTCTGCAAGGGAATGAGCCTTGTGATTATGGCATTTACATAGAATTAGAACTTTCTTTTTCAACTCCTTACACTCAACTCTTCACTTAAGTTATTTTTCTAGCAGTGAGAATAGCTACTACAATTTCCTAGGAGCCAAGGGACCCTAAACCTATGATACATTTTTTGGAGACATGGTAGAAGTTACTACCGGCTTCAATACTTCATAAAATTTTAGACAATATAGTGATGCCCAAATTAACAATAGTAGTAGATACTTGAGATCCTCATAACGAGATTGTGCCAATACATGCAAGGTTACATCCTTGGCTTCCATTGTTGGGCCAGCATATGGATCCTTTATATCCAACCATTCATTATAAGTTGAGGAATGTGCTTCATGCCTGGCATGCAAGTGATACATTTGCATATGCAATTTTATCACCTTAAAAAGTTGTATTTGATCCAGCTAGCTAGGAAAACCTGATTGTTCATTTTATTGTACCTAATCTAATGAAATTTCTATAGGAATTTGTACTCAACCCATCTAATCAACAACTAGAACAATTTAACTAGGTTATGGCTTGGGCATCTACTATTCCCATTTATCTTATGGTTGCAATGTTGGAGGCAACATTTTTTCCATAGTGTTAACAGGTTTGGTATCATTGGCTTTGTTCAAATCCTGATTTTAATGAAGTAACTTAGTGGTTTTTAGGGTGGAAAGGACTATTTCGCTCTGAGATTCTTGCTAATGAGAGGATAAGAAGTCAATTAAATGTAGCCCTTGAAATGATGAATCAAGCTATAGAGGGTATGATTGTGGAACAACCTAGGGCTAGAGAGCATGTAAGCTATCTTAGGGTGATGAAGTAGGACCAATTAAGGCAATTTAGCAACAACAAGAAGCAAAAACATATGCTCAACAACAAGCCTCAGCTTCCATGGGTAGTGGGATTCACATGAATAGTTCCATGGGTGCACCTTAGTTGATTTTGAAGGAAGTGATTGAAACATATGCACAAGAACATGACATCCAATTTTTCCCTAAAGTGGGATACACACATGATGGTCTTCAGGTTTATGGCTTTGGAACTGTCAGTATCTATCTAGATTCTATAAAACAATATGTGCTTGAACAATCTAGAGATAGATGGGTGATTTCATCATTGGAGCAACTAATTGAGATGCACCATTATGTTTGCTAACACATTACTTGTTGATGAAGATAGGTAAGGGAAACATCTTGTATGGGCCCACGTGTGATGAAGTGGATTGGGAATAGTGAGTATCATAAGATTTTGATATTTTTATGTTTGTTGTGGTTATATTTTATGATGTTTTATAATTTAGATATTTAGATAAATGACAATTATATATTGGAACGATATAGTTCAGATAATTTCATTCTAATATCCTTTTGTTCTATAACATTATTTCTCCAACTTCTGTCACATTTACAACAATATTGTAGAACCCCCTTACTAAGAGTATCAGATTGAATGATAGAGGGCTTTTATTTAAAGTTGACCTATCTCTCTCATGCAATAGATTCTTATTTTTACTCTGGTATGTTACACTATTAATAAGATTTTTCCACTACAAAAGAGTTTTTATAGAAATTTGAATATATCAAAATTACATTAAGCTTTTTTTAATGAGAATTCATTACATTTTATTCTATTTATTGTAAATGATTTTGAAATTAGGAAGATTCTTCTTTAAATCTTTTTCTACATCTATATTTCCTTGAGCTACTAGGAGATGTCTTCTTGAGCAATGACAATTTCTTCTAACATATTCTATGATATTCTCTTTTCATTAAATAGTTTCATAATGAGCTGATATAATTATTCATTTTAATTTTCATTACTACTTGTTCTTTTTATATTTTCATGTAATATTAATGATTGTGACATATTCTCTTGATTTTTCCAAACTTTAGTCTCTTCTATTGAGTTGTGAATATTTAAATTTCTATGAGGTTTCACATTTATCTTTCCACCTTCTTGGATAATCAATATCAAAATCTAATGTCTATATTTAGTTTCACATATTTTATTTGTCCATTTCCATCTATGTCTATCTCCTTACGTCACTCATTTCTTTTTCCATACACATTTGGATGGTGGTAGATATAATCATTGGTATCCTAATATTCATGAATCTATTTCACCAAGTATTTCTTTTAGTTCTAGACATTCATAGGATTAGTGTGAAAAATCAT
The DNA here is from genome assembly GCA_028749045.1 of Cupressus sempervirens. NCBI lineage: Eukaryota > Viridiplantae > Streptophyta > Pinopsida > Cupressales > Cupressaceae > Cupressus > Cupressus sempervirens. The sequence goes on from CM053788.1 coordinate 396,261,371, forward strand.
GTTCAATCTACTTCCTATGTGACTATCCATGGAGATTCAAGAAGCAAAATATATGCTCAATAATTTCAACAATTTTTCTAACAATCATCTATAATCTCTTTGTTTTAACTATTCTTGGTAATTGAACATATATCATCCCATTTCCCTGGAATTTTATTAATACTAATTAATTAACCTAATACTAAGTAATACTAATTAGTAGATAACAATAATGATTTAAATCTAAAGAAGAAATGATGATGTAAGTATCTCTTGACTTCCCTTAATGCAAAAATATATTATCTAAAAACACAAAGAAATCTACATTATAGAAATTACATTTGAATCCAACAAACAAGGTAGTATTCTTGCATCCATCTACTAAAAATCTTCATTTACATCACGTTGATTTTCTCATAGTAATATATTAACTTGTAAAAGATCCCAATATTTATTTAAGTGTTCAAAGTTTTTTATCTATTATGCTACAGTTCAATGCATGAAATGACTTACTATGGTTGATTTCTAGCTAAAACATGTTTAATGTTGAATTCAAAAAAATAACCATAAACTAGATTTATATGAAATTGGAGGATGCAGTGAATAATGAAATTAGACATTTGACACAACTAAGTCTTTTATTTTCCTAAATTTTTGTTTCTCAAATCTTTATTGATATTAAACTAAAGGCTCCTCTATGTTTTATATAGACATAACGACAAAAATATTTTCTTTTACTACAACTTACTTTTAGCTCCCATATTCTATAATAGAGATGGATTAAACAAAACATAAATATATATTTCTCAATGTTCCAAAAGAGATTGAAAATGGAACTATCAATTCAATTTAATGTTTTTCTATGTTGGGTCATCGTTGCCCATCTTTTGGTGACATATTTTAGAGGTAATTATAAATGAAGGCAAATAACCTATTGACTTAGTTGATTTGATGGAGTTATGTTCTAAATGAAACAAAATAAAAAGCAGCTATAGTAGCACTTATATATATACATACATATGTATGTATATATATGTATATGTATATGTATATGTATATGTACATGTATATGTATATGTATGTATGTATGTATGTATTATCTTAAAATGGAAGCACTTCCATGTTAAGAGTGTTTAGCCCTCTGAGTAAGTGGTCTGGGGTCATGTCAAGCACCTTGAAAGGGTCTTTGCATGGATCTGGCTATTTCCCCCCTATCCTACTTCTCTCTCCTTATTTCTAGCCTCTTTTTGACAACTTTATCTATGAAATTGAGGAATTTAACTTTGTAGGTCACAGATGACCTCGACCCTGACCTAGGGTAATCTTGACCTCATCCCTGACCCTAGGTCCAATTTTCAATTTCTAGAGGTTTTGAGATATTGGAATTTGGAAGGTTTTATTTTCCCACTTTTGGGTTAGTTGTTTCAAGTTTTAGAATGGTACACTATTAAATTACATTTAATCTAGGTCCATTTCTAGGGGTTAAGGTTAATTGGAATTTAGTTCTCCAATGTTAGCCTTCTCTAGAACTTTGTGCCCTAGATGTCTATATAAGGAATCCTTCTTCCCTCATTTTGACAATCTATCTACTATCCATAAGAACACATAAGAAGACAATATATCAGATGATCCATTATTTCAAGCAAGATCAAGCAATAATTTCCATCAAGTGTTCTCAAGGAAGCATCCAAGCCATTGTCTCTAGTCACATTTTTCATTGAAGATCAAGGATTGAAAAATTTAAACCTTTGAAGGGATTTGATTCAAGGATTCAAGATTTATCATTCAAACCCTAGATATACTCATCATGGTGGTTTGATCTTCCTTCATGATCCTTTGTTCATCTTCAAGATCTATTCATTCTTCTCTCAAGGTGGATTCCAACAATACAATCATGAAGGTTTTGAATTACATTTATGGTTTTGATTTACATTGTTGAGTCCAAGCTTTCATATCAATATACTTGTTTACATTTCAAATACAATTTCATATCTATTGAATATCATAGCTTCATTATTAGATTTACTTCTACTATTTGCTAGCATTCTCTATTTCAATTCCATTATTAAGGTTGATTCCAAACTAGGGTTTGACCAAGGCAAACCCCTCATCCAAATATAAAAACCATTTTTCTTGCAGGTATAGGTACAAGATGGTGAATTAAAGTGTAGATTTGGATACCCTTTTCTTTGAACTTGCAGGATTTATGAACAAACTTTTTGCTAAAGCAGTTCAGGTCATGGTCAAATTTTTGGTGTACAATTGTGCCCCTAGGTAAGATTGTGCCCCACTATCTAGGTCAAGGTTGACCTACCTTCAAAAGGATTTTTTTTTTTTGGTTTTCTCTGTTTCAAAATTTCCAGTTTGGAATAGGTTGCAGAATTTCCTGAAACTGTACACAAACATCAGAAATCAACATTTTACAAATTCACCCTACTTTGACATTTGTATTTGTCTTTTATTCATTCAAGGTTTCAAGCACTTACTTTCTATAGTAGATTATAAGATTTCCTCCTTTCTTCATATTCTTTATCGTTTGATTCATTTGTACATTGATCACTTTTTTGTGATTGATCAATTTGGATCATTCTTTTTGGAAATTTGGGTTAAGGATGGGTCCTATATTCCCCTCACATCACATTTCTTTCTATCATCTATATTTTCCTCTATTCATTTAGGTGAACACTTTTTCACCTTATTCATTTTGGTGAACCTAACACACTTACCCCCCATCTTTTATGGAATTAGGTGTCCTATTGTGTTTTGCAGTGTAAAATTTCATATTTGTTAGGCCTTTTC